>OX235274.1:111487238-111574199 GCA_944472155.2 Trichobilharzia szidati | reverse complement strand
TAAAATGTTATAAATAACTGTCATTTAGATACATCCTGGAACAGGATGGCCTAAGGGTCAGATGTTTCATGGAAACGATTATAATTGTTGTTAGTATACTTTTATTTAATTGAAACAGCAATGGACACCGGGCAGAAATTAAAGATCGCGCTGAGTTATAAGCTAAATGATCGATTTCCTTTCTGTATACTTATGAGTATAGATTAGTTGATTGGTAATTTAGATAAGTAAACAACGTGGTCACAGACGTCTTGACAACTTTCCATATTAAGGATGCAACTTTGAAATAGGCTGTTTTTGTTGTCTTATCGTGAGGAAGCAATCAGTCAGAGCCTCATTTTTAAATTACAGTAATAATTGACAGTTTGTGCGTCGGTTGCAGAGTGATCAGGAGGCTCGCCGACCATGTTTATGATCCGGGGTTTGATCCCTGGCCGACACACGCTCAAACCTCGCTAAGTCAGAAATAAAGCTGGTAAAGAGGGAAGACCGGGCATGAGGTTAGCAACCCATCGTGTAAAAATAAACACCACTGCTACAGAAATTTCAAGTCCCTAGCTTGAAGCCCTCTCTACCATTGGGAACGTGAAGGAATAGAAAAAACGGACAGTTAATTTGATATTGCGTTCTATCATATTTCCTTTCTTATCGATAAAACAGTTAAGTGTAGAAAACTTTACACTATGAAACAATATTATAATGCATTAGGAAGACAGATTTCGCGAGATGATATCATTTCGTAGTTTCTTTGCAACACAGTGATGGATGCGTTTCGACATATACATTTAGCCTTATTAGCTAATGGTTATCCGGAAACCTTTATCACTTGTCACAGTAAAGAAAAACCACATCTCGAAAAGATAGCTTCTGCACCAAAGAAAGCTATCTTTATTAACCTTCCATATAAGGGTGACCAAATTATGCAGTTGAAAGCTCAAAGACTTCCGTCAGCCATCAAACGCACATTCTACGCCACATCTCTTTTTCTCATTTGCCGAACATTTTCGATCCCTATGCCTACGATTAAAGGACGAAATTCTGTAGACTCTACTTCAAGCTGTATCTACAACTTCACCTGCAGCTGCGGTGACACACACCTATATAGGTAGAACCAATAGAATGTTCGAATGTCGTCACAAAGAACATGTTCTAAAATGGCTACTAAATCATATAGAAAATCCCAATGCGATTAATCTGAATAGAAATCCAGCATCATCCATTGCAAAACACTTATTGATGTCAGGTCACAAAATCAATATTAATGACCGTTTCACAATTATTTCACAAAACTCTGATTCAAGGTTACTGAAGGTGATGTAAGCCCTTTGGATTAATCACATACAGCCTAAACTATGTGTACAAAAACAACACAAAAGACTTCAATCTTCGCCTACCATGGACAACATGACCTATCTAAATATGATTGGTCATTAGTATTTACTTTTGTTTTTTTACTTAACTGAGTAATTGTCATGATCTTTATTTTACTATTGTTAACCATGTTAGTTGTAAAGCGGTTGTAAAGAAACTACAAAATGATATCATCTCGCGAAATTTGTCTTCTTAGTGCCTTATTCAAATTTACCAAAGGGACTAATTGTTTTAATATTATAATAACTACTTTTATTTTTCTATTGAATACAAAACAGATCTTCTGCATATTAGATACATATGATTCGGCTTTCTGAGCTGAATAGAACCATGTACACCCCTGATGAGACCCACTCGAAGCAAGCGAAACGATCATCTGGTTTTTAAAGATCACTATGATCCAGTTAGTAAAACACTGCTAGTTGATAAATAATAGTAAGTAACTGCTGACTTAAATAGCCAGTCGTATAAAGGATACATGCCGAATTAACTTTTTAAGTAGTAGATGCTGACTTGCTAGTATTACGACGATGGGAATAATGTTTGCAATGCATATGATAGTTATTCAATAAGATAAGAAAACACTTGAATTGATGATTAACTACAAGTTGTATGTCACACTATATAGGATAGTTGTAATATGCGAATTCGAATGACTTCAGTGACTTGTCATTGACATGGAATTCCAATAAATATTTCAGAAACAAACCTTATTCACTTTACAGGAAGGAAGGTATTGAACCATTCTGTGACGGTCCACAGAAAACGAAATGCGTGGATTTTTCAAATGCATATGGACACTGTTTACTAAAAAAGGTTAATAAGTGGATACCTTTAGAGTTTCAGTATGCTGATGAAACATTTGATGTTGATCGGGAAGCTTTAAATAATTACGCGGGTGCAGATTACATGGATTACTGTCCATACTACTCAGTAAGTTATGTTTCATAACTAATGAGAAGTATTATGTTGGTTTCATACACAATTTTTGTTTCAAAACATACTTTATTAGATGTTATATGTGTCCGAACCAAGTTCACTTTTAACAGTTTGAAAAATTTGGGCATTGGTTATATGATATTCATTATAATGAAGGTTTTCTTGTATTTTCCAATGAATGAAAAACAAAACGATATTGCTTTTACTGACGTTTTGCTACTTAATGATAATAGCTTTATCAAAGTATTATTAAACTAGAATTTACAAAATCTCAACAAATACATAACAATGAGTTAGGGGGTGAGAAAATAAACTTAAATCAAGTTAAGGGGACATATTAAAAGTCAGAATAGCAATGAAGAACAATAAACCAAATAAGAAAAGTAACAGTACATCTGTTGTGGTATCAAAACAAAGTTTACAAACTTGATCATCGTTCTTCAGTATGGGGGCATTTTTCGTTGTCAAATTGGCCGATTGGTAAAGACAACAAAACCAGGGGCAGATTATTGGATTTGATAAGTGTGTAAAATTATAAAAGCAGAGTGTGTTTACATAATGAAATTGCTTATCATATTCGTGTTGATTTTGTCATCCCATTGGGGAGGGAGGTATTGTAACCAGGTTAATTTGTGTTTCAATCCATGATTCCTGTTCAGACAATTTGGATTCTGGATTATTTCAGTATTGTCCAAATCAATTGCGTGACCTGATTCTAAAGTGTGCGGACCACCAATGGCTGATGATTTTTCAAGCTTCTCTAGTTCAACTGGATTTCTTGATGGTCGAACAGCTGCTCTGTGGTGTTCATTTCTTCTGATTACGTTGATTTCTCTCTGGCGATGTTTGTCCGATGTGTATCGCATCACATTCCAAGCAAGCATTTTATTTTATAGACACAATTAGTTTTCTATAGTTTTGTTTTGTTTTTACGAGTTGATCACGGATTGATATCAGTTAGAGAACCATTGAAAACCAGCACTGGAGAACCGGACAGCTGTTTCCTCCATCCTAGTTTGGGAATCATCGGTAGTACGCATCCACTGGGGTTCGAACCCTGGACCTTCCGGTTACAAGGCAAGCTTGTATACCATTCAGCCACTGAGACCCGATTCAATGGCTCATGAATTCTAACTTCGACCAGTACTCCCTGGTTTTCAATGCTTCTCTAACTGATATCAATCCGTGATCAACTCGTGAAGACACAGTTAGATAGAGAATCTTCAGGGATTTTGTCTTTTATATGGACAAGGTCACTTTGCAGTGTGTATGTGTCTGATATTTTGAAGAAAACTCTGGTATTGTTCTTATTGAGTACTCTTCTGATATCGTCTGAAGTCTCCACTGTATATGGAATGATAAGTATTGAGGTCTATGCTTTCGGAATATGTTTAGTTTAGTTTTTCATTTATTGGGAAATACAAGAAAACCTTCATTGAATGTTGTTACTTCAAAGTCCACTTTAAAATATATGCTGTATATTTGAGTTTACTTAACGGGTAGCTTTAAACACTTCTAGTGTATTCACAGAATCAAGAAACATAGGACCATTAGTTATAGTAATAAGTCAACTTTGAATTAAGGCAGTATTGTTAAATTTTCTAACTGTATTATAATCCCCTGATCATGAGTAACTGCAAATCGAATCATGACATTCATGACACTTATACGTACTGAGTAAAGAAGTATACACTACTAGGTTGTTTGTTAAGCTTTTACCGTTGAATCAACTCGCCTCAAATTAATAAATATCCTCACAGACTTCTTGGACCAGTTTGATTTACATGATAAATGATTTCTTGCAGTGAATAAGATGGTAGTGAATTGCTGATCAGTCATCAGATATGAGTCGAATTGGGTACACTACAGATGAGCTCGTTGCTTAGCTCCATGTCTAGATTGAATCGATGTGGCCAGCTATTGTTTGATGGGATTAGTCTCCAACTTCGTACCAATTAATAAATAGTAATTAATATCGTACTGAAATTAACTTTTATCAACTTGTAAATCACCTAGTGGGAATAATCTGCTCTATAACTATCCATCAAGATAATACAAAACATCTGCAAAAACGGCATATATACATTTCATTACGAAGTTAGTCACACATAATTTAAATCAGAAAGTTAAACAGATGAAAGTGTCATCAGAAGTATGTGGTGTTGGAATAGTACCTAGGCAACGCTTTCCACTTTTTGTAGCTAGTGAAACTGGTTACAACATCTTTTAGCTTATACGAAATAAATTTTGCTTGATGTAACTTCATACACTGATGAAGTTTTATCCTGCCAGAAAAGTCAGATGCTACCTTTGAGAAATAAAGCTTATCTGAAAGGTTTCGTCTACTTTTCAACATGGTTTTTGAACACTTTGACAGTAATATAGTGATAAAAACTTGAGAGATCAAGAAGACAGGTACCCTTACCAAAACTTGTGGAATAAGGAAGATGTTAACAAATAATAATTATAATTACTGGCTCTATTCTATGCAGTACATAACAGTGAATGATGTCAACAACTGAATATCATCCACGTCATATGTCTGAACCTCCTTGATCTAGGTGTCAACCACTACTGGAGGATATGAATCATTCCCACATAACTGAATAAAGCCAGAACAACAGAGGTTTTCGCAGAATAAAATGATAACATCACTGCTTATTTCGTTGTCTTCTCATCAGCTACTTACAGGCCAAAGTCATTATTAAGTATATCTGCAGAAACAATTGTAACATACTTGCACAGAGTTCATTTTAAACAAAAAACCAATCAGCCAATATATGCATACAGTAATAATGTATATATGTAATATTAAACACTATTCCCAACAATAATGATCATACACAATGGAAACTTTCGACATTACGCAATCAGATGAAAGCGAAGTGAACATATCCAGTTATCAGGGCAAAAGAAGACTGATAACCGCTTCTTTCTGGACGCATAAATCAGGTTTCAGGAGCTTGATGGAAATGGCTTCAGCAAACTTGAGGAGAATTGAAGTCTTTTGCCTATTGATAATTTTGAACGACCTTGCGACGTTCACCTCATGACCCGAGTAAAGGAGATGGCTGGCGATGGCACTGTTTAAAGCATTTGTTCCCAGCTGGAGACATAGTCTTTTTGGCACATGTTCAAAAAATTGTAGATATGCCCTTCTTTCTGTTCTTCCGATGTAACTGTTCCCGCAGATACATGTAACTTTGTATATACCGTTAGAGTTAAAATGAGAAAGATATCTATCGATTTTTGATTACACCAAAGAGCAAGTTGTTCGATAGACGGGAACCAACTTAGCTGCAGGATAGGCTCTGTCTAGTGACTTACTCAGTCTTCTGTTGACCATTGCTGCAATGTTTTCACCTTTATAATCAAGTTGAATGTAGATTGGCTTTTTCTCCACTGTGATTTGTTTGACATTTGAGACTTCAGATCTTCCATACTTGTTAATGAATCTTTGAGGGTAACCATTGCTCTTCAACATCTTTTCGAGAAACATAAATTCTTCCTCTAATTTCTCTATAGAGCATAATCTCCTAGCTCTATAGTATAGAGTCTTGACTAGTCCACGTTTAAAGCTATTTGGACAAAAACTATTAAAATTTAAGTATTGTCCTTTCCCAGATATTTGTATCAATTAGAAATAAATTCGATCTTCGATCTCTATTAAGCAGGTCACATATTTTGATCTGAATATTGTGATCAAGCTGTGTACTACACCATATACTATATTGTGCTCTCCCAGATAACATGTAATTTCAGTAAAGAAAGGATCTTTGTTGCGAAGGTGTTTGACTTAAAAATAGGGTAAAATCGGGGAGGAAAAGAGCTTTCCCTCAATAAAGTTCATATATACGCATATATATTTTTTAATAAAATTCCATTTTGAATAATATGGCAACTTATCCCTTGGTTTATATTTATTTTTAAAAAGATTCAGGCCTCATCAACTGGACTGTCAAATGTATGTGGACGGAAGAGTAATACAACTTCGCTAGGTAATTACTGAAACACTTTTATTTATGCAAGCATGAGACATTCCACCTGAGAGAGGCTTTATAACCTTTTAAATTCTATATGGTTTACAGAAAAAAACAACATTAGTTTAAAATCCTTCAAAATTTGGAATAGAATGCCTGATATTTTCTTTAATTTGTCCTCTCATAGGCTTTTATATGAATAGATTATGAAACTACTAAACTACTGTTCAGTACGTCGGTGCATCAGTGGCTAAGGGGTAGAATGCTTGCCGACCACGCATATGGTCCGGGATTCGATTCCCGGCCAACGCACTCCTCTACCTCGCTCGCTAAGCCATTAATGAGACTGGTAAAGAGGGAAGGTTGAACATGTGGCTAGCGACCCCATCCTGTAAAAATAAACACTGCTACAGAAACTTCAAGCCACTAGCTTGAAGCCCTATGTTCCACTGGGAACGCGAAGGAATTAAGAAAACTGTTCAGTACCGCTACAGACTGGAATCAAATCACATGGTTTCTTAAAGTTTGTCCAGTCACTGTGTTTATCCCGAATAATCAGCAAACACTCCTGATGACTCACCTCATTATGGAAATTTTGAGAATCCCAATTTAGGATTGACTTCTAATGAAGAGGTGCAAAGTCATTTGCGTGGAGGGTATAATTGCATCACAAGAAGCTATTTAGTCATGAAAAAGTCTGAATACATGAATTCCAAAAGAGATGGTTATTCATTTTGTTTAATTTGAGAACAGAAGGTATTGTACGTAATGTCATCATATTAATTCATAATACCTCTTGTTTTGGAGCAGTTTACCAAATAATTCTAATCCTTGTCTCATGCCACCTTGAGGTTTATTTATCTCCCCCAGACCAGTTCAATTTGTTTTCGGATACACCTATGATGAATTAATATCATGTATTCACGGGGTAAAATCATGTTCTTCGTTAAAGAAGAAATCGGTCTTTTACAGGGTAAGAGTTTCTGGAAAAGTGAAGTATTAATCAACCTAAATCGATAATAGTCTCAGAGATAAGTCATAACCAGTGAGGCACGCCTAGTCGGGTGTGATGAAAAATACTTCACAGTGTCAGTGACTAGAGGTTGCGCTACATATCCTGAATAGTCAGAAGTTGAAATTCATGGGCTATTGGATTCTGTCGCATTGGTTGAATTACCAGTGGGCTTGGCCTGCAACCGAAATGCCCTGGATTCGATCCTCAGAAGGATTTATTAGTGCACGTAACTTAACAATCTGAAACTGGAACCAAATATCTGTCCAACGCTCTCTAGTTTTCTCTGTCTCTCAAAATGTTACTTTATGATTTAACTTCAAATCAACACTGTTACTCAGCCGAGATTAAATGCAACTGTTCTGCCATAGTAAAAGTAAGACAAGCTTCATGTTTAATCGGTATGAACGTAACATGCGTGTCATGTGATATATCTATGGATCGCTTTAAGGAAAATAATTCAATACGTGACGGCATCGCACATTCATTTTAGGGGCAGCACTTTGAGAAAGGAAGGGAAAATAGCCTTAGCTTACAGTATGTTAAGAAACGGTCAGATTGACACACAATTTTTGCGCATTAAATTTATTAAGAAATGATGAATTTCACGAAATTTTATTAAATGTTGGTGTCAGCAATTATTTGTTTGCTGTCTAAACACAAAGAATTATTCTTCAGATCCATTAGATAACGCATATCTTGAAGAAACAGGTCCGGAATCAGCTTGTTTCAACCATGCTAAATGGAAGCACAGCAATTCGAAAACTGCATTTACAAGAACTGCATCTTGTCATAAAGTAAGTTAAATTATAGATCCCTTTGCAAAGTATTAGATGATGGACACATATTTGTATTATTTGTATTTCCCCTTGACTAATTGTAATGGCCTGAAATACCCCGTCTTTCCTGACATTTGAGAGCGCCCAAAGGATATCCGAAGACTGACAGGGTGTTATTTAATTGAGGGTGGGTAGCAGTGGAATCCAGTATACGAATTTCGTCCAATTCATAACTTGTCAGCTGGATGTACCTAAACTTCCTATGTTCCAACTGAAACTAGAACTCAATATCAGTCGTTTTAAACGTTAAAGAGTTATGCAGTAAGAATTACATCACTCAGTGAGAATGCAGCCACATCAAAACAAAAGCGTATACCATCTGTTAATTCCACTATAGAACTTGAAATACTTCGAATTAAAAGTCATTTAAAATCTCTCAAAATAAGTAAAATATTTCACTGAACATTTCTGTAGTAAAATAATTGACCAGCAGGCAGGATATGATATTATTCATTTAGAAGTCTATTCTTCTATTGATTGTTATTATATTTAGTCCATCGAAATCATGACATTTTATTGGAGTCTCCAACAGACGCTTGAATACTACCTTGTCTTCTGATTGGGTAGTACTCGCTGCGAACAAAGGTGAACTTAATAGCTTCTATCTTACCTCACAATAAGTAATCGTTACAGACGATGAGTGCTGAGTTTGACCCTCAGTGCGAATATTATCACTTGGTCAGCTTTACCTAGTTGACGAGTCTCAGATAGAATGAAATAGACATCCTAGATTCCACTACGAGTCACCATCAATTAAGTCAGTCGAACAGCCCTTCAGGCAATACTAATTCTGTCCACCGCTTGAGATATGCACTGTCACTGTTAACTTTATGGTGAGATGTAGCATAATATACATGAATACCCATCTGATTTCCCTAAAATTTTACGAAATAATGAAATATGTTTTTCAAGTGTAATATTGGTGTTGTTGATGTTATGTTTTTCTAAAATTATTTGTTCAAGTGAGTACTGTTCAAATATTTTCCCCCTAAATGTCAGAATGTACGAGTAGAACACTCAAAAATAATCAGAATAGGTTATTTTACAGGGAAGGATATTCTCTTCTTACTGTAATATTCCACCAAGATGTAATTCTGACAACTATCTCAACAATTATAACTTAAAAGGAAAAAGACGTTAACAGCAGAGAGAATTTTCTTACCGATGATTCATTTTCATAAGCTGTACAACTGTAATTGTATTCATGAAGAAATCACAAAATCAGCCACATAGTGGTAAAATTTGCCTTCGAAAATGTATTACACAGTGCAATGTAAGGTGTAGTCTAGAAGGAGTGACTAATTTGAAATCAGAAAAGGGGCAGAAGATGACCTGTCGTAACAAGCGTTTGAAAACGACTAATCAATATGGTTGTGTAGAGTAGATAATAAGTAGTGGGAAGACGACAAAGTGTTCTTACAAAATCGGTATGAAAACGTAATGTTATTAATCAAAAGTAATAGAGTAATAATAAAATAAGGAGAATGAGAATGGTAATAATAATAGTAGACTTAAATAATAAAATGAGGCAAAATTATAGTGAGAACGATACTCTAGCCACAGTAGGACGAGGAAAGTCAAGTATTGCTTTTGAATTCAGAGGTCCGGTTTCAGATCGAGAATAGCCAGTGACTCAGCTGTGTACAGATAGCGTATAGGAAGTCCTCTTGCAGGATACTGAGGGACTCCGTCTAACACTGTGAGGCATTCGCGAGAGGGTGCTAGATGTCCATAGTCGACAAAGTGTTTGAGGATCCATCTGTTAATATTCTTCTTTTCTCCTCTGGTTGGCTAGCCAATCTGGATAGTATTCCAGAATGCGTTTGTAGACTTGACTTTAAGTACAGCCTATGTATTCTGCTCTACGCCAACAAGTAAACTGATAAATACACACTGAGGTGACCAAAGGCGGTATCTTGTCCTTAACGTTAGACTGAATAAATTGTCTGCTGGAGAATGTGATAATTAAGGTGGCCGCTTGAAACGTCTTCTTCAGACATTTAGAAAGGCGATTTCTAAGGATTTCTGCTTCGATGTCACCTGTGAATTACAGGTTCATGAGGAGAGTTTTCTTAGGAACAGTTGTGATTTTTGGAGATGGAGGCTTTTCCTTCACGACTCTGTCGATAAATCTTGGTGGATACCCATTTTGCAGTAGGCTTTCATCTTATGAATTTAACTTCCCTATCGTGTCTTCCAAAGAGACTTTCCGAATCCCTGAACATGATGCGCATACTAGCATTTGCTTTTGGCCTCGTGGGACGAAGCTCTGGAAGTTGATGAACTGTCCGGTCCATGTTGGCTTGCAATTTATCAATCTGGGGATCGTGCAGTCTTGTTTTCTGGTTAGTAGTGTGGTGAGAGCTGTCTACTAGCCAAATTAGTAGACAGTAATTTACGTCAATGTTTACGTTCCCAAGATTTGTCGTGAGAAGATGTGAACAAAGATTGATTCAAAACCGACCACAGCAGACTTTGCGTAGGCGGATGCAGTTAACATATAGAGGATTTGACATTCAAGAAACAGTCACAAATAGATGAAAGATTAACTTTACGTGAGAAACAAGCAATCAGAAGACTGTGTTTGTTTACTTAAATAACCATAGTAATGTACATGCAAATATATAAATATGCGTTGATTTCCTTAATAAACGGTCTGTTGCCTGACTCTTGCCTTCTGTCGTTACAGTAGTATATCAAGGAATGGAAATGCTATATTTGATTCACGTTGAGTTTAATCCATGGGTGTGTAGCGTTGAAGGTTTTCAGGAGATACTCTAAATCACCTTTTTTATCGCAGATTATTAACGTACCATCTACATTTCTCTTATATAGGTATAGCAGACTGACCAAAAGACAAGGGATGTTGTTTTTGAGACTCGACATGAAAAAGTCAGCTAGGAGTGGACCAAGAAAAGATCCCAAAGTTACATCACCTTTCTGTACATGGAATTTTTTCATTAAATTTGAATTTATTACTATTTATTTATTGTTCCCTTGGGTTCCTAGTGGAACATAGGGCTTCCACTGCACGCCTCCACTTGCTTCTTTCTTCGGCTTTATTTTTCACTTGCATCAATGTTAATCCATACTGTTTCAACTCCTCTTCACACGATCTCCTCCCTGTCACCCTTGCACTGACGTCCCAATCGCCGCTTCCCTTTCGGGTTCCACTCGAGGGCCTGACGCGCGATGTCTTCCAACGGCCTCCTCAGCGTGTCCAATCCATCTCCACTTTCTCCTACGTATTTGTTGAGCGATTATTTCTTGTTTTGTTTCTTCCCATAGTTTCTTGTTGGTGATTCTTTCCGGCGGCCATCTGATCTTCAGTATAGAGCGAAGACAGTTGTTGAGAGAGGTCTGCAACCTGTTGAAAACATTATTGGTGACTCGCCAAGTTTCTGATCCGTATAGAAGAACTGACTTGTCGTTTGTATTGAAAATCCGAATCATTTTGTTGTTGATGCTGAGTGACGAAGATTTCCAGATTGGTTTCAGGTTGATGAATGTGTTTCTCGCCTTCCCGATTCTCGATTTGACATCCTCGTCCGTCCCACCTGCCTGTAGTTGAGACAATGCTCCCTAGATAAGTGAACGAAGTAACCTCTTTCAAATCCCTCCCGTTGATGGTGATTGGCAATGGATGTTGCTGTTGTTGTTGTTGTTGGTTGGTTGGTTATTTTCATAACCTCCGTCTTGTCTATGTTCACCTGCAGTCCTGTCTACTCTGGCTGCTTCTTCGACCAGTTTGTCGGTTTTCGCTTGTAAGTCTTCGATTTTGTGTGACATCAAACATAAATCATCCACGCGCGAAATCCAGGTCTTCTAGGTTCTTCACGTCGGTCTAGGATATTCCTGTCTTCTCGTTTCCCACTGTCTGACGCATAATCCAGTCCATCACAATTAGGAATATCATCATTGGTGATAATAAGCACCCTTGTCTGACTCCTGTGCTTACTCCAGGAGTTTGAATTGGATATTAAATATGCATCTGAAAGGTAGCTCCTTCAGGTAGTTGATGGGAAGAGGAACTTCTAGTTTGTTGGTTTAGATAACAGGATTTGATATGATTATGAGCAATAAATTGTGCTCGAAACGTCATCAGTAAACATAACTGTATAACACTGTGAGACTTTATCAAAACAAAATTTACCCATACTGGAATTACACTCTACCACAGTGCACAAGTTTCATTCTTACATCAATTTCCAGCAGAGTTTGTTTATTACATGATATTTTCCCTTCGTCCATGATCTTCAAATAAAAGATAAATTGGCGCTAAATCATGTGATACAGTTCTATCTGACCTGAAGCGCAAGCCAATCAATTATGATATATTTTTTCTTTTTCTCTTTTGAGAAATACATAACTACATTATGTTGAGTGTCAATTATAGAAAGTCCAGGAGTACATTTTATGAACCAAGGGCACTACTCAGGAATGGTTATTCTATTTATTGGGATAAGCTGTCATCGAGGATGGTGCTTTTTCTCATGTTTAGTTAAAACTTGTGAATACACAGGTCGTAAATGTTTTAAATACATTTCAGAGTGAATAATAATACTATTAGAGCTCATATTTTTACTTGATTTAAAGCATCTGAATAAGAGAAATTATATGCAATATACTGATGGAGTGCATGCCAAGTAATCCACAACGGGAAGCTCACGGAATCCTTCGAAGTGAAGACAGGAGTAAGACAAGGCTGCCTACTATCGCCAATGATTTTCCTGATTGCAGTAGACTGGATAATGCGACAAACAACGGGCAATGAGGAAACAGGCATAAAATGGACTCACACAAAAAACTTGGAGGATCTGGACTTCACCGATGATATATGTCTGATTTCACACAAACTGGAAGATATGCAAGTGAAAAGCAACAAGTTGGCAGAAGAAGCATCCAGAGAAGATAGGACTTCAGGTGAACATAGAGAAAACAGAGGTGACGAAGATTCCTGACCAACATCAACAGCAGCAATAACAGACAGCAATCAACATAAATGGGAGAAATCTAAAAGAAGCAACCTCCTCCGCCTACCTACCGACCTACCCACCTGGTAAGCATCGTTTCAACTTCTGGCGGACGGAACTGATGAGGATATCAAAGTGAGGATCGAGAAATCAAGGCACGTTTTCATTAGTCTCAAGTCTGGGTGGAGGTCAACAGCACTCAGCATGAAAAACAAGGTTCGGATTTTCCAGTCCAATGTGAAGTCAGTACTACTCACTAAACGGATCAGAGACTTGCACTGCGCGTCATAAAGGGCATCTCAAACAAACTACAGACCTTCATTAACAGTTGTCTTCGCTCAGTACTCAAGATCAGGTGGCAAGAAAAGATAAGCAATAGGGACCTGTGGGAGTAAACCAACCAGGAACCGATTGTGCAACAAATAGTCAGGAAGAAATGGAGATGGATTGGCTGGCCACAGTCTGAGGAAACCATCAAGTGACATCACTAGACAAGCCATTGCTCGAGTGGAACCCGAAAGGGAAGCGGCGAGTTGGTCGTCAGTGCAAGGGTGACTTGGAGGAGGTCATGTGAAGAGGAGATGAAAGCATGTGGGCAGACATGGAGCCAGGTGAAGACTCTAGCAGAGAACCGAACGCAATAGAGACGCAAGGCTGAAGCCTTATGTTCCTCTAGGAATTAAAGTAAATAATAACAATATTAATAATATTTATGAGGGTTTTCAGAAGCCCAATTTTTAAGCAGGCCCATTTTCATTCTATTGACCACACTTCACGCCTTTTCTTTAGCAATCTTAGCGTACTCGAATGTGAAAAACTCCCATACTCAATCTCCCTATCATCTATTCATGCATATTTTCAATCCGCTTGTGTTTCCTAATCATCTGCAACAATATTATCTCACATCTCAACTGTCAGATTTTCGTCAAAAAACTGACATCAGTTACACAAGTCATTGAAAACAAGGGAATGCTGAACATCTATCTCTTTTAGCGTATTTTGGTATTATTCAGTAGTTTGCACCCAAAAATCCTATAATTTGAACACTTGCTTTTTATCAAACTTTAACACACATACACACTACTTGTTATTGTCTATAGTAATTCATATATAGAAACTGTCGTACAACTCGTAAAACAAAATCGTCAAAAAGAGAATTTTATTCCCTGAAACCCTCGCTTTATATTCATATTTATAAGCATATTTAAAATCATGGGTAATTGCCAAAGGCCTAGTAGCCCAGGTAGTAGAATAATAGACCAGTTAACTGGAATGGACTGTATCATCTAATAGATAAAGAACACGCAATTGATGTAAACAAGACCTTCAATGTCATCTACCGTATACTCAATTGGCTTAATTTTACCTGAAGAGTTCGTTTATTACATATTCCTGAGACCGGCTGTTGGAATCTACATCTATGTATCCAAAGGAAATTGGTTCAAACGCTTTCCTAACCCCGCTGGCCATCAAGGATTTAATAGTCATTAATTTGTTCTAGAGATGTCCTTAATTTTATTTGATATTCTATTTTATGCTTATTATTACTTTAGCATCTCTCTTGAGCTCCGATTTCATTGATCTTAACAAATCGACAGTATTTAAAACACAGTAATATGATTAATGGCAATTATTCTAGAATATTCTGTATATATATGTAAATATACATAATTGTAGAGCCAGAAGAGGAAATTGTTAAAAAGAATTTTCATTGTTCAAATTTTCTTTTGTCTTCTAAACACCTGAATGGATATTTCCACTATTTTACCTTTTTTTCGCCCCAAGAATTTAATGATGTTCTTTTCTTTTTAGTTCCGGTGTTCAAAGCAGTATGGCCTTCAGGTAATCATCAACAATAACGGTTTTACTTGTCCTGTAAAAGGTGGAATTATTCCTGTGAATGTGACAACAAGTAGTACAAGTGTTCAAGGTGAAATATACTGTCCAGAATGTAAAACATTGTGTAAGGTAGGTTATTCAATGTCTAGGTACTTTTATTTACTTCTATATAATTGGTGAATAATTTAACTTTGCTAATCGCCTACATAAAAACTGCTAATTGTCAGAACTCAGAAATGCATCACAATTAAATATGTTTCATTATTTCGACAATGTATAACATCAGTTGATTTTTAGATGAAATGTGCTATTATGAACACGCATTTACTGCATTTGGAAGAGAATCTGATAGAAAAACAAATAAAATCCCTGCAAATGAACTCTTGAAAATTAATCTGATGCTCGCTAGTGACTTGCTACAGGACGAAGTCTACTGGAGTTCTAGTGAGAAATCGTGGCCAGTGTGGTGCATCCAGTCGAGAGTGAGGATGGATTTCCCGTCAATCACATTGGTTGGTGGTCACGCTAGTTCGAATTCATGAGCTGGCCACTGAATCGGGTCCCAGTGGCTGAATGGCATACGAGCTTGCCTAATAATCGGAAAGTCCTGGGATCGAAGTGTCCTGGCGGTGAGTGCACACTGCCGATGAGTATCAAACTGGGACAAAATAGCTCTCCAGTACCACCATCTGGTTCTCAAGGGTTCACAAAAGCATATCAATCCATGGTATAACTCGACAAACAAATCAACTCTTGAAAAGAAAATCTAATGCCGGATATTGCATAAATTTGCAAATAAGGTTTTAACCTATGTGCTTTTAATTAAGCACACATGAAATGTACGAATTTGGCAGTAAATAGTTAATAACTAATTGTTTCAGTTCAACATTAATGGCATGTTATCCTGATTTCGAACGCCGGTGGGTGGGTACTGATGAACAGTGCCAAACTAGGACTAAACAGCTGTCCAGTACTTCCAGGTTTTCCAATGGTTCTCTAACCGATGTCGGCTCATGATGTAATCCTGTAAGCATTCAGTCAAATCCCTACAAACCGATAGTTGAAAATATTAGACGTAGCTGTCTGATGCTAAATATGCTAATGAAATTCTTTTCACCAGGTGCACAGTATATTTCTTCAAATTAGACACACTAATTGTTCACTAGAGGAGAAAACAGTGTGTCATACATATAGTCTTTAGTGTTTGTGCTGACTGAGTTGAGTTAGATATATATGATTCCAGTCCTACAAAAGGTTAGTCATCAGCCTGAATACCACAATGATAACATCTTCCAACAACAGCACTAGGTGGTGTGGGCTCCTGCCACTTGTGCTTAACCATCTAACACCGGCTAAAAGTGCACCACGATGATGCCTCATCTGGCTTATTAACCACACTGCAAACCTGAGTGCGAGAATTCAATGAATACCAGTGACTATTATCATTGTTATTGTTTACTTTAGTTCCTAGAGGAACATAGGGCTTCAGCTGAACGTCTCCACTGCGTTCGGTTCTCTGCCAACGTTTTCATCTGGCTCCACGTCTACCCACATGCTTACACCTCATCTTCACATGACCTCCTCCAAGTCACACTCGGACGACCAACTCGTCGCTTCCCGTTCGGGTATGACCAGTGAATGTACTCATGATAAATGGTTACTCCCCCGCAACCAATCATAAATTCCTCAATACACTTGGTACCAAAGCTACTGCAAATTGTGCTGCTGTATAAATCACTTGAATGGCTCTTTGACAATTGCGTCTCATAAAAATGTGCTATTGGGCAAAATATCAGTAGTTGGGGGTGTGGTGGTCTATTTCTTCATAGGATTGAAAAGCTGGTCGTTCGTTTCAGTTTTAATGATGTTTCCAGTTATACTTAAAGTCTAATAAATAAACTCTTCAGCGGTAAATGTACAGTGCCAAACACACACCGTGATCTCTTAAATCGTATCAGTAAACAACCTGTGAAATACTGATTTCACAATCATTTCCAAAACAAAAATAACAAACAATTAATGATTCGTAATTCTAGTCGACTTTTCAAATTTTCTGAAGTATTAACTTCTTCATGCAATTTCCCTTTTTTTAGAATGAATGTCCATAATGAATCGAGAAGCTGATAAGGAGACTAGGCCACAACTATGAAATTTCGCTGCATCATTTTGTTGTCAACTTAGGTATCATTTGGATAAAAAAATTGCTCAGACGTGGATTTTTAAAAACTTTTACAAAACAACTTCCATATGTCTGTATCAATAAACATAATAAATGATGAGTGTTACTCACTTGTTTTTATAATTAAGTTAAAAGAGTAGAACTGTAGTGTCAGTTACAAAGAAGCATCGTCGTGAATTAGTCCTGAAGAATAATAACAACAACAACAGCAAAAAATGAATGCATGACTCTATATACTACTGATTGATTGATCGGTATACAATGTATCACCTCACTTCTCTAGGTTTATACGCCTGGGATCGTAATTATGAACAGACGTGATTACATTAACAAGATAAATTCAATACAAGAGGAGAACATAAAGTTTCCGAAACTAATTCTAATGAAACATCAAACCGAGAAAGTATAAAAAGATGTAATGAGCATACTGAAGGAATTAAGAGAAGAAGGGTACATTTCGACAGCAACCTGATACCCACTGGCAGTGCTATTTCACGCCGCATGTCCGGTCCCCTACAAGTACATGAATCAGCGGTGCCATTCTGTCACACATGTATCAATCACTTTATCACAAGACTGTTAAGTAGCTGGTACAGCTAATTCAAAAACTCTGAATGATCAGCTAGTGAAGTATACAGTCAAGCGTATATATCAGTTTACTGATAAGATGAAAATACTTAAAAGAAATGAACACCATAGGGCATCTGTTCGACCACTGAGAAATCCAGTTGAACTAGAAAAGCTTGAAAAATCGTCAAACATTAGTGGTCCACACACCACAAAATCAGGCCACACAATTGATTTTGACGACACTGAAATAATCCAGAAAAATTTCATCAGTCACTAAGAACCTCTGACATCATCAGATGGATTAATATCGAATGGAATTCAAACTGTCTGAATAGGAATGATGGACTAAAACAGAATTTGACCTGGTTACACCACACTCCCCTCCCCAATGAGGTGACAAAATCAGCACAAATATGATCAGCAATTTCATTATGCAAGCAAACACTGCTTTCATAAATTTATAAGTGTATCAAATCCAACAATCTACACCTAATTTTGTTATCTTCAGCAATTAGCCACCTTGACAACGCGAAAACTACCCCATGGTGAGAAACGACTATTAAGTTGTTGTATATAAGCTGAGATTTTGTCAGTTCTTGTTTATTAGTACCACTTTGATAAAGCTTTTAACAACATTGAATAGCAAAACGTCAGTGAAAGTAACAATGTCGTTTCGTTTTTCATTCATTGTTAAATACTAGAGATTTTTAATAGTATCGTATGCCCAATGGCAAAGTTTTCTCAAACTCTTCAATGTGAACTTGGTTTGGACATATAGGAACGCTCAATTATCTAATCGCTGTGATAGGGCAGTTATTTTCCCCTTTACTCTTACCGGCTGACACGTTCTACTTGCACATTTACAATGACTAACTACTTAGAGTATGTAAACAAATGCAAGAATTTATGCTTGCTAATAATAATAAGGCTTTATTTAAGACAATTTGTGAACACATAGTAGAGGAATTCTCTGAGTTTCAAAGTATTTCAAAGAGAGTGGCTTCACCGATTAGTGTGTCTCCCTAATAATAAACTAAGCGTGATATCAAAACAAAATTTATCAAGGAAGATTTGAATCTAGAATGTATAAGACTGATTAAAACTCCTTAATTGCTTCAGCTTGCATAAACTTTAGTATGCAACCCCAGCATATCCTATAGATAGGTTTAAAAGACGTATAAACGTTAACTTTATGCCCTGTATCTACAATATGTCTCGCCATGCAGGAAACTGTTTGTCTACACTAATAAGTTCAAGCAATTCAATTTACTTCTGGTGCCAGTAAGGAATATGCTTTGAAGCTCCTAATTATAGTTATCAACAACACACCTCAACATGTGTGTGCATGAGTATATGCACATTTTGAAATGATAAATACAGTCGGAGACAGAATTATTTTCCCTCCAAACCTATCAATGCTGACAATATTCAACAGTTTTATGCAAACAAGACATAACATTGACTAATCAATTTGATTGTGTAGAGTGGACAAGAACTAGTGGAAAGACGATAAAGTGTTTTCATATAAAATCTACATGAAAACGCAATGTTGTTAATAAACAGAAATAGAGAGATAATAAAATATGGATGATGAGAGTAATAACAGTGATAATAAAATAATGGTAGTAATAACAATAATAATGGTAAACTTACATGATAAAAGGAAGCGAAATTTTAGTGAGAACGTTACTCTGGTTACGTTAGAGCAAGTGAATATATATAATGCTTTTAAATACAGAGGCTCACTTTCAGATCCAATGATTCAGCTGTATACAGATGGCGTATTCGAAGTCCTTTTGTACGATATTGAAGGAGTGCTCAATGCCCAGAGTTGACAAGGTGTTCGGGGATGAAGCCGTTACTCTTCTTCTTTTCCCCTCTGTCTAACCAAGCTGGACAATGTCCGAGAATACGTTTGTGGACTTAACGTTGCGTACGGACGATATACTTTACTGAGAACGTACTTGCCTCCATGTCACAGTAGAAATGTTACCTTTTAACCTTTCGCTACTGCACTCATATACACTGATGCCAGCTTTACAATTTTTTTTATTTTTTAATGTATTCAAGCGCTACATTCGCATTTGCTTGAAAACTTCATTTAGTGTATAAAATATGCTGAATATTATCTGTATCAGTATATTCTCATTGATAGTTAAAATTAAATAAACCGATGTCTGCGATGTAGGATTGCAGAATACTATTTTTATACCATAGTAAAAGTACTATATGAATCTTCGAGTTTGTTCAGAATTCAGGGAGAAAATTTCACGGGAAAGAATATAATAGTTTTATGTTTCTAACTTGAAAAGGAACTGAGACACAAAACTTTGTCTTTTCCGATTCACGCATTTATTATTATTGTCTCCTTTAGTTCTTAGAGGAACATAAGGCTTCAGCCGGACGTCTCCACGTCTCTCCGCCAACGTTTCCACGTTGCTTCACGTCTGCCCACATGCTTTCATCTCCTCTTCTCATTACCTCGGACATGTCACCCCACACCCACACTGACTACCGACTCGGCGGTTCCCATTCAACTTCCCCTCGAGCAATGTTCTGGTGTGTTATGTAACTTGATGACTTTTTTTCTCAGAATATGACCAATCCAATCCACCTCCATTTCTTCCTGTATATTTGTTGCACAATTGTTTCTGCTGTGTTGATTCGCTCATTGTCAGAGATCTCTGTTGCTGATCTTTTCTGGCCGGCCATCTGATCTTAAATGGTATTGAGTGAGGACAGCTGTTGATGAAGGTTTGTAGTTTGTTCAAAGTGCCCTTCGTAAGGCGGCAACAAGTCTCTGATACGTATAGTAGTCTTATGTATATTAGCTTCCTAGCCATAAATTTATCCCAATGACTAAAGTCTGCTTCAATAGTATTTTGTTCTTAAGCATTATACCTTCCAGTAAACAGAATCTCTTTAGCACATAAGGACAGTGAAGAAATTAATTCAAGTCAATTAAAGCAGTATAATTCATACTGTTATATTTTTACATCATCTAAATTACATTTGTGTACAAATATCAGTTAAAATGGAGTGAATACGATATATCACCATCACAGTTAACAGTTAGCTCAAATTTATAGAAATACATTTTGATCCATAGTAATTAAGATACAATAGCACCAAGGTAGTATATTTTCATTTTCAAGTGACGATTACGCCATTCACTGAAAAGAAAAAGGAATCCATAGAGAAACGATATTCATGAATATATGAACGGATAAAACAACAGAAAGTCATAGCCATTTATGGTTTTTCTATTCTTTGCACCCCAAGTAAAACACACGACTTCAGGCGTTTTGTTTTGAAGTTCCAGCAGTGGTGGTATTATCCTTTGAAAAGTAGGGTTTCTCGCCCCCTACTGAAATTCCCTTACCACCAGCTAATAAACTAAGAGGATTTGGAATGTGTCGGCCGGGAATGGAACATACACCATCTAAATGGTTTGAGAGGGTCCTACCAGTTCATTACTGGTGCAAAGTAAAACAGATTATTTACACTTTAGATTGGAAACCTATTTGTTCCCTCCGAAAAAGTCTAACTAGAAAGGGTGTTAAATAACATGTTATTCAGAAGTTGTTTATTTCTAATTACTTGTGACATGTCTGATAAAGACACGTAATGTTACCAACATTCAAGGAGTACTTAATCGGTAAATAGAAGTCTGTTATTGAAGGTTATTATTTAGGTTGAACTTGAGCCTTTGAAATATTTTTCTGGACGAGGTTTTACCATTTTTATCTTGAAACTAAGGTTGGAAGGTGTTACAGTCTTGAAAACTCCAATGAGAACAATTTAGAAAACCAATTAATTTCTTAGCATCGATAAATGATATGACCGTGTTTCCTCACATATTTATCCGTGGAAATTCTTGGATGTCAGTCTTATCCCATTCTGATTATTATTAGTAACCCCAGAAAACGTGCATTTTGATACTTTTAACTTTTCAACATAGAAATTAATTAAAACAATTAGTCCCTTTGATAAATTTTAATAAAGCATTTAGAAGACAAATTTCGCGAGATGATATCATTTCGTAGTTTCTTTACTCCCTGGCTGCATGGCCTTCCAAATATCCACAAAACTTGGAAGCCACTGAGACCCATCTTAGACATACCGAATTCTCCATACCATAAAAATCACAAAATGGATTACAGAGGTCCTTATGCCTGTAAGAGACTCATTATCAAATCATTCTGTTACAAGTTCATTTGATCTAACCGATATACTAGACACCTCGAACATTAAGGAAAAGGTTGTGTGTTCAATCGACGTAGAATCTTTATCCATCAATATTCCTCTTCATGAAAGTGTCGATTTTATTTGCGATTACATCACACGCAATAGGATAAACTTACCTATTCCTGTCACTTACATCATAGACATCATCCTAGGATGTACATAAAATATTAGAAGAAATGTCATACAAACAAATCGGTGGTGTTGCGATGGGGAGCCCTCTTGGGCCCCTGTTAGCAGATATATTCATGTCAAATTGGAGAAACAAATGCGAGGTATACTTGAAGAATTTATGCTGTATAAACGTTATGTAGATGATACTCTCATTATTGCTAATAATAGTAAACCTATTGAAAACTTTATTACTCTATTTAATCATATTCATCCAAATATCCGAGTGACTTCCGAACGCGAATCGAATAACAAACTCGGTTTCCTCGATATTACAATGATCAGGAGAGATGATGGAACGATTCAGCGATCTATTTTTCGTAAACAGACATGGAGTGGACAATATCTTCATTTCACCAGTTTTGTTCCTATCCAGTATAAACGTTCCCTAGTGAAATGTTTGTTCTCAAGGGCCCAAAAAATATGCACGAGTGACACAGTGATGGATGAGTTTCGACATATACATTCAGTTTTATTAGCTAATGGTTATCCGGAGAACTTTATCACTTGTCACAGTAAAGGAAGACCACATCCCGAAAAGACAGCTTCTGTACCAAAGAAAGCTATCTTTATTAACCTTCCATTCAAGGGTGACCAGATTATGCAGTTGACAGCTCAAAGACTTCGGTCAGCCATCAAACGCACATTCTACACCGCATCCCTTTCTCTCACTTGCCGAACATTTTCGATCCCTGTACCTACGAATAAAGGACGAAATTCTGTAGACTCTACTTCAAATTGTATCTACAAGTTCACCTGCAGCTGCCGTGACACAACTATATAGGTAGAACCAATAGAATTTTCCAATGCCGTCGAAAAGAACATGTTCTAAAATCGTTACTAAAACATATAGAAAATCCCAACGCGATTAATCTGAATAGAAATCCAGCATCATCCATTGCAAAACACTTATCAGTGTCAGGTCACAAAATCAATATTAATGACTGTTTCACAATTATTTCACATAACTCTAATTCAAGGTTATTGAAGGTGATGGAAGCTCTTTGGATTAATCATATACAGCCTAAACTGTGTGTACAAAAACAATATACTTCAATCTTCGCCTACCATGGACAACATGACGTATGTAAATATGATTGATCATTAGTTTGTTTTTTTATTATTTTTAAACAACCATGTTAGTTGCAAAGCGGTTGTAAAGAAACTACGAAATAAAGATATCATCTCGCGAAATTTGTCTTCTAAATGCCTTATTCAAATAGAAATTAATACTGAGGGACATATTTCAGTACAAGACGATACTTAATGTTCATAATTTTAACTCAAGACGTATTTCACGAAACGTTTTCTAAAATAATTGTGTCTTATAGTAATTACAGATCCAGTTTACTTATATCAATTTCAGTGAAGTCTCCATTTTTTCATAATTCGTGGGCTTTTCAGAGTGGCCGACTAACTGCCATTACTGAATTTATACCCATTGTCAATAGGCCAGGAATTCTGTACATAATAATAGATTCCGACTTTTAAGGCTTTGAGGTACATTGCTTGTGAAATCAAGTGACATATAATAACATTTTCTAGAGGCAAGTCTGTTTAGATAAAATATTTCATCAGATCTACATGCATGCAAAACAGTTGATTGATCTCAAGGAATAGCTAAAAGAATATTCGGAGGAATTACGACACAGACGAATTCCGAACTCATACATATATATTCATTATGCTCACCTTGCAAAACTCGTTTACATTCGGACAAACTATTGATCCAGCAAGTCGAGTAGATCCATCTGTCACGTTGAATTGAATTGATCCACCTTTTGGAGGACAGGTTACTTTAGCGCCTTTGAAAAACACCTTTAGTTTCTTTTTGGGTGAACATTCATACTGTACAAAATGGAATAAACACGTAAACAGAAACAGTCGGAATTCACTCATGCCAGGTAGCTTTCAAGGAATAAAATAATTGGTGCATCAAGCGAAAATCATAACCATCATTTCCTCAATATGTCCGTTATTATTTCAATTACATTAGTGATATGTGCAACCATGAAATAGAAAGTCATTTTATTCTATTTTTATCGCTAGTTCTCTGTGTTTTACTTTTGTCTGCCTATAATAGGAGAGTTGTATGAGTGAGTCACAATGATTTGTGGGATTTTATGAAGCAATATTTAATGAGAGTGAACAGTGACATTCGTGAAGTGAAGTGAAGATAATCCTGAAGAAGGTATTCAGTGTCAAGATTCAATATCTAAAGATATGGAGCTATATAAATCTTGTGTGCGTCGGTGGTATAGCGGTTAGGACGCTCGCCGATCATGCACATGGTCCGCGGTTCGATCCCCGGTCGACGCACTCTTTTACCTCGATGAGCCGGAAATAATGCTGGCAAAGAGGAAAGGTCGGGCATGAGGCTAGCAACCCCATCCTGTAAAAAAAAACACTGCTACAGAAACTTCAAGCCACTAGCTTGAAGCCCTATGTTCCACTGGAGAACGTGAAGGGAAAAAAATATATAAATCTTGCATTATTTATTCACTGGATATCTGAATGTTTGGATAAGTGGTCAGAATTCTAGGAACATTTAAAAGACATGTATCCATGCGTCGGTGGCACAGTGGTTAGGACTCTCGCCGACCATGCACATAGTCCGAGGTTCGATCCCCTGCCGACGCACACCTGATATCTATGGTCGGCCTGCTAAATTTGGGCTATCGATATCACATGCTGAAAATTTCATACTTGTACCAAAATATTGTGTGGAATAAAGCTATAATAAAATAAAATAAAAAATAAATTAAATAATATTAGAAAAGGAATCATCTGAACTGGATAAATGAAGCATTTAAAAAAATGTAAACGAAGGGTGAGTATTATTTAATTCAATATAGAATTTCCCGTCGATTGGTTGAAGGGAAGTGCTCGGTTTCAGGTTGACAGGTCGGCCGACTGTGCAAATGGTTTGGCGATGTCTGAGACCGAGCATTTCAGTTCGATCAATCGACGGGAAAGTCTTAATTGAATTAAATAATTAATAATGCCCGTTGTACAAGAGGTGGCTCTCTTGGTCCAAGCGGTTTGAGACTATGGGCACTGGATTCGAGTCTCGGTGGGAACTCCATCACTGACTCACTAGAGAATGCAGGTATATCCAGTTGAAGAGTCTCAAATGGGACGAAACGCGCATCTCGGATTCCACTGCCGGTCACCATCAACCAGTTGACTTAAAGAGCTAGTATGTTTTAGCAGTACATTCTTAGGAATATTCAGCCATAAAATAATGAGTGAAAATCAATATCTAAATTAGGATAGACGGTTACAAGTTTGTCTTGAACGTCGTTCGCATTAATAATATCTGATTTTTTATAAATTACAAGCAGTACCCTTTTGAAATTTTCTTCATGTTCTATATTTACTAACAGTTTCATGATGAGCGAGGAAAATTAGAACCATGAAAACCACATAGTTTATCACAGGTGCCAACTAATATATGCATAAGAATATTCATAAAAATCCTTAAAAACCAATAAAGAACCCATAAGGCAGCAGAAAGACCCTTTTACAAAACTTCATTTCAAAGCCATACAATTACTTAGGATTGTATGACAAACAACAGTATGTTAAAAACAATGAATAGTCTTGCATCATCTAGAATAGCTCAGTCACAACATTTCTGACTTCAACAGTGGGTGACGTGGGTTCAAATATCAAAAAGGATATGTTTCCTTCGGACTTGCAGATCTGCCTCGCTGATGAGTGCCAACTAGTACGAAACCTAGGTTCAAGGCTTCCTGTGGCCAATCGCTTCCAACCATCGAATACCAACAGTTCACAGTGCACCATGATGGAAAACCACCTAGCATGGTTGTCACATTGCAAACCTGACTCATAGAATTCAGTCTGCACAAAATAGAGGACTAGGCGCACAAATTACACTAGTTACTGACTAGTGTCCGGTCGAAAATCATCCAGAAAGTGTTGATAACTAAACAGCTTAACGGTGAACACTCATTCCGAAAGAAATGAGAGGAAATAAGGGCACAGAGGATTGAAAATGGGTTAAGTAAGTAAATAAATTTAAAAAAGACTACACAGAATTCATGATACAACAATTCAAGAAAACAAAACTGAAGCTAGAACCGTAGTAGTAGAAGATGCTGGATAAAACATTTCTGAACGCAACGTACAGGTTTCTTCTTCTGGCTTGTTAGAGATTCAGTTGCATGAAGACAATGTAACTGACAATAACCTTTAACCTTTTTTATTAGTCACCATTATATATACACATATAAAATACTTATTAAACCTTACTGCTTTGAATTTTGGTTATAAGTACAAATTTCTGTACTAGATGGTTGGAGGTAACTGGAAAGAAGCCTCGGACTTACGTTTCGTTCTTTTCAGCACTCGTTAGTGAGGAGTATCTGAGATCCTGAAAGAATTCATGTCATTTCTGACTGCAGCATTGGTTGACACGGGTTCGAATCAAAGACAAGACGCTTAATCATCTATGAACAACAATTCAGAGTGCACCGTAATCGCGAGCCAACTAACATGGTAACTACACTGCAAACTTGACTGACAGAATTCAGTCTACGAAAAACAGAGAGCTAGTGACTTACTGACTAGTGTCCAATTAAGGAGACTTCTTTGTTGACTTATGTGTTGTTAAATACATCTTTCGTTCCATACTTTAAAAATCACTTTTAACCATCTATTAAAAGTGGGTTATTAATGTTATTATTGTTAATGTCACTGCGTCGGTGGCACAGCGGCGGAATCCTCTCTGACTACGCATGTGATCCCGGGCTAGATCCCCAGCCGAAGCACTCCTGAACCTCGCTAAGCCAGTCATACGATTGGTAAAGAGAGAAGGTTGGGCATGAGGCTAGCAATCCCATCCCGTAAAAATAAAAATCACTGCCACCGAAAATTCAAGGCTCTAGCTTGAAGCCCTGTGTTCCACTGGGAACGTTAAGTAATAAAATAAATAATAAATATTAGTGTTATCACGTGTTAAATGATTCAAAATATCCTAACAACTGATAACTGGTAAATGCTGAATATTATTCTATGTTCATTACTTTTTCAATGCTGATTTTATTCAGACACTTCGGTAAAAAGGTATGTACACTGACGGCATTAGGTGGCTGAAGGCAGTCGGCCACAGAAAGTCTTGAACCTAGGTTTCTTACTAGCTGGCACTTATCAGCGAGGTGTATCTCTAATTTTGAAGGAACTCATATCTCTTCTGAGATTCGGACCCGCGTCACCCAATGGCGCAGTCAGAGACATTACCACTGAGCTATTTAGGCTCACGATTAACCTCCTGTAGGACTGTACTGGATATTTTTCATTGAACACTAGTCAGTAACTAGTGTAATGTGTCTAGTTCTTTCTTTGGTGCAGACTGGATTCTATCAGTCAAGCCTGCAATGTGGCCACCATGCTAGATGGTTTGACAACATGGTGAATTAATGATATTAGATGGTTGGATACAATTGGCGGGATATTTATAAATACATATATAACTGTGAAGCTATTACCTTGCATCTTTTACAAAGCGTGGTAAATAATAACTTTGCTATCACATGTTTGCCTCTCTCAATCCATAGAATTTTAAAATAGGGACACAAGAGAAATTTGTCAACTATCCTATGCCTATTCAGTATTCTTCCCAGATTCCTTCAGCAAAACAAAATTCTTCGAGAAGTTTGAGGATTCAGACTTCAGTAACAGTTCCATCTTTGTACAACTGCAATCGAAATTTATAATCAAGTAATTTTAACATCATAGGTGATAAAATGGGAATAATACAACCAGCTGGTTATAAAACTGACCCAATGAAAACTTAAAGATGTAACTGAAGCAACACGTGCAATTTATTCATAAGTGTATATGGAGCACAATTTCCACTGGTGTCTTGAAAAGTATTTTGACAGAATACTGTTAGTAAAATAATATTTTTAGTGTCTTAAAATAAGTGAATTCTGAATACTCATCAATTTAAATAAAAATCTACTTTCAAAAGCTTACTTTATGACAACTTCCCTGCAAATAATCATTTAAAGTGACTGTGCGGCCATTTGTGTAGGACCAGACTCCACGATGCTCCAAGCAAATGGATTTTCGACCGTAGGTTTGAAAATAGTAGTTAGTCCCCTTCTCTGTTGATTCAAATAAAATTTTAGATTAATGTTTTAACCAATTCTTACAATCTCAATTTAAATAACAGTCATCAAAGTAATAATATAAGCTTCGTTCTGGAAATTATGTTCCAACTCAATGCAGAACTCTCAGAGTATTAAGTTGAAAATCAATTTGTCCTTCAAATAGTCTTTCGTAAAAGACTCAATGTCATTCTGTTTGAAATATGACTTAGTCCTCCGCGACATTTATTCTTCGTTTTTTTTTATTTTTATTTTTACTTTTATTTTAGTTACAGCTTGATGCCACAAGTACAAGTATGGAATTTTCAGCATGGATATCAGTAGCCCAAATTTTACAGGCCAACCATAGATATCGGGTGTGCATCGGCAGGGGATCGAACCTCGGACCATGTGCATGGTCGGCGAGAGTCCTAACCACTGTGCCACCGACGCACCTGCTGAAGTGCACAAAGCGAGGTAGGTTGGAAGTCAAGTTAACATTTGCACGATTTTACTTTATGATTCAACAATATAACTGGAAGATTAAAATGACAAGAAAGGGAGAAAAGTGGATGCATCACTGTGGATGGAAATTCAGGAAGACCGATAGTTTAACCAAACCTCCGGAAACATCCAATGAAGTATAACTGAAGATCGAAAATTAATCTGAAATAATATTCCACTTTCTGCTTATGTCCTGTCAGTTTCAAGCTTCGTTCCCAACAATTTCGCATAAACGAAAACCCATCTAATAACTCAAAACGACTTCGTTATTTCTAATCTGACAAATGGAAGAATGGTAGCACTTAAGTGAATCCAACGATGATTGTATTGCACTTCTATTAGCTAATCTGCATCCCGAATATGACAAAGACATTCAATGAAATCCCTAACACACTATTAAGTGCAATGATGGTATTCTATGAGGCAAAGAAGTGTTCCGCGTCAGCATTATTCATAGTGATCTTAATTATAGAGACTCAGACAATGGCAGCTCGCGAATTCAGAGTTTTAGATATTAACCGTTTCCAATGACTTACAGCGTGGAAAACTAATCCTTCACAAGAATTAGCAAATGTTAAGCTGCCTACTTAAATTACTGACCTACCTAATTTCTCATCCATTAAATCACACCTTATTTACTCTTTTGCATGTTGTTTTAATTATTCATTTGCATCTCTGAATTGTAATCTGTACTAGCGCCTATTTTCAAGTAGGACTCAACCTACAGATATGGGTGTTGTCAAGAAAACAGAGAATAAGCAAAAACAGGTCAATAGAGTTTACTCTGGATTGAATAACACGGCTTCAGATGATATATATTACGGATTATTAATTTACGTGAAGATTCTAAACCCGGAGTAAATAATTTGTAATTTTTTTTTTTTTATTTTTTTTTTTATTTACAGCTTGATTCCACACCGTATTTACAGTACAAGTATGGAATTTTCAGCATGGATATCGGTAGCCCAAATTCAGGCCGACCATAGATATCGGGTGTGCGCCGGTAGGGGATCGAACCCCGGACCATGTGCATGGTCGGCGAGAGTTCTAACCACTGTGCTACCGACGCACATAGGGTGTGCTGAGAGTTCTGCAATATTTGTCAAGTCACTTTTGGTATATTATACACAAAAAATACTTTGAGCATTGGCCCACCAACAGATTAACTGGATGCATGTGATCCTATGCAGCGTTACTTGATACTAGTAGCTGAAAAATATTTAGATCAAACGGTGATGTTTCCTAGTGAAACAGAAGTGATCCATAAATTGAGTACCTGTTTCACTCGTTTGTGCCAACGGTTATCATAAGTATATCCGTCTCGATAAATTTTAGAAAGCCAAACTATCTGACTTTAACAACAGCTCTACGACAACGGCACCTGTCAAGTGATCCACAACGGGAAACTCAGCGAGGCGTCTGGAGTAAACACAGGAGTAAGACAAGGGTGCTTATTATCACCAATAATATTCATAATTGTGGTGGACTGGATTATGCGTCAGAAAGTGGGAGACGAGAAGACAGGGATATCCTGGACCGGCGTGAAGCAACTAGAAGACCTGGATTTCGCGCGTGGATGATTTATGTTTGATGTCACACAAAATCGAAGACTTACAAGCGAAAACCGACAAACTGGTCGAAGAAGCAGCCGGTGAAGACAGGACTCCAGGTGAACATAGACAAGACGGAGGTTATGAAAATAACCAACCAACAACAACAGCAGTAACATCCAGCGCCAATCACCATCAACGGGAGGGATTTGAGAAAGGTTACTTCATTCACTTATCTAGGGAGCATTGTCTCAACTACAGGAGGAACGGACGAGGATGTCAAATCGAGCGAGAATCTGGAAGGCGAGAAACACATTCATCAACCTGAAACCAATCTGGAAATCTTCGTCACTCAGCCTGCATCAACAACAAAATGATTCAGATTTTCAATACAAACGTCAAGTCAGTCAGTTCTTCCACACGGATCAGAAACTTGGCCAGCAGGTCACAAAGAATATTTCCAATAGGTTGCAGACCTTTATCAACAGCTGTCTTCGCTCTATACTGAAAATCAGATGGCCGGAAAGAATCACCAACAAGAAGCTATGGGAACAAACAAAACAAGAACCAATCGGTCAACAAATATGCAGGAAAAAGTAGAGATGGATTGGACACTCGCTGAGGAGACCACTGGGTGACATCGCGTGTCAGGCCAACGCTCGAGTGGAACCCGAAAGGGAAGCGGCGAGTGGGACGTCAGTGCAAGGGTGACATGGAGGAGATCGTGTGAAGAGGAACTGAAACAGTATGGACTAACATGGATGCAGGTGAAAAGTACAGCGGAAGACAGAAGCAAGTGGAGGCGTGCAGTTGAAGCCTTGTGTTCCACTAGGAACCCATGGGAACAATAATAATACCAACATTATTATATCGTTCAGGTGGCTAGCCTGTATTTGGATGGTTTGTACTTTTCCGGCAGTCTGATATGAGTAGAATCGGGTATACTGATGACTGGTGCAGTTCCAAACGAGCGAAAAGGCCATCCAGCATAGAGGACAACTTGATCTCAATAAAGAGAGCTACAGTTTGACGCGAATGATATGAAACTACACATATCAGTTAATGAAATGATCGTATATAAAATCAAATTACTTCATTTGCTTTATTGATGGCCACTTATGATATCAATCAGATTGAATATTACAATCCGAATAATTTTGGTTTAACTCTAATAGCTTCACCATCGAAATGTGATTCGTGAGTGATGAATTCATTATCCCAACTTAAATTTTATGCTGATTTCAGATACGAAGCAAAATTTATTACTGTACTGCAATAGTCTTTCTAGAAAATTAAAAAAATATACTGTCCCAGTGACAAAATTATCGTTGTCAACATAATTTATATGAACTCCAACGTTCTTAGTATTAGATAGTACTGTCTGTATTTAATACTCTGTAGATTAAAATTTACAAGTTTATTTTGAATAAAATCAACATTCACATTAAGAAAAACATTTCATGCCTTCAATAATTACGTTTTCTGCACTGAATTTAAAAGACATTTTGAAAAAGTTGACAGACTACTTACTTGATGTTTCTATGTTTTCAGTATGAGTGCAGAAAGAAGTTGCTTTGTAATCACTTCCCAGGCTACTTACATACTGTAAGGATAAAAAGCCGAGAATTAAAACTGACTTCAGCTAAATGCTAGTTATCAAGTTTAATGTGCCTAAAGTAAATCGGTGAATAGTAACGAGTAGTGGGATCCAGGATGCGCACTTCATCCAGCTGACGAGTCGCGAATAGGACTAAATGAACATGTTGAATTCCACTGCCAGTTACTGTCCACTAATTTAATACACGTTGAATAATCAGACATTATCGAAGCATCTGCACAAGGAGATGACGTGTCAACCTGAGACCAAGCATTTCAATCCAGTCAATCAATGGAGAAGTTCAAAATGAATTAAGTAATGTACCGAAGTTTAAAGAACATCGGTAATTATCAAAGAATTATTGGATCTGAGAACAGATCTTTTGAAGTTATTCATAAAATGATGGGATTTGTAACATTTCACGGTATTTACTGCTCTGCCGGCTACCTGGAAAACACGCAGTATGAACTCTACCAAGTACTTCCTCTTTAAAAGTGTCTAGTACAGGAAACATTTGAAGATTTGATCATTCCTTTGCGTGCCTAGTGGAACATAAGGCTTCAGGCTTGCATTCTGAATTTTCAGTAGAAGTGATCTTATTTCTTACGGGGAGTAGCTGATAGCCTCATGACCAGCCTTCTCTCCTTTTCGGGCTTACTACCTCTCGGACGTTTGCGGGAGATCGAATTCCTGGCCACGTACGTGGATGGTGCGCATTCTACTACTCAACAATCAACACATTACTCATACTATCCCCTTCTTCAAACCTAATATATTTGATAAATTACAGTTGTTCTTCGGTGCTTTTAATTTCTCCTAGAAGTTGCTGCCTGTACTTTTAAAAATAGAAGCAATTCAACTGATTGAAAGCACCTATAGAATGTCCAGGAAATCAGTCAGAATGAGGTGCATTTTATATATAATGCAGTAGAAATTTTCTTAGCTACCATACCTGTATCCGTTGCATTTTCGTCTTATTCTGCCACCCATAACCTATCACAGTAATAACATTTTCTTGGTTTATAAAACATAATTTCTAATTACTTAGAATTTCTCTACCATTTTTCCCCTGAAGAAGGACCTGAACGCTTTATGCAACTCAGCATAGATCATCAACTTCAGACAAACCTACCTACAGCATGCTACACTTGTGAAGGTAATGCTATAAAGTCATCTAGTCTGTCAATAAGACGTTTCTGTCACCGTCAAAATCACTATCTTAAACAGAATCAAATTTTCTAAAATATACCTACCGTTTGTGTTGGACAAAAATCTCTATGCGGATCATCACCTCCAAATTGTCTAGCACCGTAAGTAGAAGCATAAGGTGGTGTTTTGAAAAACTGATCTTCTGCTGGTACACCATCAGTGTATATCCGTATGCTGCAAATCCCATAAGAGTAAGCATCTCTACACGTTGCTTGACGGTTATTGTCACAGAAAGGTATGAATTTTTGACGCCTTTGAAGTAAAAAGGATGTAATAAAATCGAGCGAAAAATCAAAGGCCTGTATAAAATAAAATTTTTAAATGGTTGAAAATCTGACAACGTGAACATGACTGTACATTTTTCATAGAAGCCATATAAGTTTATTGAATACAGCATATCTGTTTGAATTACAGTAGGACTCAAAGGTACGTATGATTTTAAGCTCATATCAGAAGTTATTTTCAATGAAAGTCTGATTCTGCATGAATGTGCATCGCATAAAACTGTGTGGTTCATATGAAGACGGAATAATTCGACGCATCTGTTGTTAAACAAGTTTCCTTATATGTATTAACAAATTAGGGAAACTTATTTTTGTTAAAATGTACGGTTAGAAAGCATAAGTTAGTTATTTGTTATATCTTCTGTAGCACTTAAATCATTGTGTAACGACAGAGGACAAGGGCCAGGCAATAGATCCTTTAATGAGCAAAATCAAGAGATATTCGTAGGTTTTTATGTACGTTATTGTCAGTGGAGGAGCAAATCCTTCTGATTGGTTGTTTCCTTGCTGAAGGAACATCCAGAAATGGAATACAAAGAGAACAGACGGTACCTTAAAGCGTAACATCTATAGGAAAGCGACGTGGAATGGACAATACACCCATTTCCATGGCTTCATACCTATACAATATAAGCGCAACCTAATTCGTTGTCTTAGTCATAGAATTAGGCGCATATGTACCGACGACTGCATTGAAGATGAAATAAAAAATCTCACAAACGCCTTGCTGCAGAACGACTATCCTACCAACTTTGTAAAGAAGTATATCTATGAAACTACACACAAAACTAAGCGAGACACAGTAAGTAAGAAAAAGCTTTACTTAAATTTACAATTCAAAGGCGATATATCCAGCGATATATTAAACCGTAGATTAACAAGAGCAGTTGAAAGAACTTTCAGTGCCACAAAACTGTATGTCACTTTCTCAACCAAACCGATATTCACACTGTGCATTAAAGATAGATTACCCAAAATGACGACATCAATGTGTGTATATAAATTCAACTGCTCCTGTGGAGCTAGTTATATAGGTCGTACCCAAAGCAATTTATCTTTACGCACTCGTGGACATATTCCGGTCTGGCTTGGGAAAAGAGAGAACAAATCATTAAATAGTGCAATTCTGGCTCATCTAGTGGATAGCGAACACAGCATCAAAGTAGAAGAGTCATTTACAGTTGTGTATCGAGTAAGAAACAATCTCCCCAAAGGCACACGATTACGCCTCCTAGCCATAGCTGAGGCTTTAGAGATTAATAGAGAAAGACCAGACTTATGTGTGCAGAAAAAACTTATTCACTCCCTCTGTCTACCCTGGCCCACTATAAGGTCACCAGGATCATAATTTTCCGTATTATTACCATTATTATCATTCTGTGATATCATGTCTTTATTATCCATTTCTCCACCCAGTTTATTTCACCTCACTGTTACCCTTAATTTTGTCAACCTTTGTGATTTTACACTAAGCCTACGAACTCTATAACATCTTATTACAATTTACAATTTAGCCTCTTTATTTTATCATTAGACATTATCGGTCAGCCCTCACATTCAGTGTCCCCTTTGTTAATGTGTATTTGTGTGTATTTTGTGTCTATCGCATTTCTCTCACCCCAATGACACTTGTATTCTGTTGACTATAAAACAGCACTATATCACCCAATTGTTCATTCACACTTCATCACATTTTTCTGACTATACACCCTATACACATTTGATTGATTATGTTAACTAATGGACTATCATCTCAACTCACACATGCACCCCAATACGGTTTCTGATATTATTTTCATTTGCCTTTATTGGCTATATGTACTCTATTATTCATGGATTTATAACTGTAGAGCCTAAAGAAGAAGTTATCGAAAACAATTGTTCGCTCAAAATCTTGTTTTGATTTCAATATGGGGATATTTCATTTACTGAAATCTCATATTCTAGTCAATTTTAAAAATCGGGATAGTCTTTCAGAGTTACCCTATTTAGATGATTTTGTAAATGACGTGGGTTCTTGATGAATTTTTCTGTGGAAGATTTGAAAATTAAGAAGTAAAGAGATTCTTACCTTTTCTTTTGAATATCCGCATATTCATAACAACTCTTAGTTGCAAAGTCACATCCAAGATTTTTGCCATATTGCATGTTCATTGCTGCTTTGTAATTCACTATGTACCATCTGAAAAAATCAGGTAAGTCAAAATGATTATATATTTAATTTACAGTAATTTTCCACACATTTCAGGTTCTAATATTCGTAAAATTTACTCCTGACTTATTTCCCAAACTGTTTCCTATTGTGTAATATTGAATCGAATAGGTGTCGTATTCACTCTATAGTGTTTCTAGTCAAACTGTTAAACTCTTTATGGAGGGATATTAGTCTTTAGATATGAGCAGTCAGGAATTATTCACACCAAACAGTGTTACTTGCTTACCAGATCTAAGTAACCTGAACACTTGACGGTAGTTCTCGTCAACTGATGATGTTTTCATCCAGCCACACACCAGTTTGGAATCGATTCACAAAGTTGGATCTATTCTGAAAACTGGACACTTAAAATAAATTCATCGTTCACAAATTACACCGTTAAAGGGAGGAAATTTTGGCGTGAGCGGTTTTCGGCTATTGAATTCAATCAACTGTATGTATGGCCATGGTATTTTGCTTACCGACTTGGTCTCCACTTATGCCATCAAGTGGACTACATAATGTAGTGTGGATATTTTTCTTTGCTAAGCACAACTGTTCCCCCCCTCCTCACAAATTACCGAAGCTAATGAGTCCCTGCTCTACCCTTTGACAAATAACACATACAGTGATCATTCACGTCACATAATATCAGTTTCCAAATAATCAATAGGATAGTTTTTCAGTGACCAGTGAGACTATTGTCTCCAGTAAACAGTCTTCCATCTTAATGGTACTATTAAAGATAAAACTGTATAGATGTTTGCCGTGTTTCTTCATCACAACTGTTTACTGCTTTTTTGAAAGAGACTATATTACGGAATTTTTGTCTCAAGCGGAAAAACACTGTAAAATCTACTTTCTCACATCTAAGATCGAGGTGTTAACGCTAAAATCAGGTGATGACAGTCATAAACGTGTATATTGTAGGCGGGTAACTGAGCGCCCTTTAGCACATTACAGCTAGGGCGACGGAACAGCTCTAGGTTTAATTTTTCACATTTCAAACGAACAGTAGTTGAATCATTGAGTGGTAAAATAAACTGAGTAGTAAATTCAAGACAAAGATTCCTGGAAACAACAATCTACTAAAATTTGCCTGTCGATATAAGTAGATTGAGGTACTAATCATTTGTATTCACTTATTCTATTTCACGGAGTAATACATATACTCATTAAGCAAACAAATTTGACAATTTCCCCTGATTTACTCCTCGGTACAGAAACCATCAATAGAATAATCTGCGTGGCGATAGAAAATATAGTATAAAACCTAAATGCCTGCATTCTCCCAAGCTTATATAATATGTGAATTTCCCGGAATCTTTTATTTTGTCAGTGGATGTTGTGTCGTGCGTATAAGGAAGACAGATGGATTTATTTGGATAAGACACTAGGACTATGTCTGTTTTTAATTATTCCTTTCCGTTCCAAGTGGAACACAGGTCTTCAGACTTGAGCTTTTAAGTTCCAGTAATGGTAGTGTTGTTTTTACGAGGTGAGACTGCTAACCACACGCCAAGCGTTCCCCCTACAATGCACTCACTACCTGCCAAGCGAGGTTTATGAGTAAGTCAGTTAGGGATCAAACCTCAGATGACGTGTGAGGTTGATGGACATTCCATCTCTAAACCACCGACGCGCGATCTTGGTTACAGTAAGATCATTTGAATAGCCTTGTCTCTTTGACGCCGATAACAGATAGACAAAGTCTTTAGTCCGACAACTTTATATCAGATGTCTTCATATTTATGCTGTTTATTAACTTTGAAAATTGAGTACTTGGAAATTCGTTCAAGTCTCACTAGTCAACGGGATTTCATTCACTTTTACTCTTTTCCAAAAAAGTAGGCCATTATGCTCAATTTTTCTCAGTAAATCATATTCAAATTCAACACGTATCCATAGCTTTCTTATGTTTAATCGGTACTTGAATTTCAGTTTCAGCACGCCGATTGGAAGTGATGATATTGTCATTTCACACTTCCATAGCTCAGAATAGAATATATAGAAGGTGTCATTAACCATGGTTTGTGGGTACTGATTTGATTTCGTGAATGATTTAGTAACTGAATAGCAATAACTTTCAAATAGTGGTTTGCAGGGATTTGATTGACTGCTTACAGGATTTCATCATGAGCTGATATCGATTACAGAACCCCTGGAGAACCTGGGGATACTGGACAGCTGTTTCCGTCCTCGTGGCTTAAGACTCTTTATCAGTACGCACCCACCGCCAGGGTTCGAGCCGAGAACATTCTGGTTACAAGGAGGTAGTTAGAGAATCATTGTAAAACATGTAGCACTGAATAGATGACTTCTTCTTAACTGAGTCTGTTTAGCTGCGTGCAGCCAAGACTCCACAATGAACGAAAACTGAGATCTACAGGTTAAATATATGTCTAGATTGTCCATATATGTATACATATATCAGGTAAAATCCATCAGAAGAAATATAAGTTAAATATGAACAAAACGGTTTGACGGTAAAGATTTCCTCTACATCATATAATTAAAGTCTACTTCACTTAAAAGGTATCAGAATAATTCTGGGTCTATCACGCATTTAGTCTGAAGAAATGAACGGTGGAATTTGCTTACCCCGAATCTTCAAAGAAAGCTAAAGTAATTTCAGAAACGGCATAGTCTATCATTATTCTTGGTGCCATCACTTCAGTCTGAAATTAAAAAGTTTAAAGTGAACAGCCAAAATATTCAAAGTAGGATTTTCAAGATCCTACATTTTTTAATATATTATTCTAAATCCAGTAAAATTTTAGATGCTTTTAAAACCCTAAGAAATATGTTGAAAAATATTAGTAACTATTTGTGAATTATTACGACTTGCTTTATGGATAATGCCGGGAGATGATTCCCCTGTAGTTTAACGGCTTCAAATATATACTTACAACTCATTGCTAATTTTAATGCAAGTTCTGCATGTCTTATCTGATTTAGATACGGAACTCCAGCAACACATCTCTACTGGGTTCGGTTTTGTGAAGTCACTTTCAACTAGCTGTATGACTTTTAACAATCTTTCATTTCGTCCTCGCATGGTTTTTATGTCTTACGCGGACCCAACACTCATCTCTGACTTTCCACTCGGCTTTCACTCTGGAAATTGACGTGCGATATCACCAGGTTCAATCTGTCCAACTCCATTTCGTTCTGCACATCCGTCGAGCAAGCGGTTCTTGGCTGGTTCTCTATTAGGAAGAGTTCATTGATGCTAACCCTTTTCGGCCAGCCAACTGACCTTAAGCATGGACAGCTGCTGGTCAAAGTATGCAGCTTGTTCGGAATGTTTCTGTTGACACGCACAAATTCTTTGGACCATAAAGAAGCTCTAACTTCACATTTGTGTTGAAAAATTCATATCTCTTTGCTTGTTATTCAGGGGTTGGTTTGCGGCCATCTGAGTGGTTACAGGATTTCGTCATGAGTTGACATCAGTTAGAGAACCATTGGAAGACGTGAGAGTTCTGGACAGCTATTACGTTTTAGTTCGGGACTCTTCAGGCCCCAAGGGGTTCAAACCCAGCTCGTTCCACCTACTAGACGAGCTCGTAGACCACCAGGCACCGATCCATGAATTCCAACTTCTTCCAACTCATGATGTAGCGTGACCACCGGGCAATGTCTTCAGCGAGTATTTGTCCTCCAACCGGACCTGCTGTGCCCCACTTGTCACGACTTCTTACTATAACCCAAGTAACGACCTACTGACACTGATGAAGAGTCCCAAAACTAGGACGAAATGACTGTCCATAACTCCCAGGTTTTCCAATGGCTATCTAACTGATATCAGCTCGTGATCAGTCCTATAACCACTCAATTCCTTGCAAACCAACACTTGACATATGGCATATGCTAATCAGCAGTTATAAGCAAATAATCAGCCTTGTTCAATCAACTGTTGAAAGGGAACGTTCTCAATGTAGTTTTTTATCTTCCATAGGATACTATAAGGTTTAATTTCTACAATGGCGCTGGAAAAATCGTTTTGATTTTAAGCATGATAGGACGAGTTCAATTCTCTAATGTTTTCTAAACTTTAAAAAATTCAGAATGTCAAAATCAGCGCGGACATTCATTATATAAAAGGCATCAGTAGAAAAAGTTAATTTGTCATTATTGTTTAACTTACTCCTAATATTTTTGTAGCCCAGTGAGATCCAACCGATCCTATTATATTGTAGTGTTCTAAATCAACTCCATCTAAAGTACGACAATTAAAATATCTCCTGGCAGCATCCTAAAATTAAAAATTAAATAATGACACTATCTTTGATTTAATGGAGATTCAATGAACATTAAAATAGGTCTAGACATGAAAAACATATTATCCAGAGAACCATCAAAATTTTATAATGTCTGCATGGTACGGCAATGGTGCAGATTTAAAACTCTTAAATTGTTTGCGAGTGATAACTGGGTAACTTAATATTCATTATCTCTGTCATAATCTCGTTGTCTTTTACTTTGAAGCTTTTTAATTTTCACAGTATGCGTTACCATCAAGTATCAACAATAGATACATTCACATGTAGCTTTATTAACCACAGGAATGGAAACTTATTACAACAGGTAGTGAATTAAAGTTCAAAAAGCAGGAACTTTAACTGAACTCATGAGTAATTATATTCTCAATAATCTCAAAATAGAATAAAACAAATACTAAGAAACTATATGTAATTGGCACAGTCATCGTGTTTTCACTCTCCGTTGTCTGCAACAGAATGCATATCCTAAATCCATAGCTGCCGAGTCACCTGACAACTCCAGTAGGTCGAATAAAGCAGCTCAATCTTCAAGAAGACAAAGCAATAAGTTCGACATGGTACTTCAAATAAACTCTAATCCTAAATACCATAATTTTGAAAATACGTCTGATCATCAGATACTAACAGTTTGAACAGGCATGAAGGTGTGATATTAGCTGATGCATAGAGAATCCTGATTAATTATTAAATAAAAATGGATATGTATCACTAATTAATAACACTGGGTCGAAATTTCCGACTGTCTATATCTTCTTATGGAGACGTTAACAAATGTTTTATAACTGTTTGCCCACACACACATAAACACACTATTGTATTTTCCTATTCACTTATCTAGGACCATGATCTTTCAGTCGAACGTAATCACTAAAATTCTGATGAAAAGTACACTCTGTTTAAAGTATTTAACAAAATTAGACCAATATTTGTAAGTCCGAGGTCAAATTTTGATCATAGCTCATACAATTTTAATTATATGGAGGATTTCATCATGAGCTGACATCAGTTAGAGAATCACTGGAAAACCTGGGAGTACTGGACAGCTGTTTCGTCCTAGTTTGGGACTCTTCATCAGTACGCCCCCACAGCCAAGGTTCGAACCCAGGACCTTCTGGTTACAAGGCGAGCTCGTAGACCATTGAGCCGCTGGGACCCGATCCAATGGCTAGTGCATGAATTCTAACTTCTGCCAATTCACGACATAGCGCGACCATTTCGCAATGTCTTCTTAGATGAGTTACTGTCACATCTTTAACCTGCTGTACCCTACTGGTCACGGCTTCCCACTAGAACCCCAAGTTAACTGCCTGAATAGGGCCACTCACTAGTGAGCATCAGATTTTGTTTATTATACATGATGATATATGTTTTATGACTCATGATTGGACTAAGGTTTTAAAAAACAAGAGATGTCTTTTTTGTATATAAACCTCTGTTATGTTAATTTCGATTAATTTCCCTGAAGAAGTTCGGACCAGTTTACCGAACGAAACGTTAGAATTACTCATTTCAATCTCACTGAGATTTTACAAATATAATTTTTTACAAATGTCTACTTCTCACTCGGCGCCCAAATATTTTAGAACTATTCTGTCAAATCTTGAAGACATTTCATATGAAATTTATCTTTGTTTCTGCAATTTCTCTCCACTTATTATAATGTTTACTTCCAGTGAAAATGACTTCTTAGGTTATCAGACTTATGGGGGATTTCGGATAATTTTGGTTTACAGTGAAAATCTGTCCATTGCAAGTGATCGAAACTTCTCACAAATCCTATAATCTGAACATCACTCTCCAGCTAAGTGATAGTGACTGGATAGATTCTCCGAAGCTGTGGTGACCAGTGGGATCCGCTAAGTCAAGGTGAAGCGTCTGTTCATTGAAGGCATTGATGAAAGCATCACTAGATCACGGTTTGACACAGTTAGAATTCAAGGGTCACTGAATTGCAACCCAAGTGGTGAATAGCCAACGAGCTTGGTTCAGTAACCTGAAGGTCATGGGGTCATGGGTGCACTCTGATGAAGAGACATAACCAGGATATAGCAGTTTTCCAGTGCTCCTGGCTGGTTTTCACTGTTCTCTCTAACCGATGTTGGTTCTTGGCGAAGATCTGATAATCAAAAATAACTTTTATTTTCATTATTATAAGTACTGAAACACAGAAGAAAAAACAATGTAATTGTATTAGTTTGAGTATAAATTAGGAACCGCTAACTCCGTAATATGTGTGTAAGACTTAACTTTCTACCATAAAGTAGAACAGCTTCCTAAATTTAAATAAATCCTAGGAATTCCAACAAGATTTTCTGTAGGACAGCGCCTTCAATTTGTTTGAATTTTTGTACTTTAAACACGGAACGAACCCTGAACAGTTCAATCAACTAGCTTAGAATTCATTCAAAGTAGATTTAAGAATTCTGATAAGAGTTGTAGTTGTTCACATGAGAATGTATTTATTTCTGAGATACGTATTTAAGATTCATGTTTATATTTTGTGACTAAGCTCATCGAACATTCATGTAGCCATTAAATAACAAAACCGTGATCACCCTTGTTCTCTCAGTATTTTCCATACTCTGTGCTGTGTAGGTCTTATATTAGTTTAAACAACGTCACAGTGAATATATCAGCTACTTACACGAAGTCATAAAGGTTAACCCCTCCTGAAAAAAGAACGACCTTACTCAGTTATCGATTAACTCATTAAAATATTACGGATGTTCGAAATAAATTGGGAGCAGATTACAACACTGATGCCCATCCATTCATTTTATTAAGGTAAAGGCTAAAATAGGCAGTGATAAATCAAAGTAGCATGTTTTGGCTGAGTAAGCTTACTTCATCTTATCTTGACTGTATATTTAACAGCACTTGTATGAATCAACTGGCATTCAATCCCAGCAACTTACCAATATTTTTGGAGTGACAAAAGATCCAATAGTTTTCGTGTAGTTTCCTGCAGCACTTATCCAACGTCTTCTGATATTTTTGATTGTACTGTTACTACAAAATACATTCAGTTGATTACTAATTTCAACACGACCAGGGTGAAAATGAGTATGGTAATTTTAATTTGAACATATATGACTTTTAAAGCTTTGATTACTAAACTTTTGTTTACCGAATTCGGTGAAGTTTGGTCGTTATGTTTACTACAGTTAGGTATAAATTTTCTCATCAAATGAAATCTCAATAACCGAATATACACTAGCATTTCTTATGTTTTATCGGCACAACATCTAAAACACCGACATACGCATAAAATTTTCCATTAGTATAGTGGCAAATGTTTGATCGTCTCATAGGTACCACAGTTATAATTTCACTTTTCAACCTTCAGTTTTCAAAATACAGTAATAATTTCTCTCTACAAATTATTTTCATTGTATCTTTATGAAGATTTAAGATTGGAATATGCTGTTTGAATATTTGTGCGAATGATTTCTCGTATACTGTGTGGTTGGAAGTCATTCTATCTCCTTCTTCGTTGGCAAGTTTGTAGTAATTCAAATATAAATCACCTCCCACATACCAACTGTTTTAATAAAGAGAGCGAAACTTCACCGTTAACTCTGGACATCGAACATCCCCGCATGAATGCTTCATAGTACTAGACAGAATCCCTCAATATCCTACAAAAAGACATAGAATACGTCATCTATATATATATATATATATATATAGATGAATCATTGGCTATTCACGATTTGAAACCGGACCTCTGGATTCGAAAGCACTACATACATTCCCTGGAGCTACCGTGGCCACAGTAAGGTTCTTACTATAGTTTTACTTCTTTTATATTGTGTAAGTTTACTATTATTACTGTTATTATTGTTTCATTATCATTATTATTCTCATCATCCATATTTTGTTATCAGTCTATTGTTGTTTAAAAGTCAATCTGAACAAAGAATATTCTTTTCAATAATTTCTCCTCTTCAGGTTCTTACAATTATAAAATATAATATTTACTGTCGTTACAATAATGGCCAGTTATGCGGTGGATACATTTTTACGTAGAATAACAGATTAGTTACGGGGTGTCGAAATAGTATTTGCGTGACAAACGTGCTAGGCTGAAATCGATTACAAAATATTGTGAAATGGGAGACAATGATGGTGACAGTCATAATAGATTCGTAAAGTGTGCGGTAGGAAAATTGACAAGTCAGATCAAGGTTATAAAAGGTGTCAGGTGAGTCTTTTCTCAATAAATGCGTCCTCCTGTTTCATTTCACACATTGGATATTTCATTATGAAAATCTCATTGCAGTCTTACTATCTCCTGTTTAACACAGACCACTTTGTACTAGCCACTCACCTGACACCTTTTATAACCTAGATCTGACTTGCCAATTTTCCTACCCCACACCACTATTGTCTCCCGTTTTACAATATTTTGTAGTAGATTTCAGCCTAGCACGTTTGTCGCACAAATACGACTATTTATTTTGACACCCCATAACTAATCTGTTATTCTGTCTAAAATATATCCGCCGCATAACTGGTCATTATTGTAACAACAACAAACATTAAATTTTATAATTGTAAGAACCTGAAGAGGAGAAATTATTGAGAAGAATATTCTTCCAAATCGCCTGAATAGGGATGATGGACTAAAACAGAATCTGACCTGGTTACACCACCTCCCTCCCCCATGAATTGACAAAATCAGCACGAATGTAATATGCAAGTTCACTATGTAAACAAACACTACTTTTTTAATTTTACACACTGACCAAATCCAACAATCCACACTTGATTTTGTTATCTTTTCCAATTGACCAACTTGACAGCTAAAAATGCCCCCAGACGGAAGAACGATGATCAAGTTAGTAAACTTTATTTTGATATCATAACAGACGTACTATTACCTTTGTTATTTGGTTTAGTTATCTTCATCGCTATTTTTACTTTCAATATGTCCCTTTAACTTGACCTAAGTCTATTTTCTCACCCCCTAACTGTTTGTTATATATATATATCATTTAAAATATTAGAACAAGACATATAAGCGAACAATATTGTTTTCAATTAGATCTTCTTCAGGCTTTACTCTAATTTACATAGATTTATATATAAAATTTTAACCAATGACGGTGATTTTTAGGAATCAAATAATAATCTTAATAGTCTTAATAATAATAATAATAATAATAATAATAATAATGTGGTAAATGTTTTGAACATAGTTAATAACGATGATTATAATGATAACAAAATATTGATAATAAGGTTTATGCATAAACCTTATTATCAATATTTTGTTATCATTATAATCATCGTTATTAACTATGTTCAAAACATTTACCACATTATTATTATTATTATTATTATTATTAAGACTATTAAGATTATTATTTGATTCCTAAAAATCACCGTCATTGGTTAAAATTTTATATATAAATCTATGTAAATTAGAGTAAAGCCTGAAGAAGATCTAATTGAAAACAATATTGTTCGCTTATATGTCTTGTTCTAATATATATATGCTGAGATTTTGTAAATTCCGATTTAATAATACTTTGATAAAGCTATTAGCAGCATTAAATAGCGAAATGTCAGTAAAAGCAATATCGTTTTGTTTTTCATTCATTGGGAAATACAAAAACCTTTATTATAATGAATATTCTTCGTTCAGATTGACTTTTAATTCATGATATGGGAATATTTCACACTATTAAATATTGCTGTTTATTAATAACATTGAGTTTTCATACAAATTTTGTAAAAACACTTCGTCGTCTTTCCACTAGTTCCTGTCCACTCTACACACTCACACTTATTACGTCATGCCGAATTCTGCCTCCTTTCTAATTTCCATTCTGTCACCCCTTCTAGGTCACACCTTACTTTACGTAATGCTTTTTCGAGGACAGTATCTGATTGGTCTTATAGTCTTTTTATTAAATATAATCAGGATTATACAGCTTATGGTGCGTCGGTGGCATAGCGGTTAGGACGCTCGCCAACCATGCACATGGTCCGGGGTTCGATCCCCAGCCGACGCACTCCTTTACCTCGCTAAGCCAGAAATAATACTGGTGAAGAGGAAAGGTTGGACATGAGGCTAGCAACCCCATCCTGTAAAATAAACATTGCTAAGAAACTTCAAGCCACAACCTTGAAGCCCTATATTCCACTGGGAAAAGTGAAGGAAAAAAGTAAAAAAAATACAGCTTATGAAAATGAATCGTGGAAAAGAAACTTTTCTTCGCTGTTTACGTCTTTTTCTAATGACTCAATATAAGAATATTTCGTCCATTATTTTATAAAAAATATAGGAATAGGTATCACTGAACAAAAGTGTAACGGAAAAATACGTTGTTTCATGGATGAAAAGGAACCATTATCATATGGTCTGGTTCACAGTGCGACTGAATAATCCCTATAAGTTTCCCGTGTCAGCAGACGCTAGTTTGTTCACCACCGTTGTGCAGCTGATTTGATGCGAGATAGTTACAGTGAGTGGGTAATAAGCTCCAAGCTTATACACTGACAGGATGAGAGACTTATCGAATGCTGCCACCATTAAGAGACTAGACAACATGATGTTTGTCGCACTCTGTAGACTTATCAACATGTTTATACCGGGGCGAATCTATTTCATATTAGGCCAGAGGTAATGCGCCTGATTAGAGGGCTGGGTGACGAAGGCTAATATCTTTTAGGGGTTACAATTATGCCTTATCGACGTGTGTTAACAAAAACAAGGAGCTTGTGTTTAGAACTTCCGGTAGATTGACTATGACGAAACCATGTCACAAATAAAGAAAATGAGCTAAGGTTTAAATGCAAACAGTGATACAATCACAGTAATAAAAACATCGGTGGAATGAATGTTTTTCTAATCATATGTATGACAGCTGATATAACGAAGACATTTTTATAAACATACATGTTAGTACATTACCTGAAAAGTTAATTCGCTCCTTTTTAGAGGCATTTCAAAGAAATTTTTGTGTAAAGAAATTACCTTGGAATATAATCTCCATATTTGTCTCTATATATTGGCTTATTATGCCCATCTCTAGGAGTTCGAGGACTTCCATATGAATCACGCATAAATGGAAAACTACTGGATGTGAATCCCTGAAATATGAAAAGTGCATATTTAGCATATCCATGTAGATTTATTTGCAAGATAATAAAAGTTACATAAGTAAAACACCATATCCAAATGAATTTTCCGTGCTCGATAACCCCTACTAGTGTGACTAAATACAGGTGTAGTTAAAACCATCAACAGTTTGATATTAGATCACGTCGTCCAAACAAGCCATAAAGCTGGCTATATTGAAGAGTCTTTCACTTCCTTGGATAATAATAATAATTTGCTTTATTCCAAAACAGTACTTGTGATACAGAATGGAATTCTCAGCATTTTTACTACAGTATTGCATCCAGTTAGCACATTATCAATAAATAGAATTCTACATAGATTGAGGAAACCACAGTTCATTATTACAACAATACATTGGCATGTTCAGTAGCAAAGGTAAAGCTGAAACAGTGTTTGAAGGTGTTAGAAAAGTGGGAGCTGTCTTATTAACTGGCGTAAGCGAGAGAAAGAGACAAAGCAGCACATAACGGAAAAAAAGAAGAGAGAGAAAAGGAACAGAAAGAAAGGAAATGTTGTACCTATTGATGAAGTGGGTTGGAAAGACGAGATCCAGTTGTACTAATGACTATTTAATGAATTATAGGTGTCACGCCTAATGCTTTCTTTATCACACAGAACACGAGCTAAGTAGGGTATGGTTGAGTTTTTGTACTTGCTGGTGCGAGCATATAGTTTTCTATATTGGCTTCTGGTTTTACCTGATGAGATGCAAGGGGAGAGTTGTGAGTGAAGAGGGTGGTGTGAGTTAGATAAAATGGATTTGGCCCATTTTTCACATGAGTCCGTGTGCCTGTCAACCAAAATATTAACAAGCTGGTTAAGTGGCACGTTGCTTACTCTGCTGACAACATTTAACATCCTGCGTAATATGTTATAGTCTTTCTTCAGTAGCCCTGGAAAAACTAAGGGGGAACAATAGAGAATAATAGGCAGGATGCGAGAATTAACGAATTGTAGGAGTAAGGGTTGGGTTGTACCAGAATGTTTTAACTTCTTAATGTAGAAGGTAAGACGGAATATTTTCCTAGAAATTGCTAAGATATGAGACGACCAGGAGAGATCAGCAGATAGAATGACGCCTAGGTATTTAATCTCTGATTTGGTTTCTATTTCAGTGCCATCTATGTTGCATACCTCGTGAGAGCCAACCAGTTTGTTTAGGTCGGATTTATGCCTAAAGGTGAAATTGACTGTTTGGCATTTGGAGGGGTTTAGAGTAAGACTAACGAACTAAATGCACCAAATAATCCAAACAGCAAAGGCTTTTACAATTCGCTTAAAGCAACCAAAGCTCTGGGGGCAAAAGAAACAGGTTCAACGACGAAGTCATCAGCTAGACTGTACATTCGTTTTCTAATAATGAATGGGTAAGGAAGTTCCAGCACTATTTCCGGTCAGTGGTCAAGTTAATAAAACTACAAAGTGTAATAAACAGGAAGATCGGATATAAACCATGATAGGATCATGATTACTGAGAAATTGGACCTTTTGTATAATTAGGAATTAAAACCGTAGTAATAAAAATAGACAATCAGTTAGGTTGAAAAGACATAGTAATGCAGATAGGATTTAAAAATCGTGATAATAAACAGGAAGATAGGAAAGGTAGTAGGATAATCACTACTGAGAGGATTGATTTTTAATGAAAGCCATGGTACAGACAGCGGCTGGACGTAGTTCTTTTGAATATATATAGCGTGTACTTGAGTCATTGGATCGCCATATATTGGCTGTTATTCACGATCATTTATTTTGGAATATAGGTGTTCAATTTAGTGTTGTAATCTATAACAGTGTGTTCGCATGTAAGCTTTTGAATTTTGGTGTCAATAATTATGCTTTATTTAAAAGAAACTTTCATGTTGTCAGTAACTATATTTCTTGCAATATTATGGATATAAAACTGTAAAATATTCTTTGTTCACTCCTTTAGAATTTCTAATTATTATATTATTACTATTATTCCCTTGCGTTCCGAGTAGAACATAGGGCTTCAACAACACATCTCCACTTCGTCCTGTTTTCTACTGTCATCTTCATCTGGGACCACGATTGACCAAATTCTCTCATCTCTTCTTCACACGATCTCCTCCATGTCACCCTAGGACGACCTACTCGTCACCTCCCATTTGGATTCCACTCGAGCACTGGCCTGGCGTGCGATGTCATTCGGCGGTCTCCTCAGCGAATGTCCAATCCATCTCCATTTTCTGCTGCATATTTGTTGAGCGATCGGCTCTTGGTTGGTTTGTTCCCAGCCAGAGTTTCTTGTTGCTAATTCTTTCTGGCTGGCCATTTGATCTTCAGTATGGAACCAGCGAAGGCAGCTGTTGATGAAAGTCTGCAACCTGTTGGAAGTCCTTTTCGTGACTGACACGCAGTGCGCGCTTCAGACCCGTATAGAAACACTGACTGACTTGACACTGGTGTTGAAAATGCGAATCTTGTTCCTTATGCTGAGTGACAACGTAAGATTTCCAAACTGGCTTCAGGTTGATGAAGGCCTATCTTGCCTTTCCGATTCTGACTTTGATATCTTCGTCTGTTCCGCCTGAAGTTGGAACGATGCTTCCCAGATAAGTGAACGAAGCAACCTCTGTTAAATCCCTCCAGTTGATGATGATTGCTGATTGTTGTTGTTACTGTTGATTGGCTACTTTTATCACATTCGTCTTCTCTGTGTTCACCTGGAGTCCTGTTTTCGGCACCAGCCTCTCCTACCAGTTTGTTGGTTTTCGCTCGCCTGTAAGTCTTCGAGTTTGTGTAACATTAGATATATATCGTCTGAGAAATCCAGATTTTCCAGAATTTTCGTATCGGTGGTCCAGCATACTGCTGACTCTTTGCTCCTTTTGCACAGACTGACGCATAATCCAGTCCACCACAATTAGGAGTATCATCGTGCGTGATAATAGTCAGTCAGCCTTGTCTTACTCCTGTATGCACTTCAAACGCCTCGCTGAGTTTTCCGTTGTGGATCACTTGACACGTGGCATTGTCATATAGCCAGCTGTTGAATGAGGTTGATAAAGATTTGGGCAACGCCATAGTGTTGAAATAGTTTCCACATTACTTCTCGGTCAACGCTGTCTATCGAAAGTCTTTTCGAAGTCGATGAAGTTGAGCTAGTGGTTTGACTTCCATTCTATGCTTTGTTCGATGATGATGCGTAGAGAATTTCTAATGGGCATCTTTAATCAATTCTATGTTACAAACAACAATGTCTGCAAGGTATGTGAATCATGTTGTTATGAATGCCAAATATAGGCGTGTTCATACAACAGTAATTTATTCAGACGTCATTTCAAATTTCCAAGAAACTTTCTAACTTCATTGTATTTGACACCTGATATTACATAAGCTAAAATGAAAATATGCTTACCAGTGCATGACCAATTTCATGGATCATAATTCCTGGCAAAGCTTTACCACTTGGATATGTTAGATCCATTTGACTTGGACATAAGTTCATGTATCCAACATTAGGTCTAAAATAGAAAATACAGATTTACACCTTCCTTTCGAGATAAAAGAAATATCTACCTTACATATGGAAGATTATTAAAAACACACGTGAAACTTACCCATTCAGAAGGAGTTTCGTCCTGCATAACTGTGCATAATTTAGTGACAGCTATCAACTAAACGAAACAAGGTAAACTCCCTTATAGATTTTGTTTGACCTTTTCAGAACCTTGAGGGAAAATCCTTATTAATTCGTTTGCTAAGCTGTCTAGTTATTTGTGCTACATAGCTTTCCCCAGGTGAGCAGCTAAATATGTTAGTGCACACAAACGGGGAAAGACTTAGTGGCTTACTGTACACTTATCGTCTGGTAACCATACCTGGGTGGCTGAAAAATGACAAAGGAATCATGGCAGTAGTGTAAGTCCTTCTTTTATGGCTCTTGATAATCTTAGATGTAGAACTAGCCACCTCTACAATGAACCGAATCTTCAGAAACAATTCTTTCGGTTTCTCTTTCTTGCATGTACTCAGTGCTCATATGTCTCCTTGCAACTCCACTATGATAACCCGTTTAGACCAGTGCGTTATGCACGTATAATCATTACAGATCCTTCTCTCATTCGTGAGGCGTTTCACTGATTGTTTTTGTATCAGATGGGTACGAAACTGAGGAAATCTGTATACTGTCCAAAAGACAGTTTTCTGTAAATGTCTCTCTTGCGTAAAGCATCTCTTTTGCTTAAATGGACATCAAGGAAATGCAATTTTCCATCTCCTTCTGCTTCACAGGTAAAAATAAGTGACGGATGCACATCATTAAATTTTATAAGCATCCCGTTTTTCTCTGTTTTCTGATCAGGAATGGTAAACAAATCAACATTATAAAGACAGTAAGGATCCGGATTACCCACTAGTTATTTCAATGAATCATTTTCAAACTTATCAAGGAAAACGCTTGCCAGAATCGAGCGTCATGCAGAATGAGTCTTAATAATAATTATAATCTACTTTATTCCAAAAACAGTACTTATAATACAGAATGGAATTCTCAGCATTTGTCACTATATATATATATATATATATATATATATATATATAATAGTTATTACACAGTTTATATGATGTTAACACTTATGAGAAAATAATCGAAAACTGAGAGGACTACAAAATAAGAATAATAATAACAATAAAGCTTGGTGGAATAAGGATGCAGAAAATGGTTTATTTACTAGTGCGAAGAAGGTTGGTTAGTTCGTCCCTGACACTATTTCCATTACATAAAATACGTGCCGCCAAATATAGCGTCGTGGAATTTTTATGCTTAGACGTACGTGCATAAAGTTTTTTGAAATGACTTCTTGTTTTAGCTGAGGAGACACAAGGTGGGAGCTGCGGGTGCTGCGATGGATGCTCACAGTCTGACAAAATTCCTTTAGCAAATTTTTGCATGACATCAGATGCCTATCAGTGAGAATGCCAACGATGTGGCCTAATGGGATACCACTCGCCCTACTGACAGTCTTCAAAGTTCTACGAAGTATCGCATAGTCTTTTTTAAGTAATCCAGTAAAGAATAAGGTTGAACAGTAAAGAAGAGTAAGTAAGATGCACGAGTTGACAATATGTAAGAGGAGGAGGGATTGAGTTATGCCTGAGTGCCTTAACTTCTTAATGCAAAAAGTCAGACGAAATATTCTTTTAGAAATCTCCAAGACATGGGAAGACCAGGATAGGTCAGAAGAAAGAATTAATCCAAGATACTTAACTTCAGACTTGACTTCTATATCACTATCATCAATTTTGCAACGGTCGTAGGAACTAACAGCTTCATTTAACTTTCTTTTACATCCAAAACTGAAATTAACAGTCTGAGATTTAAAGGATTTAGTTTAAAACCATTAGACGAAGAACATTCGCTAACGCCTGATAGAAAGCTATTCATCTTAGTACAGTCTAGCTGGGAGTTAGCAGACATTAAAGTAGTAAGATCTTCGGCATACTTGACAAAGTTCATTTCATCAGAATGAGGCAAGTCATACAAGAAGGAAGAAAACAGAAAAGGAGAAAGAACAGCGCCTTGAGGGACGCCAGCTTCAGTAAAGAGTAAAGTGGACGACTTCCCCTGACATAGAGTGTACTGCTTTCTTCCTGAGAAATAAGAATGCAGTCATTTGACAACCCAACAGTCAGTTTGAGTTTCAGCAAGCTTGTTTAACAAAATATCCCTAGGTACTGGGTCGGAAGCAGATGTGTTATGTGTGCAGTTTATCCATCTGTAATAGATGTTGGTGTATGTGAATTGTATATTATACAATGCATCTTAGAAGCAGCTTTTTGAGACTAAGAATTGCGATTCCTACATCATTCTACCTTTTTAGTGTCTGTTAGTATACGAGTTTCACAGTCTTCATAAGTGGTACATTAATGAATAGGGATGCGACACCTATCGACACCATTAGCTTCTCAGTAATACATACATCATGTAACTAACAAATGAATTCTTTTTTTTAAAAAAACCTAGAAATTAGTAAAGCTGTAGATCTAAAAGTCATGTAAACAGTAAACTATTGTTTTAGCATGCAGTAAATTACCTGTCAGTTCTAGGATCCATGTGACATGATGCAGCAAATGCTGCTGTTGAACCTACGCACAAATCACTTTCATCTGCATCAACAATAAGTACATAACCATTTCCGGGTATACCACTTCCATTATTATAGAGTCGATATAACAAATTGTTGTGTTGCTCATAACATTCCTATAAAACAAATATATATATTCAAATTAGACAACCAGAATGAACTGATTCTGTGAAATGATAAAGGGAAATATTATTTAAAAATTTCACTCTGATCAAGTAACCTTAAAAAGAGGGACAGACTATTTCACAACTCACATTTTTCAATTAGTCTTGTGATATATGTGGTTTTAGAACAGTTTCGTAGAAACGCTGTACATCCCTGCAACTATTTTAGATATATTAAAGCGAAACTAAGTAAATATACCAAATCTGTGTCTAGAATATAACATTCACACTGGGAATATTTAGAATTCTTGATCATTCATAGGTCAATTTCAGATCCATATTAAATATTAGTGAATGTTATATGGCTTAATGAAAACACTTTTTCTCCAATGGGATTGCTGCCTGTTATGAAATCACTGTGACACAAAACTAACCATACATGCCACTTAGATTTATAATGAAATATTGCATCAGTGTTTCATGTATAAAGAGACTGTTGATTGACTAGCATGGATGGGTCTGAAAAAGAAAAATTAGTCAAACAAATATCTGAATGCCCCATTAAAATGGAGCTCTGAAGATGTCGTCTTGCAGGACAGCGAAAACTCGGTGGCGTCGGTGGCACAGTGGTTAGGACTCTCGCCGACCATGCACACGGTCCGGGGTTCGATCCACTGCCGGCGCATACCCGATATCTATGGTCGGCCTGTAAATTTGGGCTACCGATATCCATGCTGAAAATTCCCTACTTGTACTGAAAATACGGTGTGGAATCAAGCTGTAATCAAAATAAAAATAAAAAATATTAACTAAAACACACCTCAGAGAGTACATGCGAGGTGCAAAATGTCTGAACATCAAGTGGGCATGCATAACTATCAATATTTTATGTTTGAGTACGTATTTCCAAGCTAGTTTTTTCCTCAAATGATAAGTTAATGCTATGCATTGTAGTACGTCAGATGAAAAACGACCAGTGTGAGAGAAAATGTGGTTTATTCTAGAACCAGAAGGTCCTGGGTTTGAATCCTGGCAGTGAAGGCCTACTGATGAAGAGTTCCAAACTAGGACGAAACGGCTGTCCTGTACTTCCAAGTTTTCCAATGGTTCTCTAACCGATGTCATTTCGTGATGAAATCCTGAAATCAATGAAATCCCAGCAAAACAACACTTGAAGTACATTTCTGTTAATAAATGATGTTTTCTATAGTTTAGTTTGTAAGGATTAGTTATCTTTTACGAGTTGATCACGGACTGATATCAGTTAGAGAACCATTGAAAACCAGGGAGTACTGGATAGCTGCTCAAACTAGGATGAAACAGCAGCTGTCCAGTTGTTTAATTGCGTGGAGGATTTCATCATGAGCTGACATCAGTTAGAGAACCACTGGAAAACCCACCAGGAAGTACTGGACAGCTGTTTCGTCCTAGTTTGGGACTCTTCAGCAGTAGGCGCCCACCGGGATTCGAACCCAGGACCTTCTGGTTACAAGGCGAGCTCGTAGACCATTGAGCCACTGGGACCCGATCCAATGGTCCTTGAATTCTAACTTCTGCCAATTCACGACATAGCGCGACCATTTCGCAATGTTCTTCTTATTGAAAAAAAATTGTGTTTGGATCTCGTGAATGTTTAGTCAATCAGTCTACACGCATAATTATATACGTTTATATATCTCACTCTGGAGAATTACGTAGAATTTATTGCACTGCATAGAAATAAATTCTCTTTATTCAAACGAGGAGTATTAGAATAAAAGAGGCATATGCCATTACTGCACATCAGAAACTATTGAGTATGAAATCAATATGAAAAATGAAATTTTCACTCCGCATTATAACCGACTCCTAGATACCTAGATTATTGCATGAACTCTATGTCTGTAGGTGACATAAAATCGTGTTTTGACATTTCGAACTTAAACAAGGACTTCTGTATGAGATATGGTTACACATGACTTTCCGTCGATCATATAGATTAGGTAGCTCATTTAGGACAACACACATACAACAATATTGTGCTTTCAATTAGATCTCATCAGGCTTAACTCTAATATACCTACATAACTTTACAAATAAAAATTCAAATATAAACCAGTCATGGTGTTTTGTCTATAGTATAATAAGATGGTGAATATAAACTGTGCAATTAGTCATAATAGTAGTAATGATAATAATAATAATAATGGTTTTATCAATAATAAGGATGAAAAGGTGAAGCAATCTGTGATAACACGAATAACGAAAATCAGCATGATTAAACAAACAAATGTTCAGGTAGAAGTAGTCGATAAAGGCTAAGAAAAACAAATGAACGGATCAAGTAATGCTAGATTGATTGTAAGGGAAGTAAATGAAACACATTTTTAATGAAGATGTGATAAGATTAAGGGATGATTAGAAAGGGGTTGAAAATATAAGTAAGGGGTGGTGCAGAAGCAATCAGTTGGTTATGTCTTAATAGGCCAAGGGAGGGATAATGGCTGTACGAACTTCTTTTGAATACGTAGTTTAGGTTTAATAGTTCGAATGACTCTCGCCTCAGTTGTGTGCGTGCAGTAGACGAATACGAAGTCTATTTGAAAGATTCGGTGGGATACGATGAATTACTTTGAAAGCTCTTGTTTTCTCCACTACATGACCACTATCAATTAAATGTGACAAAATTGAGCTACGGATTGTTTTTGTCTGTCCTTTGCCAAACCACGATGATGGGAGATGTTCAGCAACACGTTGGCTAAGCTGTCTAGTAGTGCGCCCAACATGACTGTCACCTCAGGTGCAGTTGAATTGATAAATACACATAGATGTGCCAAAACTATCTAGCTTATCCTTCGTTTTCGTCTCAGTCATTCGTCAGCTAGAAAACGACAAACATAGGTTTGCTGTGTAAACAATCGTCTATTTCGCATCAGTCGTGTTTTAATGGACAACTCCGTGCATAGTGGCATTCATTATCAATTATTAAACTTCGGTTCGATCAAGCTCCTTTAATCGCATATCTTTTTCAATAAAATTAATTGGCACTTATCACCCTCATATTTTTAATCGATCGTAAGGCGATAGTTACGACATGTCATTTAGTGGACTGACACATATACAGAATACATAGACTGTTTTCCTCGATTTTTCCCACGTTCTCCAACATAAAAGATATGAAGTGCGCACCTATGTCGCAAAATTTTAAAACTCAGTGAAAATCAGTCATTCTGGGAGTCAATTACCAGGGAAAAAGCATCACAGATGTATAAAGATCACTTACAGCTGCGTATTGATCTGGAACTTCTAGGGAGCCACACATAGCTTTTCTGTTACATTTTGAATCTACACAGTATAAAGAATTGTTTCCGCTAACTGTATAGTAATATTCACCATCACAATATCTAGAAAGAAAAGCAACAAACAGTATTCATTTATGTCACGTTTTGATATTCTCGTTATTCTTCGTTTACGTTATGAAATAAGTATGTCACAATCGACTTTAAGTCTAAAGCATGAATTTTTCCACAAGTGAGTAATAAAGTTCCGTTAAACATACTGTTAGAATGAGTTGCCTTGAAAGTTAACAGAAGTATTTGAAGTGAAAATAGGACTACCCATGACTGTCTACCATCGCCGATGATATCCCTGACTGTGAAAAACTGGATCATTTTGGGAGTGAGAAGAGAATTAGTTAGGCCAAGATCTTAGAAGATGTGGATTTCATCGATAATTCATATCGCATGTCTCACAAACTAGAAGAATAGCAAGCGAAAGACGACTAGTAGGTGGAGTAAGTTTCAAGGACAGGGCTTCAGGCGAACAAACCAAGCAACAACATCAACAAACACCAGTTATCATCAGTGAGAGAAATCTAAAGTGAGTCGTCACTTTCACTTAACTCAACATCATCATTTTAACTACAGACAGCACATATGGAAGTGTTAAAACCTGTCAAGATCAGACTGAGAAATCAAGACAGGCTTTCATTACGCTGGAATAATCATAGAAATTCGCAGCATTCAACACAAGGAACGAGATCTGAACATTCGACACTAATTTCAACTCAGGTTTCGTATATGATTTAAAGGATTGTTAAGGGTGTCATTAAAAGCGCTTTTTCAAAAGGTTACGGAACAATTTCATCATAAACGGCCGCCTTCTTCGTTTGATATTTGAGCTCGGATGACCGAATTGAAAGGGTAACCATCACCGTGCTCATGAAGGCACAGAAATAGCTAACGACCTGTTGCTCAACAGATATACAAAACGAAATTGAGATGGGTTAGACATAATCTAAAGAGACAGACCTTCAAGTGGCATTACATACCATGTGGGCCCTCGAGTTGAACGCGAATGAAGAACGAGAAACTAAAAGACTATCTGGCAGTAACATGGAGCAGATCCTCTGAGATAAAATGGAACCCAGTTAAATAGAGATGTGTCTCTAAAACCCTGTATTCCAATCGGAATGCAAGGAACGAACAATAGTCATAACATGTACATTAATAAAGAAACTAGAAAAGAAATAGACACATGTAGAAAAGCTCATGTTGATGTGTGAAATGATGACGGTGAAAAATCTCAAAATCAAAATGAAATCATTTTCATACTTACCTTTTCACAAGTTGCTTGTCATCTCCTGGATTTTTGACTGTCAACGCTTTCTGCCAAAATTTTGTTGCATCCTCAACTAGTTTCTAAAAGAATCGAAATTGTAAAAACGTTTTCAGTCGACATTTACTTTTATACAATACAAAGTAACATAAATGTTATGTTTAAATGCTGCTATGCAAACAACAAATTTGACAGTTCAAGTATTCGTTTGTAGGGTGCAGCATGTCGGGTGTGAGGACAAATACTCGCCGAAGACATTGCGAAGTGATCGAGCTATGTCATGAATTGACAGAAGTTACAACTCATGGGCTGGCCATTGGATCGGTCCCAGTGGCCTAATGGTCTACGAGCTCGCCTTGTAACAAGAGAGTTCTGGGCTCAAGCCTTAGGGTGAGTGCGTACTGCTGAAGGATTAGTCCCCAAACTAGGCTGAAAGAACAACTGTCCAGTACTCCCCGGTGGGTTTTTCTAATGGTTCTCTAACCGATGTCAGTTCAGGATGAAATGCTGTAACCAAATTTCACAGTGTTATTCATAAATTAATCTGTAGTGTCCTCTCATGCGATCACACATTCCATAAGTTAGTCATCTTTTTTGCCCGCCAATGTTGCAAGAATTTCACGAAAGTGTATATTTAAATGGTAGAAGTTTCCATTTAATCATTAAAATTACCCTGAGTTTTTGAGCTTCCTGTAATCGGTTGAAGCCATAAGTATAAGACACAGAAAACTTCAAACGAGAAGGTTTTGTGCTTCTTTTCTCAGTATTACCCGGTTGACCTCCTACTGTATATTGCTAGATGAAAGGAAGAATATGCATGGTAAAGTGATCTTACCAGGGGGATTGGCTTTGGAATACGGCAAGTGAATTCACACTTTACAATGCCTGAGGCTGCTAATAACACAATGAAAACAGCGATTAAATTCATGGCTGACTTAGTAATAAAACATTTTCTTTCCGAACTCTTTTATATAGGTTTCTTAAAACTTTTGAAAACAATCATTTGGGCTGTGCCTAAATCTTACTTTGTGATCTGAAATTTAATTTATGATTTTGAAAATTTGTAATTTGTCAAGTATGGGCGTGTGTCTTAATGTGTGTTTTGAAAAACCTGCAAACTCATGTTGTTTTTCTATTTTAATAGTTGACAAAACACCTCGCTCAGATTGCCACGTTAAAAGAAAAAGATAAAAATTTTAATTGAAGAGGTGGAAGTGACATTTTCATTAGAAGATGTCACTTCTATTAGAAATCACCTAAATGACACGAAAATCTTAATCAGACAGTCAACTACATCAATCAATCATCCAGGTTTACAAAACATTTTAAAAAAATTGAGCAAAGATTCGTCCTTTTCGATAATTTCCTCTTCTGGTTCCACAATTATGTATATGTTCATATACACAGAATATTCTAGAATAGTCGTCATTAACAATATTGGTGTTTTTAAATACTATCCATTTGCTAAGTAAGATCAATAGAATTACCGTCCAACAAAGACGCTTAAATTATAATAAGCTTAAAAATGTAATAAGGAATATAATATCAAATAAAAGTAAGGAAAAATCAAAATGTTTCCAGGGTAATACGAGCTCGTTTTATTTCGTGGATTCTCATCAACTGCATACATCCTAAACGCAATCAAATTATAGGTTTCAAGAAAGTTGTGGAACATACTTTTTCATAATTACTTTGAGTTATAGATAGAAGGCATAAGGAACATAATTCCAGCATTTGATTTAGGTAGACAGATTATTCGGTGTCAACAAACAACGAATTATATATAGTGGAATTAGATAAGAAGAGTGAGATATATATGTCCAAACCAAGTTCACTTTTAACGGTTTGAAAAAATTTGGGCATTGGGTATATGATATTCATTATAATGAAGGTTTTTGTATTTCTCAATGAATGAAAGACAAAACGATATTGTTTTTACTGACGTTTCGCTATTTAATGCTAATAGCTTTATCAAAGTATTATTAAACCGGAATTTACAAAATCTCAGCATATATATAACAAACAGTTAGGGGGTGAGAAAATAGACATAGGTCAAGTTAAAGGGACATATCGAAAGTAAAAATAGCGATGAAGATAACTAAACCAAATAACAAAGGTGATAGAGTTGTATCTGATTCTAGAAGACTGGAAATGATATCAAGACTTTCGGTAATAGGGATTCTAGTATATAATGAGTTAATATCATAGCTCACCATGATGTCTTCTTTATCAATTTCTCGGTGTTCTATTTGGGATTTGAAATCATATGAATTTCTTACAATATTTTGAGTGTCCTTTTGTGGTGGTTGTAGTATCGAGAGTAAGTATTTAGATAGGTTGTATGTTGGTGATATTAATATATGTGTAAAACTTGGGCAATGCGGTAGTAAGTAATTCCATGTTAGTTTGTTTATTAGGTATATCACACAGTGAAACAGTATTATTTACTGGATGACGTTTCGAACAAAATGTATTGTTCATAATCATTTCAATTATAATCACACGACTTTGACACTTGAGTTTTATAGTTTTCTTTGTTCTCTCTTATTTGTCGTTTGGGTAGTAGAATTTTCCAGATATCGGGACAGGTGATGAATCATTCCTATTACATGTATTTGTAGTTGATTCGATAAACAAAGCTTCTTTTATCAATCTCTCCCTATACCCTGTGACATTAGATTTTAAAACTGTCATCCTATCCCATCCTATTGTGTGGTTGTGTGTAACTGCATGTAGTGCTATGGCTGAACTATTCTCTAGATTTCTTGTCTTATTCGGGTCAGCCAATCGAGATTTTGCTAGGTTTTTATGTTCAGCTAGTCTGACTGCCCCTGTTCTACTAGTTTGACCTATGTATTTGACCTGACAATCATTACAGGGTATGAGATAAACTAAATTGTTTTGTTTTAAGGGCTCTACAGGATCCTTTAACCGACAAAGCTTGTTTCTAATTGAGTTTGTGGGTTTGAATGCCGTTTTTATTCCTGCCTTGTTAAAAATTCTGCGTAAGGCTTCTGAGGTTCCTTCCTTGTATGGAATTACTACTGATGATTTAGATTTCTTATTATTGGTGTCGTCATTAATATTATTATTATTATCACTATTATTATTAACATTATTATTATTATCACTATCGCTACTATCATTGTTTATTTTATTTTTACATTTCCTTACATATTTCTTGATTAATTTATCCGGGTAATTATTAAGATTCAAAGCTACTTTTATGCGTATCAGTTCCTGTTTTAGATTATCTTTGGTACTACTCAGTTTTTGTGCTCTGTCATTTAAACATTTCACCAATCCTATTTTTACTGATTGGTGAAATGTTTAAATGACAGAGCACAAAAACTGAGTAGTACCAAAGATAATCTAAAACAGGAACTGATACGCATAAAAGTAGCTTTGAATCTTAATAATTACCCGGATAAATTAATCAAGAAATATGTAAGGAAATGTAAAAATAAAATAAACAATGATAGTAGCGATAGTGATAATAATAATAATGTTAATAATAATAGTGATAATAATAATAATATTAATGACGACACCAATAATAAGAAATCTAAATCATCAGTAGTAATTCCATACAAGGAAGGAACCTCAGAAGCCTTACGCAGAATTTTTAACAAGGCAGGAATAAAAACGGCATTCAAACCCACAAACTCAATTAGAAACAAGCTTTGTCGGTTAAAGGATCCTGTAGAGCCCTTAAAACAAAACAATTTAGTTTATCTCATACCCTGTAATGATTGTCAGGTCAAATACATAGGTCAAACTAGTAGAACAGGGGCAGTCAGACTAGCTGAACATAAAAACCTAGCAAAATCTCGATTGGCTGACCCGAATAAGATAAGAAATCTAGAGAATAGTTCAGCCATAGCACTACATGCAGTTACACACAACCACACAATAGGATGGGATAGGATGACAGTTTTAAAATCTAATGTCACAGGGTATAGGGAGAGATTGATAAAAGAAGCTTTGTTTATCGAATCAACTACAAATACATGTAATAGGAATGATTCATCACCTGTCCCGATATCTGGAAAATTCTACTACCCAAACGACAAATAAGAGAGAACAAAGAAAACTATAAAACTCAAGTGTCAAAGTCGTGTGATTATAATTGAAATGATTATGAACAATACATTTTGTTCGAAACGTCATCCAGTAAATAATACTGTTTCACTGTGTGATATATCAAATAAACAAACTAATTTGGAATTACTTACTACCGCATTGCCCAAGTTTTATACATATATTATTAAGGAAATTTCAATTGCAAATTGAGGGTCATTAAAACCTTAATGTCTAAGTTAAGGACAGTGTTTTAACTAACTACTTTCCAATACATAATTTAGGTTGCTTAATGTGGATTCCAAATTCCTCAGCGATATATAGTAGACGAACTCTCAATGTGAAGTTAAGATTAGTTGGTATGTGGTAGATGACTTTCAATACCTCATTAACACCAATCTTTTGTTCTGTATCCACAAGATAAGATATAGCTCTATGAAGGGATTTTGTTTGTCCTTTACGCAACTACGCTCGGTTATGCTTGGAAATCTGATGATAAACACGCCTAAGTCTACGGCCTATGTAACTGACTCCACAGGAATAGTCAAACTGGTAGATACACAGAGAAGAGTTCTGTCTGGTGAAATGATCCACTCATTTCAGTTTCGAGGCAGAAGAAGAGAAAAGTGTATCAAAAACATGATGATCCTAAAATCAAAACATCATGCTGAAGCACTAGGAAGCATACAGATTAACTATATGCTAAATATAAAACATGTATAGCGAATGTGTCGTCATTCTAGGTCTTTCAAAAATTCGGTGTTTGAATGGAAAGCTCTTCGTGGAAATCATGTCCATCAAAATCAGTATATCCTAAAATGTCATGCTCTGGACATAAGTGACAACCTACACTCACGTGTATGCACTTCGAGTCACTGAAAGAACGATTGCTGACTGAAAATGTTGCCGCAAACATTGAAAAACTTACATGGAAAACTAAGCAGAAAATTCTATGTGCCATGAAACCGCTCAAAGTTGCTGCAAAATTTCCAACAAACCGAGAGTCCTTTGTTTTAACATCTCCAAATTGACCCTTTGGATGAAACAGCTTCAGACTTCAATACTTGGCATTAAGTTTAATCATCGAAATTCCAACGAAGCCTCTCTTCGGACAGAAATATCATTCAAATGTCTCAATAATCAAACAAAAGACCTAGTTTATATCTCCCACGCAGAACTATTACATATCAAGCTAACTGTTCGCAAATTCTGTCAAAAATTAAAAACTCAAACTGGAAATATTATTGACTTCTGAATAAAGAACGCATCGTCAATATAGAAGAACTGACCAACTGACCAAATGACCAACAAAGTAGTGTATTTGTCTTGCTAAATAAACCAGATTATGTAGAAAGAACCTCAAAGATTCTTAGTAATTACTCCAAGTTGAAAAAGTCAGTCGAAGATGAAATCGACAACATTTGACAAATTCTCTCTTCAAAATGAGGGAAAAATTAACAATGAGTGTTGAGATTTCTCAAAGAACTAAGCTACATGTATTAACTGTTTCACGTCTTTACTGTTTGACGAAGATTCACAAAGAAGGGATAGCCATCCGTCCAGCTCCTAATATGTTTAATTTACCATTCCATTCTATATTTAAATGGCTGGCAGAAATCTCCATAGCCTGTACCAGTCGGATCATGTTTTGATGTGCACAAGAATGTCTTCCAACATGGTTTAAAAACGAGAAATCATACAAAGCAATAGCTTAGTTCTTGACCACCTTGTTCTTATACGTATGTGTGCATCAGCAGAGAAATCCTGCAAAGTGATATATAGCATATGGTGAAATCTATAGACAGACAACATCTTCTGTCACATCTGGAGTCTTGATGTCCACAAAGAAAACGTCGATAATGTGTACAGAAGTCGTTATTGCAATCACAATCTAACGCTGTCAGAGATATTCCTACCATTAATTTGTAATCCCTTCTAATTCTTCTAATTCGTTACTAGTGAGAATAACAGAAGGTAGTTAGAAATGATTTGAAGTAGCATATTTGTTTATAGAAGACGGGAAAGTTATCATAGCGAGGGTAAAACAATATATAAATAGATAAGCTTCCAGAGGATAGTGTGAGTGAATATAAATTGGTAATCATCGGCCATTCAGCCAGTATTCAGCAGATGAATGGCAACTCTATCTTTATTCGAAATATAGGAAAATGTTCGATACGTGAGCACTCCTACGGTTCACACAATTGAAGTGTCTCATAATACAACAACTTCAAAGTTTTCAATGGTTCTTTTCCAAGAGATAAAATTTCATGACAAATTCTAGTATACAGGTACGGACACCGGGGACTTCGAAACAGACCTTAGTGGAAAAATGGTCACTTATCCTGAATTTGGAGAGGAGCGACACCTTTTTATTACTTATGGGAGATACAAATTATGAAGTGAATAGAAGGCAGGCATTTTGTGTGTGTGTGTGTGTTTGTATCTTGAAACCATTGTACTTTGTCATACCGCATTTTGTTTATTTGACAAAAATTATACACTTTCCTTAAATTCACTTTTTACCTTTGAATGAATTTCCCTTTGATTTTCAAGTGTATCCAGCTGTTTTCACACACATTAGTTACAAGATAAAAACACTCATGTTTCTATTTTATATGGATCGGTAACAAGTTCAATAAAGGGTATATTTGTTATTCCCTTGGGTTTCGAAAGGGGAATATGTGGCTTCAACAACAAATATCCACTTTGTTCTATTTTCTGCCATCCTCTTTAGACGGGTCCATGATTGCCCATAATCTCTCGTCTCCTCCTCACACGATCTCCTTAATGTTACCCTCGCACCAACGACTCACTCATCGTTACCCATTAGGATTCCACTAGAGCTATGGCCTACATTGCGAGCGGTGTCATTCGACGGCCTCCTCAACGTATGCCCGATCCTTCTCCTTGCGTATTTGTTGAGCTATCGGCTCTTGTTTGATTTGTTGCCAGAGTTTCGTGTTAGTAATTATTTCTGACCACCGTTTGATCTTCATTATGGAGTCAACTAAGGCAGCTTGTCGGAAATGCTTTTGTGACAGGCCAAGTTTCTGACCCGTATAGAAGAAGTGACTATCTTCACATTTGTGTTGGAAATCCGAATCTCGTTGTTTGTGCTGGCTGAGATACTGCAGAAGATTTCCACACTGGTTTCAAGGTGATGAAGGCGTATCCTGCCTTTCTGAATCTGGCTGGTTTTGACATCTTCATCCGCTCCACCTGTAGTTGAAACGATACTTCCTAGATAAATGAAGGCAAGAAGTAACCTCTGTTGAATCTCTCACTTTAATGGTGATTGCCGCTGGTTGTTCTTGGTGTTGACTGGTTATCTTCATCAACTCCGTCTTCTCTATGTTCACCTGTAATCCTGTCTTCGCTGCTTCATCAGCCGGTTTGTAAGGATGACTGTCACAAAATGTGTTTATGCCTCCGTTAACACCACTACGTAATGCGCTTTAGTCGCTTGTATTGATGGATATAATTATAAATACTAGATTCAGGCTCAACGAAATATTCATGGATAATCCCCATCCAGGCATTAATGAAAACAAAACACGTAGATCAGCGAAGAGTCTCTTTTCGGCGAATTCATCTTCTTAGCTGTACAATCACAAATATATATATATATATGCATTGTTTTGTATGTATGTGTACATTAAGTTTGTCAAACAAAGTTACAATTGGTTAAGGTTAATTTTAACTAAACAAGTGAAGGTTGGTAATACAGGTCAAGAAAATTAAGCGAAACTGGGGTAGTAACAAAGGTGATGAGTTGTCACAAACAGTTAATATACGTGGGTGGAGTTCATCAGGGCCACTGGACTTACCAGGATTGAGCCTTAGAAGCCACTTTAGGACAGTATCCTTTCCAATGTATAAGGGTGCCATTTTCAAGTTACCTTCTGGAAAAGTTGCAAAGCTGGTATCAATATTATCAGAGAATACTTGACTAAAGTGCTTGGACAAAGCCTCAGCCTTAGTCAAGTTATCCTCAGCCATGTTTGTCTGGTCATCTTCAAGCATAAGAGGTGGGATAGCATCACTCTTACGTGTTCTTCTCTTGATATATGAGAAGAGTCTTTTTGGGCAGCCTGGTGAAATTTTGACTAACTGGGTTTCGTAAGCTATCCTTGACTGGTGAATCAAAGTTTTACACTGGTTTCTGGTTTCACAGTATTTCAGCCGGAACTGCTGTAGCCCAGTAGAAACAAAGAGATTCCAGAACCTTTTTCTCCGTCTTAGGAGTGTTATAGCTTGTCTATTTATCCATGGTGGCCGATTTGTTGGTTTTTTAGGAACCCTCCAGGGAATGAAATCAGTGGTAACCCTCTCAAGTGTATTCTTAAGTCTATCCCATTCATCTTCAATGGATGAGACAATGTTGACTGACCAGTCGGCTGTTGAAGCACGCTCCTTTATAGCGACTATGTCAGCATGCCAAACACTAGGTCGGGATTTGGGTTGAAAACTGACTAAATTGCCAGCCCTTAAGTTAAAATCTAACACTCCATGATCACTGTTTGCTAGAGGTGGATGAATAACTAGACCATCCACGTCGTCTTTGTCATGAGTAAGCACTAAGTCCAGCAAGGAAGATCCTTGGGTAGAACCGAATCTTGTACTACCTAAGACATGTTGTGTCAGGGCATTTTCCATGGTAGTCAAGAGTAACCGGCTGTCAAACTTATTAGTGGATCCTGGAGATGTGCCAGCTACCCAGTCTATATGAGGTGCATTAAAGTCACCTAGAATAAGACAGCTACTGTGTTTACTCCATTGTTTGAGGTGATCCAAAATAAAGTCATCACACTGACAAAAGGGACTTCTATACAGAACACCAATGAGTAAAGTGCCAGTTGCAAAGCTTACTTCACAGGTAATTACCTCACTTGTCCCACTGCCATGCGCTTCAGATTTCAAGGAACGAACATGTAGGGAGTTGTTGATGTACAGAGCAACCCCGCCACCTCTACGACCCTTAACCCTGTCGCTGCGCAAGCAACTAAATCCGCATAGCTCAGGTGTGTCATCTAATCCAGAAACCAGACATGTTTCAGTAATGGCCACAATACTTGGGCTAAGGTCTTCCACTAATACACCTAGCTCATGAAATTTGTTCCCGATACTACGTATATTAGTGTACACTACCTTCAGACTTCCTATGCGGTCCGGCTTATCCACACAGGTCTTGGAAGCATACGTTTCCAAGACCTGACTATTTGAAAACCCACCAGTTTAAGGTTAGTCTCACCATTTTTACGTCTTGTTTCTAGCTGGGACAAAACTTCTTTTCGTTTAATTCTGTCTTCAAGAGATAAATCAGGTCTGACTGAAATTCCTGACCCGGCAAGGTTGTGTACATTAGCCAGTAGATGATTCCGTTCATCAGGAGAACCTAAGACTACTTTAAGCACCCTTCACTGATTAGAACATTCATCATCTCTTTTGCCTATTCTAATCAGCTTTTTAATCGATACTCCAGGGAAATTCGCTGGGAGCATCTTCCTTATAATACCACTCACTAATTTAAGGTCGTGATCGTGCCTTTTTACGGGATCAGATTCTTTGGACTCTTCTAAATTTCCAACAATTATGTTAGAGTCTAAGGAGAGCTTGTCGTGTTTGGCAGTGGCTACGTCTTTTCTCACTACTATTGATGCAGCCTGGCTACAGGTGACAGACGTTTGCCTACCATCAATATTACTATGTTTCTTCCGATTGTTTATTTTCGTTACCCACTGATCATCTGCCTGCAGTTGCTTCTCAGGGCTGCTGCAGTTTTTGATGGTACAATCGAGATCAGTGTCTGCACTACCTTCATGGTGAACTTCGCTTACAGTGTTCTCTGGTGTTGAGATGCTGTTTGCAGCTTCCGTTCTGTTACGTTTTCGCTTACTAAGACGCTTCGAACGCCTAGTAGGTTTTACTTCCGGGGTAACTGGGATAGTAACCGCCGGTGTGGTAACATTCATGATGGCACTTGCTGCGTCATCTTCAGACGGGCAGTCTGTGTCACTACTACTAGCCACGCTATCATCAGGAAGTTCCATGGCCTTAGACAGTAGTTCGTGAGCCTCCCTTATCAAAGTCATCTTTGGGGAGCAACACATCCTGCACATCCAGTGGGATGTTGGAGCACTACAACGTTTGTATGCAGCTGGACGTAATCCAGTACACATCTTATGATACCACTTCTTACAGTTATTACACTGTATTCCATCATCTACCAAAAAGTAACACTCCGCCCTATTACATTTATGTGGTACTTTTAACATAATGAACTTCTGGAACAGCCAAGACAATTTACCCAATATAGACTATATAAGGGTTTAAAATCAAAACTTAACAACCAAAAGTCAAGTTAAAGTTTTTTTAAATGTTCTTGAAGTGAATAACACAACAAAAACAGCGATTTGTCAAATACGTGAAAATACGTGGAAAAAGCACTCCCATGTGCAGTCATTTTTGGTAAAATAAGCAATGTGCATTACAATAAGGATTTCATCCTAGTTTGGGAATCATCGGCAGTACGCACCCACTGGAGTTCGAACCCAGGACCTTCCGGTTACAAGGTAAGCTAGTATACCATTCAGTCACTGGGGTCACGCTAAATCTCGAAATGGTAGAAGTTAGAATTCATGAGTCATTGAACCGGGTCCCAATAATGATTTCAATAATTTAAATTGTAAGATAGAGAATCGTAGTTCTGTTCTGCATATGAAGCAGACATGTCCAGCTATCACAACAACCTTAACTTGATGTTGAAATCATTAAACTCTCGAAGACTGCATTACATCTTCGCATTTACTCATCACCTTTCAATCTCTACGCATACAGTGCAACGCATACATTATTATTTGAAAGACAAATCCGTATAGGTTATCAAAAATACTCTCCAATCTAGTAGGAATTTACAATAGTTTAAACAAGAAATCTTGGATTCTAATAAATCGATGCTGTATAAAAAACGTTCATGTTGTTATTAATGAAAACGAAACATGTGGTTCAGGGAACAGAATCTATTCAACGAACTCATTTCCTTTAGCTGTACAATAGCATTTGTACACTTTCTCACTGGAGAGGGTAGCAACAAAAGTGATGAGTTGCCACAAAAATAGTTGTTAATGTTGGTCAATGCATAAGGCGAGTTCAGTAAGTGTGTTAGAGTTACGTTATAAGACGAACAATTCAATGAATGGTTTGTAACCAGGATGCACATAGAAATGAGGGAAAATATGGAATTATGTGGGAGTTTTAAAGAAATACAAGAGTTATAAGGAGTAAGAAAGTTTTTTTTCCTTCCCCAGTGGAACATAGGGCTCTGTAGCAGTGTTTATTTTACAGGATGGGGTTGCTAACCTCATGTCCAACCTTTCCTCGTTACCAGCATTATTTCTGGCTTAACGAGGTAAAGGAGTTTTTTGATGTGGTTGTGTTCTCTGAGCTGGATAGTTAATTTGCGAAGCTTTCATCACCCTACTGGGTGACATCTTCAGCGCATACTTCATTTTGAAGTGAGCTCTTAGATTTCTCCATGAGTTTATTAATCATCTCTCCTGGCGACCTTGGACGTGATTGGTTGTTTTTGTGTCTTTTCACACCTTCTAGGTTACTTGTATTGTCACTCATTGTTTCTTTGGTTTGAACTTTGACCCTTTGTGTGTGACGTTTCTTTCTTATCGGTTGATAAATTTTGTCAATCTCGATGTGTCTATTGATTGATGATTCACTGGAATGCCAAGCTTCTAAAAATTCTCTAGCATTCTTGTTGTTTCCTCTGTCTAATATTTGAACGTTGTCCCAGTCGAATTGATGTCCTTGGTTGTCTGTATGCAGTGATATGAGGGAGTGGATATCATGTCTTTTGACAGCTAGCTTATGTTCGTGGATACGAAGACGAAGGGGACGTCCACTTTGGCTAATGTAGTGTTTTTCGCAGTTGATGCAATCTATTTTGTAGATGATGTTGGTTTTATCTTCCTTCGCTGTTGAGTCTTTTGGTTGACATAGAATTGAGTGAAGTGACTTTGTTGGTTTGTGTACGACGTCAATTCCTAAAGGTTTGAAGAGTCTTGTAGTGATTTCTGAGATTTCCTTTACATATGGTAAGGCGATTTTCTTTGTGCTTTCCTTGGGTGCTTTTGGTTTGATAGGTTGGCTTGGGGGTATATGTCTTTTGGTGAAATTCCGTGGATATCCATTCTTTTGGAAGACGTCCGTGAGATATTTTTCTTCAATTTTCCTTCAGGTGGGAGTGCTGCAATGAGTCCTGGCTCTCTTGAATATTGTTTGTATGCAATTCCTCTTGTGTGCTATTGGATTGTTGCTGTTGTAATTCAGGATTTGGTCTGTGTGAGTTGATTTTCTATAGACTTGAGTTTCTAATTCCCCTATGGTTGTTCGCTTGACTAAGACGTCCAAAAATGGGATTTGGTTTTCTGATTCCTCTTCTCTTGTGAATTTGATGTCGTTGAAGACGTCGTTTATCAGGTTGTGAGCTTTATCTAACTCGTTTCTATTGATAATTACAAATGTGTCGTCTACGTAGCGTATCCAAATTTTGGGTTTGACCTTTGGTAGAATTATGTTCTCGAGCCTTTGCATCACTGCTTCTGCAATCAAACCTGATATTGGCGATCCCATAGGTGTTCCTTGACTTGTTCATATATTTGGCCGTTGAATTGGAAGTACGTTGTTAGACATAGGTTTATGCATTCCGTCCAACTTGTGTGTTGCATTTTTGATCTTTGTGGAAGGTGTTCGTCGTTGCTAAGTAATTGCTCCATGGTTTCTTTTGCTAGTTTTTGTCCGATTGAGGTATACAATGCTGTGACGTCGAAGGAGTGCGTCGGCCGGGGATCGAACCCCGAACCATGTGCATGGTCGGTGAGCGTCCTAACCACTATACCACCGACGCTGTAAGAAAGATTAGCAGACAAAAATCTGGTCATTAGAAATCAACAAAGTTGTTACCATGATAGTAGAAGTGGTTGAATTATTTTCTTTTGTATGCATACCTGTGGTTTTTCTAACTGAATGGCTAAGGGTTTAGCATTGCAAAGGAGACGAAAGAATATTGTCCTTGGCAGGCTGTTCTTCACTTAGTGTATTATTCTGAAGTAAGCATTTGTTGAGAGGGAATGCCCAGTGTTGACAAGGTGTTCGATTATCGCATTCCTTATACAGCCACTAATACCCTTCTGCAGCCATGCGAGATAGTGTTCTTGAACTCTTTTAGACAGGGTACGGGTCGATCGACAAATGTACCTGGTTGCACAGCAACAGGTGAATTGATATCTGTACACAGAAGTGATCAGTGCGAGATTTTGTCTCCCGGGCTTCTACAAAGCAGTGGAAGACTGGAGAACACTATTCTTAGTGTTGCTGAGCAGTATGTTCTTCTCACAGGAGATGAAATTCCCCTCTTAAGGACATAGCAGATCAAGTATGGGTTGAAATCTAGGTTCATATGAAGTTTCGTTTATGGAACAAGTAATGTTTCGTTTCCCTAAACTTTAAGTTTCATATTATTTTCAGTAAATCTCGGTGGATATCCATCTTGGATGAAGATTTCTTTCAGAAGATCTGGTCCTACTTTTAGGACATTGGACTACAGAGGTGTAGGATGTGAGTGGCAAGTGAACTGCACACTAAGAATAGAACCCAGCAGCAGTGAACTTTCACTTCACTCAACACCACCTTTCCCATGGTTAACATACCCACCACAATCACCTACAATCATGCACCTACAGGCACACAGTCAAATAGCTAACAAATCTCCATCTTCAAGTGTTGGTTTGTAGGGATTTGATTGGTTACAGGATTTCATCATGAGCTGACATCAGTTAGAGAACCACTGGAAAACCCACCAGGAAGTACTGGACAGCTGTTTCGTCCTAGTTTTGTGACTCTTCATCAGTACGCACCCACCGGGATTCGAGCCCAGGACCTTCTGGTTACAAGGCGAGCTCGTATACCATTAAGCCACTGGGACCCGATCCAATGGTCCATGAATTCTAACTTCTGCCAATTCACGACATAGCGCGACCCCTTGCCAATGTCTTTGGCGAGTATTTGTCCTCACACCCGACCTGCTGCACCCTACTGGTCACGACTTCTCACTAGAACCCCAGGTAACTACCTACTTGAATAGGGCAAGTCGCTAGTGAGCACCTCATTGATATTCAAGTTTTCAATCTCCATCTACTCACTATCGCTCATGTAGCGAATTACTGCTGCCACATACATACAGTCGGACCACTCGTCATCTTAGACAGTGATTAGTGTGTAAGACATGTTTCTAGTTGAGTGACTGTTCTGTTAAATGTGCTTGTTTTCACACTAATCGTCGGTCGATTAATGGTGCCTGTCACTAACCAATTTTGACTGGTCGACAACCTCTTCGTATGACTTTATGTATCCTCATTGAGCTATATATTGTCACTTAATAAATGTTAGTGTATTGATCTCATCCTTAGAAAAATACATTCGCTGAATTCCCGAAAATACAGAAGTTAAGTATACCGTTTGGCGAACTGGAATTACGTCTTTGATATCGTTGAGATATTCGCAAACATAAATGAAATATCACTTTTTTTCGTCTTGGTATCAGATTTCTGCTGATTGGATTTCACATAATTTAGTGTAACTGATTTTTATTTTGAAACATATAACAATTATAAATTGAGAGAACCTTTTGTTAATTTATACTGCGTTCAGCTTTTGGTTGCACAATATCCACCATACATCTCCAGTATTTTAAAATTAGATTTACTTTACTACCAACGTGTATTTATGCACGCTTCTTATATTTGTGGATTGACGGCGATGTCAAAACATTTCCTGTCTACTTCCATATTAGTTTGTTTATTAGATGTATCACACAGTGAAACAGTATTATTTACTGGATGACGTTTCGAACAGAATTTATTATTCATATTCATATCAATTATAAACACACGACTTCGAAACTTGAGTTTTATAGTTTTCTTTATTCTCTCCTATTTGTCGTCGTTGGGGTAGTAGAATTTTACAGATATCGGGGGCAGGTGTTGAATCATTCCTATTGCACGTATTTGCAGTTGATTCGATAAACAAAACTTCTGTTATCATTCTCTCTCTCCACCATGTGACATTAGATTTTAAATTGTCATCCTATCCCATCCTATTGTATGGTGGTGTGTAATTGCATGTGGTGAGTGCTATAGCTGAACTATTCTCTAGATTTCTTATCTTATTCGGGTCAACCAATCTAGATTTTGCTGGGTTTTATGCTCGGCTAGTCTGACTGCCCCTGTTCTACTAGTTCGACCTATGGATTTGACCTGACAATCATTGCAGGCAGGTTATTAGATAAACTAAATTGTCTCCACAGGACCCCATGACCGACAAAGCTTGTTTCTAATTGAGTTTGTGGGTATGAATGTTAGCCACTTTAATTCCTGCCTTGTTATGAATTCTGCGTAAGGTTTCCGAGGTCCCTTCTTCGTATGCAAGTACTACTCATGATTTGGATTACTTACTGTTGGTGTTGTCAATATCTTGCGTATGTTTGACATATATGTCGTCATTGATATTAATATTATTATTATCACTATTATTACTATCATTATTTATTTTATTTTTACATTTCCTTACATACTTTCTGACTAATTTATCAGGGTAATTATAAGGTTTCAAGGTTTTTTTATGTGTATTGCTTCCTGTCTTAGATTTTCCTTGGTACTACTTAGTTTTTGTGCTCTATTTCTTGAACATTTCACCTATCGTATTTTCACTGACATAGATTGGGATGATCGGAAGTCCAGATATCTGTTTGAATGTGTGGGTTACCTGTGAACACTAGTGTTTAACTTCGCATCTTCTTTCTTTTTTACACTGCAATCTAACATTGACAGTTCCCCTTCCTGATTTTCCAATTCATAAGTGAATTGAATTGCCTCCACCTTTGAGTTAATGTGTTCGAAAAATCTATCTATATCCTGTGTTCTAAGTACAGTGAATGTTTCATCTACATACCTCCACCATACTTTTGGGGCGGGGGTGAACGTTTCAATCGCTATGTTTTCCCACCTACCCATGAATATATCTGTCAGTACGAGGGATATTGCCAACCCCATGGCAACTCCCTCAGTTTGTTTGTATATTTTTCCTTGGAATTTAAATACTGTGGAAGTCGAGCATAGCTGCACTCCCAGCATTATGTCCTCAAGTGGCAATTTTGTCCTAAATTCGAGTTTTTGGTCAGAAATGAGCTCGTTTCTGACTGCCTCCATAGCCATATTTATTGGTATACGTGTGTGTATAAACTGACAATGTCAAAATTAACCATTTTTTCTCCATTATCTAATTTTAAATTATCTAACCTATGTTTCAGTTCATAAGAATTTGTCAGTCTTGATTTCGAGTGGCTTTTAAGGGGGATTTAATACCATGGCTAAATATTGAGATAATTCATAAGTAGGTGAATTTCTAAAATCAACTACAGGTCTAATAGGGTATCCTGACTTATGAACTTTAACAACACCATACATCCTGCTGGGGTTATTATTTTTAGGTATTACAATAAACCATTTACACGCACCTAGAAATGGCTTCATTCAGCATATAAGGTTCGCTGTGGATTTCTTAACTTTATTCCTAACGGTGTCTATTGATTTCCTGATTTCTTCATATGGTCCTGTTTGTATGTGAGTATTCACCTTGTCCATATAATTTGATTTGTCTGTTGCATTTCTTTTGTCTGACTTTGTGATTATTATATCCTTGTTATTCTTAAGGTGTTTTAGGGCTTCTATCTCTGGTTTTGTCAGGTTAGGCTTTCCACGTTTTTGTTGTTTTAATGTAAGTGCACATTGTGCACATTTTACACATATATTAACATTTCCTGTCTAGTTTCAGTAAATCACAGACCTACACATTCATTTGAAATTTGTCTCTGGTGTATTTACAAGTGGACTTCCATCTTAACTACCTGTTATTTACCCCATTCTTAAGTAATGAAGTAATGATGATTACTGAGATAAAGACTGTATCAGGATTAAATTTAAGCCAGCGGCTTCTAATGAATATATTGCAGTCTAATTTGTAATTCGATGTGCTTATTTCATCACCAAACAAGATTAATTAGATCACAGCATGTGACAGGCTGGATAATATGAATGGTAATCAAAAAACCAAGCGTAAATGCATGAAATTATATACTGCTGATTGACCGAGATCAGTAGTTGTATACCATTCACACTAACCAGTAGTGCTTGCTAATCAAAATTTGGATGGTTTGAGGTGATTCGGCTTTCTTAACCAAGTCCAATCGGATACATCACTGACCGGACCGGCCTCATATGAGCGAAACGGCCCTCCAGTGTTTAAATCACTTTTATCTGGCTAGCAGGCACTGGTGATTGGTATCAATGATGTAATTGTATATTAGTCGTCTGAACCAGTCAGTAGTCTATAGTTTTATCTATTTCAATGTACCTATTAAAATATTTCAGAAGTTTTCACCAAGGATGTATTTCAGCAGTTCCTAGTGTCACAGATAAAAATTAGCATATGGAATACGGAGAAAACTAACGAGTTCAGATATGATACTAATTTCAACCTATTAAGTATGTATGCATACCCAAATACATAAACAGCACTTTTCATTTATATTGCACTTCGTGATTAAATATAACTGTGAGGGAGAATTCGCATAATCGCACTAATATAATCCATCACCAGTCAATATCTATCACCCTGTCTTGCTTAGCACGTATATATATATACATATATATATATACATCGAAATAAGTAGCATTTTTCCAGTATGGTATTTAAGCACAAAAGAAGTCGTGACCAGTAGGGTGCAGTCGGGCTGGCGTGAGGACAAATACTCGCCGAAGATATTGTCTAGGGGTTGCGCTATGTCGTGAATTGGCAGAAGTTAGAATTCATGAGCCATTGGATCGCGTCTCAGTGGCTTAATGGTATATGAGCTCGCCTTGTAACCAGGAGGTCCTGGCGGTGGGTACGTACTGCTGAAGGATCTCAAACTAGGACGAAACAGATGTCCAGGACTCCCAGGTTTTCCAATGGTTCTTTAACTAATGTCAGCTCACGATGAAAATCCTGTAAACAAAAAAAATTGTTTTTATCCACTTAGGTAGAGTCATTTCAGTACATAACGTGATATCACAAACTTTCCTAAGAAATGTGTGTTCATTCGCAACCATCCAGTTAATGCTGAATTTATCTAGTTCTGTTTTTCCAAAGAATAGTTTTTACTCAGTGACTCGAAAGCCTGTATTAAGAGTTAGCTTCAGGGAAATTCCTTAAAAGCCTAACTACTTCAAAATGCCTAATTCGTCAGTTATTATGATGTTATTACTCCCTTGAGTTCTAAGGGAAAAACAGGGCTTCAGTAGCGCATTTCCATTTCATTCACTTAAGTTGGCTCCACGACTGCATATAAGCTCTCATCTCATGTTCATACGATCTCATGGTTGTCAGCCACACCCCACTTGTACTTCCTCATTTAAGTACAAGTCTTCAGATACATTTATAGACTGACCAATCGGCTGAATCTTATGAAAGAACTGACTTGACATTAGTGGTAAAAACTCGAATCCTGTACTTTATGCTCACTGAAACAGATTTCTAAACTTATTTGGAGATAAATGAGGACCTATCTTGATTTTCCGATTGTGTCTATTTACATACGCTTCACTAACCAGCTGACACGCACAACACTGTTGAAATTCCGACTTTCACTAACCCTGCATTATTCAGGTAGCCTTTTCACTGGCATTCGACTTAACATTACATTGCCAATGAACACCTGGCATTTCTAAACAGAATTCATGTTCACAGATGAAATCCGTAGAACCTGATTAAATACTAACTTGCAATATATTTGAGAGATCTGTGGAACCCTCTTCATTTCAGTGTTTCAAGACGTGTTAGTTTGGAAGATAGATTGAACCAGTCACAAAAACGTTTAAGAGCTAGAAATCTGTATGTTTTGAATTCACTTGGGCTTTAAAGCTTAAGAGTTACCATAAGGGAGAGTTCCAGTCATTCAAACAGTTTTAAATTCTAGGATAATTGCATTGTTTATACTTCTCATTAATTTTTCAGGGACACTTTTTATTATCAACCTAATTTTATGTGCCACCTAATATGTACTTGTGTTATGGCGGAATAGTTGATTGAAAAATCCCTCCTGAACAATCTACTAACAATATTGTCACCAAATAGTGTAATTATTGCCCTTGTTTCGTTGACCTACATATCACAGTTGCAACGCGTACATATCTTCATGTAATTTAATCCGTATTATTGGTATTCATTGGTAGTTGATTCCAGTACTTAATTCTTCAGTGAATTACTTGATGATGGTGGAATGTTGATGATAACGTGTTGTTTCACAATTAAGATTTTGTTTAAACGAATTCAAGGTAATGCCGTGGGGACCTATGGATCTTGAACTGTCAGCTGGAAGTGTTTGGTGTGTTTGGTTCTTGCCAGCAGAATTTTGACTCCACCTTGTTGGAAATATTTTGCTTGATTCTAAGGTACGTTTTACGGTCGATTTTGGTAAACTAATTTTGTTGTACAGTACTTATTTTGTCCTTGAGAAATTCTTGAACTGCCTAACTGTCTAAAGGTACTGTTGAGGTAATTTCGCGTTTATGATTTGTTATTACTGTTTAATTGTGCCACAGACTTTATGACACATAATTGTCTTTTTGCTACCGTATGGATATTTTGTGACTGTGAGTAGCTCTCGGAATTTCGGTCAGCTATACAGATGAACGCATGAAGTGACTCCCTGAATTCAGGTTAAAATACCTAACGCCACTTAAGCCTTTTGACTATTCACCAATGAACTGTATATATTTTGCATTATAAAGTATTTCATTTTATTAATTTGACACTAGTACAATATATTTAGCTAAACACAGTGCAGAAGAGGTTGAATCCGACGAAAATCACTTTGCTTTCCTGGACTGTTTAGTAAAAAGACAACCAGCTGGTCAACTTAAAATAAACATTTTCAGAAAGTTGACACATTCGGACAGATACCTAGACTACTATTCAGCACATCCCTTTACCACCAAAGTAACTGTGGCCAGGAATCTGATTAACAGAGCCGAACGTCTAGTTATTAAGGAGGAAGAGATTAGCAGGGAATTAAAATTGTTTCAATCCACTCTGGAATCAAAAATTTGTCCCAAAGACTTTATAAGAAGATATTTAGAATGTGAAGATAAGGGTGAATGGATTCCTGTTATTAAGATTTGGGTTAGTACAGCGGTGAGATAAAGCGAATTCTTGACAATCACGACATGAGAGTGATTTTTTGTGCAAATGATAGAAGGTAACCAACAGAACTGTGTGTACCAGAACATTTATGGGGATTGTGACGCCTTAAATGTAAGAGAAACTTCCAGACGGGTAAAAATAAGAGTGAAGGAGTATAAACAAAGTCTAAAGGTGATTCCAAAGACCTCGGCAGATTTGAAGAGGCTAGAAAATAAATCAACCATTGTACTACACTCGATGGAAACGGAACACAAGATCGACTTTGATGGGACTAAGGCTATACAGAAAGGTTTTGGTTCGTAGAAAGAAAGAGTGACTGCAGAAGCCCTACAAATATGGGTGAATCCCAACAGTTTGAACCGACGTGAAGGTGTTATGTTAGCTGATGTATGGCAAGTCCTGATTAATAAATAAAAATGGATATGGATCACTAATCAAATCATACTTGATCTAAATTCCCGCTTGTCTATGTCTTCTTAGATAGAGGCTAACAAATGATTTACAATTGTTTCCCTGTACACACACCATTGTATACCGCATGTACATATATATTTCAGTTATCTACGACTATGAACTTTAGTCGAGAGTAATCACTGAATATCTGATGAAAAAGTACTCGCTGTTTACAGTGCTGAATAAAAGTAGACTAATATTTCTAAGCAGTCTGAGGTCAAATTTTGAACACAGTTGAGACAATCTTGATTATTAGATTTTGATGGCTGTTTCGTGACTCATATGAGTGGACAAAGTTTTAAAAACAAGAGATGTCCTTTTAATACATAAACCTCTGTTATCTTAATTTCGATTAATTTCCCTGAAGAAGTTCGGACCAGTTTGCCAAACGAAACGTTGGAATTACTAACTTTAATTTCCCTGAGACTTTACAAATGCAGTCTTTTTTAAATACAATTTATTTTGGAAAAATAACTTTCATCGCTCACCTAAATTTATTCTCATGATACAGTAGGGTGAATTTCTAATATTTAATGCCCGCCTTATTTATGATACCGTTTGTTTTAATAAAATCTTTCCATTATATTTCACTGGCCTTCGACTGTGTCGATCGAGAGGTGATTTGAGAACTACTTCGCTACTACAAAGGGGTGCCGCCAACAATTATACACCTCACCCAACAGTTGTACGACAATGCTGAATGACAAGTAATCCACAACGGGAAACTCACGGAATCCTTCGAAGTGAAGACGGGAGTAAGACAAGCTGGCTGTCTACTATCTGTAATGATTTTCCTGATTGCAGTAGATTGGATAACGTGACAAAGAGCAGGCCGGGAAACGAGGAGACGGACATAAAATGGACCCACACAAAAAGAAACTTGGAGGATCTAGATTTCGCCGATAATATAAGTCTGATTTGCCACAAACTGGAAGATATGCAAGTGAAAAGCAACAAGTTGGCAGAAGAAGCATCCAGAGAATACAGGACTTCATGTGAACATAGAGAAAACAGAGGTGTTGAAGATTCTTGACCAACATCAACAGCGGCAACAAAAGACAGCAATCAACATAAATGGGAGAAATCTGAAAGAAGCAACTTCCTTTAACTAACTACCTGGGAAGCATCGTTTCAATACAGGCGGACGAAACTGACGACGATATCAAAGCAAGGATTGGGAAAGCAAGACAAGCTTTCACTACTGTCAAGTCTGCGTGAAGATCAACAGCACTCAGCATGAAAAACGAGATCCGGATTTTTAACTCGAATTTGAAGTCAGTGCTATTTACTATACGGATCAGAGACTTGCACTGTGCGTCATGAAGAGCACCTCAAACAAACTACAGACCTTCATCAACAGCTGTCTTCTCTCAGTACTGCTCAAGATCAGATGGCCAGAAATGATCGGCAACGGGGATCTCTGTGAATGAACCAATCCACTAGGAACTAATTGTGCAGGAAGAAATCGAGGTGGGTTGGTCATACTCTAAGAAAACAAACCATCAAGTGAGTGACATCACATGCCAGGCCACCGCTCGAGTAGAACCCAAATGGGGAGCGACGATTTGGCCATCCGAGGGTAGGGTGACATGGAGGAGATAATGTGAAGAGGAGATGAGAGCATATGAGCAGTTGTGGAGCTAGGTGAAAACGTTGGTGGAGAACCGAACGCGTGCGGCTGAAGCCTTATGTTACTCTAGGAATTAAAGAAAACTGTATTAATAATAATTATTATATTTCACTACACGAAAGTCTGACTATCAGGGAAATTTATCCACTCACCAGCCCCTCTGTTAATCTTGCAGCTTACCGCATCTTGCAAAATACGAAGAAACCACCATTAAGTTGTTGAACTATTTCAGTTCACCTTTACATGACTTAGCTCATCCTAATGAAATTAACTTCATCAAATGCACTGGCGATCTGACTGTCTTACTTCCTCTCAAGTCCTAATCAAACTGTAGAAAACTTAATAGCGTTTTGTCGGATATCACTCAGTGATCTTGACTTCTCCTTTAGACACGAACACCATCAACAACAACTGGTCAGTACACATGATGCTTGTAGCATAGAGGGGAGTGTAATAGAAACGAGGTCTGTCACAAAATACCTTAGTATAGTTCTATCCTCCAACCTTAGCTGGTCATTCCAGATTTTACAGATCTCCAAGAAAATGTCCCGTCTAAGCTACTACGTTTAGAAGCTAAAACAATTTGGGATCACTCAACCTCTACATTTACGATTTTTTAACTCTCGTATCTTACCCAGTGCACTTTACTGGACTACTGAAAAAGGACTTTGTGATTTTGAGAAGGGTATTAAATATTGTCAGTACGGCAGGCAAGTGGTGTGCAATTCAGTAAACTTATTACTACATTAGTTGATAGACATCTAAACTCATGAGAGAAATGGTCTAAATCTATATTGTCTGACCCTCAACATCCACTATGTTCTCAACTCTCCCCTTGTAGCACCAGAGATCAGTATAAAAGATTATATGCTTGTACTACCAAGTAAGTATATGAACTCAACAATTCCATATTTGGCCCGCGTTCTGTGTGACAGAGACAGTGTTAGGCGTGAAACTTATGAATTATTATGTTGTTAGCTAAATAATTGGCCCTTTTACTATCTCCTATTTGTAATCCATGCTGACGATACCTCTATTAACTGACAATCTTAGCGACAAATCTTATTAATATTTACAACTTTTTGCATACATAGATGACTTCACTGTCACTACAAATACCGAATAATCGCTACCATTAACAATCTTGTAATATTATTCCTAAAATTGTTTTTAATGCTGTCTGATATAACTGACTGGTAATCTTAACTACTAACATTATTATCATTTTTTTCGAGGGCTGTTTACCTACTGTTTCACGGTAATTTAGTAGTCTTATGCCTTACTGCTTTCTCACCACATTAATTATGCTCCAAATAAGGTATTGTAGAGTTTTTATACTCAGTCATCAGAAAATGTAGTTATATTTGATGAGATGCAAGGAGAGTGTTGTGTATAGAGTGGATGCTCAGGGTCTAATAAGATAATATTTGCACATTTCTTCCAGGAGTTCATGTATATACCTACAAAAGTATTAGCGATTTGGTCTAGCGACACCCCAGTCGCCCTACTGACATAGTCTTTCTTGAGTAGCCTAGGAAAGATTAAGGGGGAGCAGTAAAGGACCATAGGCAGAACACAAGAATTAGCAAACTTAGGGAGTAGAGACTGAGTGATATTAGACTGTCTTAACTTCCTTACGTAGAACGTTAAACAAAATATCTTTCTGGAAATTGACATGATGCTGAGTTCATACCACAAGAGTACTACTTCTTTATAATCCAACGTCTGTCATCTCTCTCGTACATAGTGATGTTTATCTTCAAAATTTTATCATTGATTATGTACGAATACTTCATGGATAATTTTGCATAAAGACTTCATTTGATGCATAAAATATACTGAATAATATCTTGAAGAAGATACCAGTCATCTGCTACAAGTCATTCTGATTTTCTAATGGTTCCCTAACTGATGTCAGCTCGAGACCAAATCAGTAACTTATTCTCAGCTTTGGTTAATATCGAATGAATTCGTGTCTGCTACATCCCAAAGTGGAATACCATTTCTATGCCATAATAAAAATACTGTATGTTCAACATCCATGGAAGAAACTTCTCTGAAAAGAGTGCTTTCATTTTGATTGGACACTAGTAACTAGTGTGACGTGTCTAGTCCTTTCTTTGGTGTAGACTGAATCAAATGAAATCATCAAATCAATGTGCACCATGATGGCCAACTACACGGAATGGTGGACACATTGCAAACCTGACTTATAGAATTCCGTCAACACCAAAGAAACGAATAGACACATTACACTAGTTATTGACTAGTGTTCAATCAGAAGTATCCAATACAGTTCTACAGGAAGTCAATCGCGAGCCTGAATAGCTCAGTGGTAACGTCTCCAACTGCATCCCTGAATGACGCGGGTTCGAATCTTGGAAAGGATATGACTTCCCTCAAGGTTGCAGATACGCTTTCTGATGAGTGCCAACTTGTACTAAACCTAGGTCAAGTGGGGCTTTCTGCCGATTGCCTTCAACCATCTGATATCATCAGAATACTTTTATGTTGACAATTTCAAATGTAACTCAAACACAGGCGTTTATCCTTTTCTATGCATCTCATAAATGAAGTACTCCTCAATACTATTTTGGTCTAATGTATTGTGCATTTCACTAAACAGATCTTAATCTTACAATAACATTGTAGAAATTAACTGTGAAGTCAATAAAAGCAGTATAATTTATATCGCTATATTTTTACGTTATCTGAGGTACATTTGTGTACGAATGACACTTGAAATAGATTGATCACAGTGAACAGTTATTTCAAATTTATAAAATTGTATTTTGATCCAAAGTAATTAAAGTAGAGTAACCTCGAAGGCAGCATATTTTCATTTTCAAGCGAAAATTACACCAATCACTGAAAAGAATAGGGGATTTATAGAGAATCACGATTATTGAATATTTTTCAAGGGTAAAATAACAAAAGTTCATAGAATTATATAATCCGCTTTTAGATTTTCTCGTCGATTGATTGGACCGAAGTACTCGGTCTCAGGTTGATATGTCGGCTTCTTGTCCAGATGCTTCGACGATGTCTGGGCATGTAATTAGACGTAAATTGGTGGATGGCAACTAGCAGTGAAATCCAGTCAGGATGCACATTTCGTCCCATTCAGGACTCGTCAACTGGATGTATCTGCATCCCACAGTGAGTGATGATGTTCCTACCGAGGCTCCAACCCAGTACCCATAGTTTCAAACGCCAATACGTTGTCCACTAGACCACTTTGGCCACGAGAGCAACCTCCTGTGCAACGGGTCGCAATAATTATTTAATTCAATTTCATATTTTTCCGTCGATCGATTGGACCGAAGTGCTCGGTCTCAGGTTGACACTTCCCTTTTGATGTTTGAAAGTATGGGCACTGGGTTCGAACCTCGGTGGGAACACCATCACTCACTGTGGAATGCAGGTACATCCAGTGGCTGACGAGTCCCGAATAGGACGAAATGCGCATCCTGGCTGGATTCCACTGCTAGTCACTATCCAACAATTAACTTCTAAAGTTCATAGAAGCCTACAGTAGAACAACCTTGTTTGCGCTTCAGATTAAGAACTCCAAAATGGAATTATTTGAGAGCATGTTAAATAAGCTGTTATTCAAAATTAAACTTTTTGGAATTGCTTCCATCATGTGTCATCACAGTGAATGATTATACACCATCTAAGTAACGGTGGAAATAAAAAATGAAATGCTGACACACACACACACACAACAAACATCATCTCGATAAAACCAGAACTACAAACAATTATGCCTTTTTTCGTTCACGAAATGGTATTAAACTAGAGCGCATTCTAGAAGTTATCTTATGAATGGCTTCATTGCGTATTTTGCACTAATTGTAGTTTAGTAATCTGTTGCTATGGTGGTTTGATGAAAAGGTATATTTTTGTATGATTTTGAAGTGAAATTTCGCATTTAAATTTCTTGAAACCTACGTAAAGTCGGCAGTATAATGTACAATAGCAGTAGGTTCAAAAGTTAAACGTGTGTTTCTTGATTTTTCGTGAAATCTTGCTGATATATCTGGCCTATTTACTGAAGTGTGTGCTAACACCCATATGGTCCAGAGTCCGACTGGTGGTCAGTTCACACCTTTATCTTCCTTGACCGGTTATAAGCCCTACAAAGACGGTAGGTTGGGCATGAGGCTACCAACCCCATCCCGTAAGGAAAAATACCACTGCTAGTGAAACTTTAAAGCTCTTGATTGAAGACCGGTGTTCCACTCGGATCGCAAAGGAATAAAATTAAAATAAAGCAGATGGTGATGAGGAATTACTTTATCAAATAACAATCACAGATCCAATTGGGTCGGTCATTCCAATTTCGGTGAGAATCTCTTCTGTCCACCAAAAGTGCCGTAAATTGGGATTTTAAGATGGTCAATTACATAATTACTTTAGCTTACAATTACATTAGTGAAATGGGGCTTAGAACAAGAAAAACGTCCTAGATGTAAATAACTTAAATCTATTTTCATCATAAAAATCAAACATACAGTAGACCACTGAAAATCAATCGAATATAGACCTCCATTTCTTCGTAATTCGGGAGCTGTTCACGAGTTCCTACTCACTATCATTCGGCTACATTGACATCACCTTACTCTTAAGTCACTGGGTCAGTAGATTCTAGACTTTGAAATTGCAAAGTATATTGTTGCCGAAATACAGCAACATAAGCAAGAACATTTCATAGAACCAACGGTGGCCCCCGAAAAAATATTTCCTCAGTTTTACCAGTATACGAAACAGTTAATGATCGAAAGAAACTTTTGAGCATTTACGACACAGAGAAATTTTTAAAAAAACAAAACATATATGCACTCATTATATTCACCTTGCAAAACAGCCTTGGATTTGGACATACTATCGCTCCAGTAAGTTTAACATTTCCATCTTGTACATTGAATTTAGTTTCCCCGCTTCTTCGACATAACACTTTGGCTCTCTTAAAATAAACATTGAGATTTTTCTCACGTGTACATTCATACTGGAGAGGAAATGGAGAAAAATATGTGAATGGAATCACCACTTGGAATTCACTGATACCAAATATATATTTTTAGAGAAAAAATAAAAGAAATGGCACATCATCTGAAAATCCTTATAACATTCTTCTAAAGAATCTACGGATTAATCGAGGTGACCAATTGGACATCACTCACGATAATCAATAGTGAGTGTGAGCCAGTTCAAAATGATATTTTCAGTCGCTTGGGGCTAGGCTTATCGGCTGTATACGGGATTTTATCCAGCTCAGACATCCGAAGAAGTTTAAACCACCAAATATTTGATTAGGGAGTACTACTGGTTGATCTGGGTGGCATACAAGAACTCATTCCAGTCAATCAGTAGTATATATAGTTTTTTTAGCACTTATTCTTGCTTTCTTGATAACCATTGAAGGTATCATTCAGATCACATAGCATGATCTGAATAACTTGGTTTCCTAAGGAAATTATGGTGAAACGTCATTCCTTGAATTGCGTAAATTCTTCGGTAATACGCGAATCGAGAATGTGATATCTATCCAAAATAAATTATGTAACAGAAAGAGTAAATTAAGGGTTGGTTAAGAAAAAGATGTTGCTAAGCAGTCATACAAACAGTCAAAAACAAGCCTTATTAACAAAGTAGTAGAACTTGCAATTATACCCAAGATAGAATGAATGGGTGGAGATGTTATTAATATCTATCACAATTTTAATAATAAATGTTATATTTGGAGCCGCAAGATAGGAAGCTATTATTATTATAGTTATTGTCATTACTATTATTGTTCCCTTGGGTTCCTAGTGAAACACAAGGCTTCAACTGCACTCCTCCACTTGCTTCTGACTTCTGCTGTAATTTTCACCTGCATCCATGTTAGTCCGTTCTGTTTCAACTCCTCTTCACACGATCTCCTCCATGTCACCCTTGCACTGACGTCCCACTCGCCGCTTCCCTTTCGGGTTTCACTCGAGCGTTGGCCTGACGCACAATGTCACCCAGCGGTCTCCTCAGCTCAGCGAGTGTCCAGTCCATTTCCACTTTCTTCTGCATATTTGTTGGCCGATTAGTTCTCGTTTTGTTTGTTCCCATAGTTTCTTGTTGGCTCTTGTCCTTTCTGGCCATCTGATCTTCAGTATAGAGCGAAGATAGTTTTTGATAAAGGTCTGCAACAGGCTGTTGGAAATATTCTGTGACCCGTCAATTTACTGATCCGTATAGAAAAAGTGACTTGACGTTTGTATTAAAAATCGGAATTTTGTTGTTGATGCTGAGTGACGAAGAACTCCAGATTGGTTTCAGGTTGATGAATGTGTTTCTCGCCTTCCCGATTCTCGATTTGACATCCTCGTCCGTTCCTCCTGTAGTTGAGACAATGCTCCCTAGATAAGTGAATGAAGTAACCTCTTTCAAATCCCTCCCGTTGATGGTGATTGGCGCTGGATGTTGCTGCTGTTTTTGTTGTTGTTGGTTTGTTGTTTATTTTCATGACCTCCATCTTGTCTTTGTTCACCTGGACTCCTGTCTTCACCGGCTGCTTCTTCGACCAGTTTGTCAGTTTTCGCTTGTAAGTCTACGATTTTGCGTGACATCAAACATAAATCATCCACGCGCGAAATCCAGGTCTTCTAGGTTCTTCACGTCGGTCCATGATATCCCTGTCTTCTCGTTTCCCAC
>OX235274.1:111190610-111486753 GCA_944472155.2 Trichobilharzia szidati | reverse complement strand
ACTCAGTTTCTAATTTTATTTTTATACTTTATTATTCCCTCACGTTTCGAGTGGAACATAGGGCTTCAACAACACATCTCCACTTTGTTCTGTTTTCTACTGTCCTCTTCAGCTAGGTCCACGATTGTCCAAACTCTCTCACCTCACCCTCGCACTGATGACCCACTCCTCTCTTCCCATTGAGATTCCACCCGGAGGCTTAGGATGACATGACATTCGGTGGCCTGCTCAATGTACGCCCGCTCCATCTCCACTTTCTCCTACATATTTGTTGAGCAGTCGGCTCCTGGTTGGTTTGCTGACAACTAGAGTTCCTTGTTGCAAATTATTTCTGGTCGGCTGGCCATCTTCAGTATGGAGACAGAGAAGACAGCTGTTGATGACACTCTGCAACCTGTTGGAAATACTTTTCATGACACGCTGGTCAAATTTCTGACTCGTATAGAAGAACCGACTTCATGTTGGTGTTGAAAATGAGAATCTTTCTTATGCTGAGTGCGAAGGATTTCCAAACTGAATTCAGGTTGACGAAGGTGTACCTTGCCTTTCCGATTCTGAATAGCTATGACATCTTCATCCTTTCTGCATATAGTTGAAATGATGCTTCCTGGCTAGATAAGTGAGGGAAACTGTCTCTATTAAAACTGTCCCACTGATGTTTATTGTTGCTGGCTGCTGTTGTTGTTGCTGTTCGTTGTTAATCTGCATCACCTCCGTCTCCAATGTGTTCACCTGCAGTCCTGTCCTCTGTGACTTCTTCTTCTGCCAGTTTGTTGCTTTTCGTCTGCCTGGAAAACTTCAAGTTTGTGTAGAATTAAACATATATCATCTGCAAAATCCAGATATTCCAGAGACAGTCGAGAGTTTGTTAATTCATCTATTCCAACCATTCATTATATTGACCACCTCGAAATTTTCATGAGCTGCGTAAAATAATATATAATTATATTGCTAAGGGTGCCAAAAGCAGCAGCTACGATGAGTAGTACGCCTCTAAGCTAACTCGTTAATGTTGTTGTGGAGAGACACTTGGATGTATTTATGAAATCTAAAGCGAAAATCATTTGCAATATGGTACTATACTCTGAGAAGTCCACACTGTATCGAAAGTACTCCATCACTAATATAACAAACAATTCAGGGATTATCCAAAACCAGAAGCGATTGAATAGTCTTCCTGTCCTACTATCCTCACTTCCAAGTAGCTATCACACCAAATCAACACTTACTTCAAATCTTTGATGTTCAAATGTGAAAACGTCCCGTTTTGAATTGTTTATTGTATCGTGCTGAGCATCAGAATGTAACATGCAAATGTAGGAAGCGAAGAACTCGAAATGATGTTCGTGGGAGTCAGCTTTATTTGACATCTATGAAACTACATACTACTGGTCGGCTGAGGTGGGTAATTGTATACCACTCATTTCAACCAGTCATGCTTGCTAGTCAGTTCGAAGTGATCTGTGTACTAGAAAGCATTTTCACTCTCTTGGTACCGAGCTCAATAGTGGTGTACCTAGTGTGACTCAAATGAGAGAGTCGAATTAGTCGAAACCACCAGATTCCTGGCTAGCTAGTTGGGTGAACTCGTAATACCGTAAATCAGTCTTTCATTTCTCATATTAACTAGCTCGACTACGGTGGAGACGAATGGCCATCGGGTGTTTAGTTCACTCCCATCTGGCTGTCAAGCACCACTGGTTGATGTGAGCAGTGTACAACGATTTATCTCAGTCAGTCAGTGTTATACAGTTTTACATCCTACAGTAGATGTTTGATAAATAACTAGTGGTTGGTTGTGGGAGTCGATCGTCATTCAGGACTCGCAGTTGTTTCCACCACTGTCTTCGTAGTAGCAAATAGGCCGTGTTGACGAATGACTCAAACGGGGAAATCGAAGTCACAACCACCTGTTATTAGTTAGAAATTCACAATAGTTCAGAGCATCCCGCCGGCTGAGTGTTTACGCGAGTAACTAGATGGATAATATTCAGTTGGGTATACGAGTTAGAGAAAATGACAGTGATAACCAACCTGTGCTCTATGTATTTATATTTAAGACCAAATCTTCTACGCGCCGGTGGTTCATTGATGGAATCTTCCATAACAACTCACTGAGGTGAACTCCTTAACAATATTAGCATTGTTGCAACTTCAAGACTGAAATCTGAAGTTACGTCTTCCTCTCTGAACGCAAAGAGACTACTGAGAACTTCCAAAAATTATTGGCCACTTAAAAGTGTTACTTTCCATGCACATACACCACCGTGACCATTCCATCACGGTTTATCATGCAGATTTCTGTGTACAAAAGCCGGAGTTCACAAAGTTCGTGATTCACCAATTTGCTTTTGAGGCGTTCTTATGAAACAGACTTCGTGAAGGTGAAATTCACCGTGAAATTGTCTTCGATATTTGTACCAGCTGCCAATACTTCCAAACAATTTGAATCATAGAAGACAAAACATCCAAGGACAATAAACCAAAAACAAAAGCGCAAACAGCGCCATTGATGATAAAGTACAAATCTTGAAGTGATTAGCAGTGGTGAAATAATCACACACCCATATTGATAAAGTTGAAAGGTTCAGATGAAGGTAGGAGGTGGATGTGTTGAATCTGCTGTGACAAATTTTGATCAGCACAGTTGGAGAAGGTCCACAAGATTTTCTATCAGATAACAGCAGGTATATTTGATTTACAGGCGAAAATGCTCTACTCCGAATGGTGCCATTTTCTCATTTTACAGTTTCAAGCCAGGTCACTCAACTAACTAACTCCGAGAAACGTATTGTTTTGACACAATTTCTATTCCATTCATGAAATGAATTGCATGTTTATAGATTGAGGCTGCAACAATTTTAGTATATAAAGGAGTAGACGAAATGATAGTTAAGCAGGCAGCAATACTTGAGTATTGTATTCCAATTACCATCATCCATTACGAAGATGTCACAGAGTCCAAAGAATATTCTCTTGTCGCTATGCATCATCGCTGCTCTGGCTGTAGTCGTGCAATGTGAATATGTCTGTGAGATTATGCCGAATATAACTATGGTAAGAGCGGAGTTCTTTGTTGCAGAGCAACTCACATTCTCTTCAGAACTATGGTGTTTTGGGTAAAACAGTCGACAAACGTCAAAGTGGTGGCAATGCACTGAAATTTATCATCCTATACACTCAAAGTATGCAGAGACATCCACTATTTGGTCGATTTAAGGTAACTCTGATTATTTAAGATCTGTAAAATCGTTTGTTTCTATTGCAATCGCTGATTTTTCTGATGTTTCCACTCTCCTTTAAAACTGATTTCTTGAAATTGCATCATACCTTGGATCAGTCATACAGTGTCGGAGATTCTTTGTTGTGAATACTTGCAAAATCAAGCAGTCTTTATCGATGAGTTGTTTGCCTAAGCTGAGTAGAATTCATTCATTCTGCCTACAAGATGCTCTTAATCGTCTTCATTTTCTTAGGACATTTTCGTGTGTAAAACTGATTTTACAATGGCACATGTGTGTATTTATTGAGAACTCGGTTCTCGCCATTCTACTGCCATGGATGCACTTTCCAATTTTCTACGGTTGACTATTCATTTTATTCTTTTGCATAGTGTATTAGTTTTCAGGCTTTCAGCTTTGGATTTTCAGTAGCACCGGTGTTCTTTTTCACGTGAGAGTTTGCCAGTCTCACGCCGCCAATGAAACGAGATTTGGGATTCCATCGGTCCAGGAATAAACCCTGAGCCACGCACCTGGTTGACGAGCATTCTACCACTGAACCATGGAAGCGTTAGCGATCCGCTCTCCCTCAATTTATAAAGCAGCTTATTCCTTTCTTCCAAACTTCACAATTGATGATCACTGATATCTCCTGATGCGAAAGATATTTATAGTGGAACTGAATTTGAAGCAGTGCATTTATCTACTTTGGAACTTTACCTAACATTTGTTCAGGCATAATTACGATAGGTATTCCGACCCTCAGAACATCTTTCAAGTTTAGCTGTCACGATTGGCGGATACCGAATATCGTATTGTGGAAATGTGATGTCTCATCTGGATAACTTTTCTGCGAGTTCCTCATTGTCTTTCTGGGTAACATATTCAACGAGGACTACAATATGCAATGAGCCTTAGGGATTCTCCTTGAGTTCGTCAAATGTCTTTGCTAATAGAATGCAGCCTATGAAACAACAACAACGTGGGACAATCCTAAATTCACATTCGGCTTAGTAAATAGAAGGCTACGATGGACTCTGAGCCAAGTAACATCATCCCACACAACACTTTCACATTCAGAAATGATTGATATTCACTCCACAGAACATCGCATCTTGGTTTTCTGTTTATCCATGAAACCGGTTAAGTAGTTGCACTCTAAACGCTCTCACCAACGCTCTCACCATAATTATTCTCCTGATTCAGATTCATGAAAAGGAACAAGTGCATGTAGGAAGCTTCTCACAAGACGGCTAACCGTGCAATCTGTATTCCTTTCAGTTGATGAAAATGCGATAAAATATTGTAACGATGAAACTTAACAAAACGCTCTCATTGATATGATCATCTGTCTGTTTTATCTTGTAGACTGAAGTGGTGGAGAAGGCGCTTAATTTCTGGTCGAGAGCACTGAGTGTGCGGAAACCACCAAACAGAAAACTCCTAGTTCAACGGTAGGTAGGCAATAACCCTGTATTCTGAACTGAATGGATATTTTAACTCCGCATTCACTTGTCCAGTTCCCCAGTTTTCATTCTGATTTATGGCAGAGAGTACAGAATATAATATTGATCACAAAGAGTCTTTAGTTAGAGAAGCATTGAAAACCGGAGAGTAGTGAGCAGCTGCTCTCTCTTTGTTTCTGGGACTCGCCAACAGCACTCACCCAAGTATCCGCGAGGTATCCAGCTGAGGAGCTTCAGGTTGTGAGGCGAACTGGTATGCAATTCTGCCGATTGGCCATGAATTCTCACTTCTGAGAATTCGCCTAGTGGTAGGATGGTCAGCGAATGTCTATTTTAGTTGTCTGCTTCTTAATTCAGGGAAATGCTGTAGTGGGGAGGGGTTATGATTTGTTACCTGCTCCCCAGTGGGTGACAATGTTCGCTCTGAGACTCGAACCAAGTACAAGTCACTTCAAACACCATAGATCTATCCACCAAGCCATTGGGTCGTGAGAAACGCTTTTTGTGCAACTGGTGTCAATTATAATTATGCATTGACTTTTGTGACTTTGCGATGATATAGCTGACCACACTGGTCAGCTTCATCTTCGTACATGAGCTACTTGAGCAGCTTCCTCAATATTACTTGTTTTAAGAACTAAAAGTTATTTGTTTGTAGGATTTGATACAAAAGTTATATCCTCTTCGGAATCTGATGAATGCGAGCAAGTATACCAAAAGTGTGCAAACACACACGCGCCTGAAGAAACAATCCTCACTGGCTTCAAACACTATAAATTTTCCTTCTAAATTATCACAAGAACACTTAAACTGGTTTTCATTCAATGTAAAACTTATTCCTCAAAGCATAAATGTATGTATGTATTTGAATTCTTTTTCAATAGAGGATGTGTCGAGCCGTATATCTACACCGAACCAGTTTCAGGCAGAAAGTTTTGCAAAGACAAGTGTAAACCTCAAGCGAAATGCTACGAGCATCCCATACCAGATCAGTTCGCCTCAGTAAGTTTCATTTTTAGCTCATTTTGATGTAGGATGAAAGAGTGGTTAATAATTCATAATAAATAAGGAGGGAAAACACCCTAAGGCGTTATTCAATCAATCCCACTGAAAACTATTTCCACTATGATTCCCGATTATGCATATGAACTGTAATTGCAGGGTTCTCAGACGAAACTGCCTGACAGTATTCGACGCGTTGATAAATCATTCAAGTACACACAGATATTGTGATTTATGAACTAGATTTAGAACAGAATTATTCTGAAATGGTTTAAGGAAGACAATGAAATGTGTCTTATGTAGTCCGCATGTCGAAATCGATGTGGCTCATAAACCAACAAAGTCACTACACTCAGTTCTATGTAAGCCAAAGGACTCAACGGCAAAAGAAGACAAAACTAACGTCATCTACAAGATAAATTGCAACGACTGCGACAAACATTACATTGGTCAAAGTGGACGCCCTCTTCGTCTTCGCATTCACGAACACAAACTAGCTGTCAAAAGACACGACATACACTCCCTCATATCACTACATGCAGACAACCACGGGCACCAATTCGACTGGGACAATGTTCAAATCTTAGACAAAGGGAACTGCAAAAATGCCAGAGAATTCCTAGAGGCCTGGTATTCAAATGAATCAGCAATCAATAGACACATAGAGATCGACAAAATATACCAATCCATACAAAGAAATTCACACAAAAACAAAGTCAAACTTCAGGTCAAGGAAACAGTCAACACCAAAACAAGTGAACTAGAAAGTGAGAAGTCACACAAAAACAACCAATCACGTTCAAGGTTAGCAGAAGGAATGACTAACGACATTCAGACCAAAGAAGCAGCCAGCACCGAGACAAGCAAACTAGGGGATGAAATGTCACACGAAAACAACCAATCACGTTCAAGGTTACTAGAAGAGATGACTAATAAACTCATAGAGAATTCTAAAAGCTCACTTCACATCGAAGTATGCGCTGAAGATGTTGCTCAGTAGAGCAATGAAAGCTTCGCAACCAAACCATCCAGCTCAGAGAACACAACCACACCAAAATCATCCACCTGAGCTACAAATCTTCTCTATTATATCTAAATCATACGAGCGGAACACGCTTCTTTCTGTTCGAAAGTGGGAAGACTTCGCCAAACCGCAAGGATCCACCAGAGAACAACTATTTTTTCTCCATGAGTGCCTTCGTCATCAAATTCTACCAACCAGCGTGAGATATAAGCCACCAATCAACTGCCCAATGGGATGGAAATTAGCTGAACAATGTGGAAGAAAAATGGTTAAACTAATGATTACAGATGCACATTATAGAATCAAGAAATATCAACAAATAATGGACTTCGAAAAAGAGAAACTAGAGAAAATCCTCAGCCAAGAACACCTTTCAACAATGATCACCGCAATCGCACTGACAAGTAGTAGACATAGAGAACGTAGACGAAAAGTTCTCAGAACCAAGCTAACCAAAATCAAAAAACAACAGCCGAACAATACACCAATTGATTGCGTAGTCAATTTATCAAAACAGCCGCTGTCAAAAATGGAACAACAACTACTTCAAAAAGGATTAAACTACAACACTGAAGACGCCTCGAAAACAGACTTCTTCGCTGCTCTTGAATCAACACTCAAATCATCAAAATTAAGTAAAGAAACACAAGACGAGATACGTCAAACAGTAGTGCCTATAGTTAAACAAAGAAAACGACACACACAACTCAACTCACAAGAACAAAAAGCCCTCAAAAGACTGAAAAACAGGAAAGATATCGTTATAGTACCAGCTGACAAAGGAAGGACTACAGTAATCATGGACAAAGAAGAATACACTGCAAAAGCGGAGGAACTACTCAAAGATGAAACAATATACCAACAACTAACAACAAACCCCATCGAAACACTAAACAACCGCATCCAAAGAACCCTAAGCAAACTCACCAAAACGGGTCAGATCACAAAAGAAGATCAATGGCGAATGAAATCCAATGGACCCGTCATACCTCGATTCTACGGCAGACCAAAAATACACAAGCCAAATATACCTCTACGACCAATCGTATCACTCCCAGGAACCCCAACATACAATTTATCCAAAGAACTATACAGAAGACTGAAACACTTGACGAAATCATGTGATCACTCCATCCAATCTGCGACCCAATTTTTAGAGAAAATCAAAGGCATTGAAATAGACAGCCAAGAAATAATGGTATCCTTCGACGTCACGGCATTATATACTTCGATTGGACTAAAACTAGCAAAAGAAACCATGGAACAACTACTCAACAACGACGAACACATACAACAATCAAAAATGCATCATTCAAGTTGGATGGAATGCATAAACTTGTGTCTCACAACTTATTTCCAATTCAACGGCCAAATGTATGAACAAATTCAAGGGACACCTATGGGATCACCCATATCAGGATTGATTGCGGAAGCCGTCATGCAAAGACTGGAAAACATAATTCTGCCAAAGATCAAACCGAAAATTTGGATACGCTACATAGATGATACATTCGTGATAATCAAAAGAGAAAACTTAGACAATACCCACAACATAATAAACAACACCTTCAACGACATCAAATTCACAAGAGAGGAAGAATATGAAAACAAAATCCCATTCTTAGACGTCTTAATCGAACGAACAACTACAGGAAAATTAGAAACCCAAGTATACAGAAAACCAACGCACACGGATCAAATACTCAATTACAACAGTAACAACCCAACATCACACAAAATTAGCTGCATACGTACATTGTTCAAAAGAGCCAGGACTCATTGCAGCACTCCCGCCTTGAGGAAAATTGAAGAAAATCATCTTATGGACGTCTTCCAAAGAAATGGATACCCACGAAACTTCATCAAAAGACATCTACCCCCAGCTCAACCAACCAAATCAAAGGCCACCAGCGAAAACACAAAGAAAGTCGTCCTACCATATATAAAAGATATCTCCGAAATCACTGCAAGACTATTCAAACCTTTTGGAATCGATGTCGCTCATAAACCAACAAAGTCACTACACTCAGTTCTATGTAAGCCAAAGGACTCAACGGCAAAAGAAGACAAAACTAACGTCATCTACAAGATAAATTGCAACGACTGCGACAAACATTACATTGGTCAAAGTGGACGCCCTCTTCGTCTTCGCATTCACGAACACAAACTAGCTGTCAAAAGACACGACATACACTCCCTCATATCACTACATGCAGACAACCACGGGCACCAATTCGACTGGGACAATGTTCAAATCTTAGACAAAGGGAACTGCAAAAATGCCAGAGAATTCCTAGAGGCCTGGTATTCAAATGAATCAGCAATCAATAGACACATAGAGATTGACAAAATATACCAATCCATACAAAGAAATTCACACAAAAACAAAGTCAAACTTCAGGTCAAGGAAACAGTCAACACCAAAACAAGTGAACTAGAAAGTGAGAAGTCACACAAAAACAACCAATCACGTTCAAGGTTAGCAGAAGGAATGACTAACGACATTCAGACCAAAGAAGCAGCCAGCACCGAGACAAGCAAACTAGGGGATGAAATGTCACACGAAAACAACCAATCACGTTCAAGGTTACTAGAAGAGATGACTAATAAACTCATAGAGAATTCTAAAAGCTCACTTCACATCGAAGTATGCGCTGAAGATGTTGCTCAGTAGAGCAATGAAAGCTTCGCAACCAAACCATCCAGCTCAGAGAACACAACCACACCAAAATCATCCACCTGAGCTACAAATCTTCTCTATTATATCTAATAGTCAGACAGTTTGGCTGCTTTCATCAAACTCTCAGTGAACGATACACCTTAACCTCCTCAGAACTAAAGAGAATATTCTCTACTTTTCTGCCCTTCACAAGTAATCTGCTTCTGAAATGCGTAATACTGGTCACTCACCCTTTAGCCAAAATTACACTGTTTCATCACTAAAAAAAATACATCACCTACCTTTAAATCACAAATTGGAATGGTGAGTTTGTGAAAGACATTGGGTGTTTTGAAATTGATGTTTCTGTGTAGATTTCATCACAAATCAACATCAGTTAGAAATTATTGAAAACTAGACAGTGGTGAACAGCTGTTTCGTTCTAGTTTGTATTTCTTTAGTGATGATGCACACCCATGACTTCAACAGGAATTCGACTCAGGAGTTTCAGTTTACGAGACTGAGCCTGTTCACCACTCAGTCAGTTGGCCTGAAATTCACTGACTTGTGAATTCTGAATCTGTCAATTCATGATATAGTGACGTCGTCAACCAGTGATCATCACTTCTGGGTACAGCTTTCAGATGTCCATTCAGTAGATATTAGCGAACTGGATGATTCTGTAGAGATTTGTATTAATGAACCAGTGCTCTCCGTTTTGAAATAATCTCACTAACATCTGATATTCATTCCTGAGTAAATCTGCACTAAAATAAATGCAAATCCTAACAAAATCCCAAAGTGTAAATTATAATTCTACCTCAGTGCTGAAGCAGTAAAACAAACAGGACGGGAGTGAATTGGCTTATAGAAGAGTGATTAAAATGAATTACTGAAGCAAGTTACTTCTAGATATTCTTGTATGCACATAATTCTGTTTTATAGTAAGATTGTGTCACTTTTCCCAGTTCCAAATCGGACATCGTTTTTCAAGTTCAAGCTTTAAAGTTTCAGTGGCGGTAGTGGTGGTGGTGTTTCTCACAGGATGAGGCTGCTAGTCTCACGACCAATCTTTCTAACTCACTGGTGAGGTAAGAAGGAGTGCACAGACTGCGAGTCCTACCCAGGCCAGGTGAGTGACTGGCGAGCATTCTATCATTGAACCACTCACGTACTCACTGTCAGATTCTGATCGTATCACTGAGTAGCCTTCGCCAATTTGTAACAATTTCATCAGATAACATTTCATGTGTGCACATGCATGTACCATTTTTATTTAAAAGATGGTTAACTATGCGAAAAACTACTTTCAAAATGAGTTCAGAAAATGAGTAGACGTCGTTTAACTGGACTTAATGGTAAGTGTCACACTGAGTCCCAGTTGAAGATAAATATGTGAGAAAATGAATCCTGATGATAGTAGGGCAAATTTTGTCTAACCAAATATCTATGATGATTAAGTATATACATATATACACATACATGTATGTAGTTGTGCTAATTTGAAGATCTTTGCAAAGCAATTCTGATAAGTGTCATTTATTTTCGCATATATCGACCATTTAAGGAATTCGATAGTAATAATGATGTAGTCACGCAGTTATCTGAATTCATTCACAGAGCACAGACACACTGAAAACGCTCCCTCGAGCTATACACCTTCTCCATTATTTCAGAGACTACTTTCACGCTGAATATGATCATCTATCACACTGATTATTAGTTATTCACTTTGTTTATTGATTGATTTTATTCTCTTTCTTTCTGTCACACAACAAGGGATGTTCTCAGTCATCGGATGGTAGAAATTTCAAAGATGTGTATCGAGACGGCCCAGGATTTGCACCGAATGAATATGTGATATTTGTAGAGAGTGAAAATAAAGGCGGTTGTCTAAGTGGATCAACACTGGCATTTGCTGGTCCATGTGAAATGCATCCAACAACTGACAGGTTACAATGTTTATGTTTGTGTATCTGTATGTATTTTAATTGATATTTATGAGAAACTCGAAACCAACGAAGCAGAGAGATGAGACTGTTTGGTTGAATCTCGCAGCCCCTTTCGTCAGAAGCAGAATCAGACCAGGGAGAATATAAACCTACATCTTCCGAAGCTCATTGTAGTAATATATTAAAGTTTTGCGTTGACTAATAACAAATTATTCTAACGTTACCCTACTAACTTGTTTGTAAGCAGTAGGCTTAAAATCGTTCGCCTAGACTTGGAACCTGTCGAGAATTGACGTCTACAAAACTGAGATATTTTACAACACATTGAAGCGGATTGTCACCATGCTGGTAGAGTTGGATGGAAAATATTCTTTCAATGTAGAGCTCCAGGTCCTCTTTCTCGATGACTAGAGCTTCAGCGTTGCAGAGAAGACGAGAGCTTATTGTTTGCAACAGGTTGTCTTTCACTCTGTATATTGCTTTGATGGGGGAGTTTGTTGAGTCAGAATAGCCAAGAGTTGACCAGGAGTTCGATTATCGCATTCAACTAATTTAGTACAAGGCTGGATGTAATGTATTTATATATATAGAGAGGGAATGTTTAGAAAAGCAGAGAACAGAGGTTTTTGATTAAGTTGACTTTGCTTGTTGTTAATGTCCCCTTCCTTTTACATTTCTTCAGACCAATTATGGGAGCAATCAACTTCTGCCCACAGAAAATGGAAGTAGATGAACCAGGAAAGACGATGTTGGTCGGTACAGCTATTCATGAGTTAGCGCATGCCTTGGTAAGTAAACGAGATCTCCTAATCAGTTGGCAGAAATGACATTTCACATAAATCTAGACAGAAGATCGAGAGAAGATAAGCCTAATATCGACTGAGTTCAATTTCTGTTTGAAGTTTTATTCATGTGGTTCACAATGAAAGCCCGGCGACTTGTTCTGTCCTACTTGATACTTGTCAGCTGGATGTATATGAGTTGCATAAAATGTCTAGTGTTCTCATTTGGCTTCAAACCAAGAATGTATCACTACAGTCTCTGGGAAGTCAAGAAGTATTCTTGTGACTGTAGAGTGTTATTCTTCTACAACACGAATGATTTCATACGGCATGAATATACTCACAATCCCACATCGACATTTCTGATTGAGAGCATGTAGTGTCTTGGGTTGATGTTGGAATCCATATAGGCGACTCCTTTACCATGTGACAATGCAAGTGTAAGTGGCTCAAAAAACAATTCTTGACTAATCATAACACGTTAAAGTAAAGTTATTAGTTGATTTAGCATGCAGAACATCAAGCGAAGCAATTGCTGAAACAGTGTATCCTATATTGCATTGAAATACATTGGTGTCAGTGTCGGTTGATTGCGTCCAGGTAATAATTTATAGATTCTAATTATGCAGAAATCTTAAAATTATGTTTTGTCTCGTTAATTCCTGTGTTGGTGGCACAGCGGTAGAATGCTAACTAACCAAACATGTGCTTGGGGATTTGATAACCGTTCGACGCTCTCCTTTACCTGAATAAATCAGTAATAAGACTGGTAATGAGAGAAGGTTAATCGGGAGCCTATTGACCAAACTCCCTACTAATAAACACAACTGCGACCGAAACTCCGAAGCTCCAGCTTTTTGCCCTATGGTCCACTGGGATTGTGAAGGAATGAAATGATAGTTTGCTGGTAAGCACTTACAAGATGGAAGACTCCACTAGACAGAGAGTCCTGAGTAACATCTTATGTCGAACTGCAATATCCTCCACACTGCCGCATAGTCGTGAGCTCATTAACTACATTCGGTGAGCATTAGATGGTTTTATATTAACACAACTGGAACTTGACATATGTATATCTCGTCAGACAATAATTAGTAATAATATTTTTATGATGGGATAAAATCAAAGAACGACAATTACCAGATATACATACAAATAACATTGGAAAATTAGATTTCTTCACGTGTCTATCAGGAATGAAATATGCTCCAAACATCATCAGAAAGTAATATTATCATATCGTTTTGCCGTTTGTAAGAAAATCTTATTCCATCATCCATTTCTGCCTCACCATAGATAGCGATTAGTGGTTCCATTATCATACTAATAACTTTACATCTGTCTTCATTTTCCAAATTAATCTGTAGGGATTTGTTCGAACTAGCTATGCTTTAATGCGTGATGAGAATGGTAATCCCAGAACACCGAGAGATCCGAAAACAGGCAAACCGCCAATGAATGATCGCGGACAATATGTACCGAGGTGAGACACCTTTTGCTTCCCTGTGAACTTCTATTGTCCAGATAAATTTCAAAGTTAAATTGAGGATTTATCAATGCGAATTTCGTACTTACTTAAAATGTTGACCCATTCAGTGTGTCAGTGGAATACTGACATCGCTGTGAATGAATAAGGGAATCAAAGTCTATTGTGAATTCAACACGAATGACGTCATGATGGATTGTGTGTAAACAGGAGATATTTCAACCTGTTATTATTAGTGTTTTCATGAATGCATTCACTTTAAGAAGAACATGCTGGTGTGTTCGACAAATAAGACGCTACTCAAATGTTTGGTTTCCGAGTGTTCCCATATCATATGTCATTGTTTTCAAAGCTGGAGATTGTTAGTGGTGTATTTATACAGATATATAACAGTAGGTGTGTCGGTCCTGATAATTGCTACCTCCTTTGTCAAGCTTTAGATTTGTCGACGTCATGGTATCTTCCCTTAGGGATGTGAGTGGTCAAAGTGAGACATGAATTCTATTCACCTACATTTTCATTCCTTAATATTCTGTTATGATTATGATTCGATTAGGTTCTTAGTGGAACACACAGTTTCAACAGCACATCTCCACTTCATGCTTTTCTTTGCAGTCCTCTTTATTTTGTTTCACAACTAACCAATAACTTTCAACTGTTCCTTATACCACCTCCTCAATATCACCTTCACATATCCGTGTCATTATTTCCTATTCAGATTTCACTCGAGGACATGGCGTGAGATGTCAGTGTGTGTCCAGCAAATCTTCCTGTTTTCTTTGGTATATCTATTGGGCAACAGGTTCTTGGTTTGTTCATTCCCAGAGTTACCTATCGCTTATTCTTTTTGTTCACTACATCTGCTCTTCAGTTTACAGCCGGCGAAGGTGGTTGTTAGTGAAAGTCTTCATCCAATTCATAACGCCTGTGACAAATCTCTGAATCATATAGAGACACTGACTGACTTGAAATTAGTGTTGAAAATCCCAATCGCTCACTTTATGCTGATTGCATCTTGATTCCAGACTGATTTCGTAATAATGAAGAGCTGTCTTGTGTTTCTGACCATAACTCGTTTTGGTGACTTCATCCGTGCTGTTGCCTGTTATGGAAACGATGGTACTTGTATGCGTGAGTGGGGTGAACTCTTTCAAATTTCCCCACTTGATAGTGACCGGTGCTCGTTGTTTTGGGATTCAGTTTCTTCATCACCTCAGTGTTCTCTATGTTCACTTGACGTTCCGTCCTCCCTGACAGCCACTTCTAACAATATGTTGATCTTTATCTTGTACATCTTCCAGCTCCTGCGTCAGTTAACATAAATCGTTCACAAATTTCGAATATTTTAGAGTTTTCCAGTCGACTCAATAAATACCAGTCTTCTTGCCCCCCGCGTGATTCAGTCCAACCCCCAACAATTAGAAGTCTCCTTGATATTCGAGTGTGAATAATGTAAAATTCAGTCATTTTCTTGTCCCTGTAGTTAAGCATGATGTGTAGATATCTTCTGTTGATGAGACAGACTAAATATATACGAAACAGTAAGTAACGCCAGTAACACAACGTGAGGTAATACTGACAATATATTTACGATCACAGAATGAATGATATGGCAAGAAAACAGATATATATGTTATATAGAGCTAATATCACCAAAACACATGAAAACAGAACTGGAGCGTAGAAGGCGTTGTTCATATTAGTTTTTACGTCTTCAAAAATATCGTCTATATTGTGTGTTTCAGTAATTCACTCAGATGAACTTGTTGTTACATTCAAGTGTAATTTCATTGGAATTCGACTGGTTTCCAGTTTGATCATTGATGGCAATTAGTTAGAAGAACACTGAATACCAGAGAGTAACGAACTCCTCTTTCCTCTTACTTCGGGATTCTTCAGTGGTATGCACCCATGATCCCACTGGGGATCGAAGCTATGACTTTTGTACCACAAGGCAGTTCCGTCCCAGATGTTCAATGATGAATGAGTCCACGTTGTAACCTGAATGTCCTGAGGTAGTTCCACTATGTGCTCATGGGTACTTTCTACTGAAGATTGTCAAATGTGGACGACCACTTCTTGTGGAAGAAACAAGAAAGGAAATTTTTTGGTTCTGTTTGATACACATTATTTTTCACTTATATGGAAGATGAAATTTCTGCTTTGTGCATTTATTATTTTATCTTTTAGTGGGAGCACTGTTAAACTCATCAATCGTCCATGGATTTCAGCTGTGGGATCGTTCAGCAAACAATTTTTATCCTTTGTCACTCCACAACTATTGGTATGTTTACTTACAAAAATATTGTGACTTTATCTGAAATATCACGTTAAATAAACGGGAATAACTTGTGAAGCTTGTGTTTCGTAAATTGAAAATATGAGGTCAGAATCCTACCGATTTTAAACATAATTACAATGGAATTAACAAAATGAAAATTACTGAAACATTAAAAACTTAAAACTGTAATTTTCAGAAATATAATTTCGAGCATTGTGATTACAGCTGATTCAGCAGGTAATCGTCATATCAGTTGGGGAACCATCGAAATCCACTTAGTATTGGACAACAAGTTCCTGCTTTTTAGGGTCTCTTTGGTAGTACGCATCCAAGCAATCGAACCAAATATCTTCGAGTTTGCCAGCTGACCATCTAGCCACTGGAATGGCAACCAGTTGTCCATGAATAGTAACTCTCCACCAAATCGTAGTATAGTGACACCAAAGGCCAATTTAATTGGACGAGTATTTCTCATCATATCTGACTTGTTGAAGCTCTTGTGATCACAGCTCATCACTTAAATTTCACTCAACTTTGTAATCAGTCGCAAGTGATGATTAGATCATGTTTCCATTGTTTTTTCATTTCTAGGGATTTCATCAGTTTCACAGTTCGATCATGAGCTGAAAACGTCTATTCGGTCTAGTGAAGCAGTTATCAACTAGCTTGATCTTTAGTGAGCTGTTAATCCAGGCTAATCTAACGAATACACATAAACACAGTTGAATTCGCATGTGCGGTAAATCTGTTGTTGTACTAGAATAACGTTTGTACAGCTGTCATATGATATAGACTAGATATATAACTGCTGTAATAAACATGACTGAGTAGTGCCCTAATATGCATCTGTTGGAAGTTATGAACTGTGATTACCAACCTAGTATAAAGTATGTTGCGTAGCATCACACGTTTTGTACACATCTCATTAATTCCCATCGGAACGTCTATACAGTTCAGAGGAATACCTCAACGTAATTCAGATCCAATACGTAGTTTGATAAATATAGAGTGTTTCACCAAAAAGTTACTACATATCCATTCATTCCTGTTATTTTTTAAAATATATCTTCACAAATCTCTAAACGCTGATTTCTTTACAATGTTAGTTAAAAGGCTTTATTTTATTTCATTTGACAAGGCTGAAGGACGTAAACACTATAACTGTCCTAATCTCGATGGGATTGATATAGAGAATGAAGGTGGTGAAGGAACCGTTGGCACACATTTTGAAAAACGCACAGTTGGTGTAAGTCAATAACCTGGAAACTTTTATTAACTTTGAAGATGTATTTGTCATTGTTGTTAAACAGTATTCAGCAATACGTCGTGTGATACCAGGCTCTTCCATCTGAAGTAATATCCAATCCTAAACGATACTTTTCACCTCATTTCCTTTGAGTAGTGCTCTGAATTACGAGTAACACCTAAGTAAAATATGTGTGGGTCCATGTAGCGACTCGAGAACATTATTAGATGATTAGAACAACAAGAATTGGAGAAGAGTTCGTGCATCATGCTGAATAGGAATTTAGTAGCCTGGTGATTACAACACGTCACTTCTGCTGGCGTAGAATCAAACAGAACTGAGATCGAATTTTCGATTAGAACAAAACGACAACGTGTTAGGATCCGTGCTCGTTTTAGCAATTCTCAGTGCTGTTTAATACAATACAAATATACAAAATGCCTCAACACTATTTATTACAGGATGAAATTATGGCAGGTGTAACTGGCGTGAAGACAGTCGCATCACGATTGACACTGGCATTCTTCAAGGATTCTGGGTGAGTTAAAAGACGAAAAGCTTTTTGTTTGAGGTATCTGTGCAAGTGAATTCTTACGAAATATATACTATTTTCATTATGCTTCATGTAATTCTTACTGTAAAATTGTTTTAGCTCACTGTGTGTGCCATACAGCTAGCAGAGTGTATTCTCAGTGGGTAAATTGATTCTAACCTCTTTAGGGATGAGTATTAAAATGACATACCGTTTTACTCATTTCATTTGGTCGATGATGGTTGGCAGTTTTGTTCAAGATCAAGACTTGGCCTATTTAGGTCTGCTCATATAAATGTACCTGCATTGTCAGTGGGTGATGTTTTTCGCAGTGATACTCGAATCCAGAGTTCATCTTTTCGAATGTCTGAATATTATCCATTAGGCCATTACTATGCACCAGGTAATAGTCGTTTTTTCCTGTAATAACACATTCAACCGTAATAAACGTGTCGAATACTTATTTGTTGATAGATCCGCTAATTTGGGAAAAAATAATTCCAATAGTTAATTTGTAGTGTTCTCATTTGTTTCAAGTTTGGTCACGGATTGATGCTGAATAGAGGAGTAGTGAATACCAGTACGAAGTAATAAACAGCTGTTTCATACTTGTTTGGGACTCTTCGTTAGTACGTGCCAATGCATCCAGTGGATTCGAATCTAGGTCCTTCAGGTTAAGAGAACACCTTGATGACAGTCCAACAACTTGGGTCAGAATACATTGGCTGATGAATTCTAACTTCTGTCTTTACGCGATTTCAGCACGACAACTAGCCAATGTCATCGAAGCGTATTAGTTCTCGGACCCCATCTTCTGGAACCCACTGGACACAACTTGTCAATAGAGTTTCATTTAGAAATTTAACATTAGTCGAACACACTTTAACCCTATCCCACCTACTTGACGTTATTACACTGGGTTAATTGTAAGTGAGCGAGATGTACTTAAATAAGAGTAATAAATGAGAGTAATAAACACAGTTACATAAAACACATTCGTTTACAGTTAGAAATTGTCACAACAACGATACATAAGGTAATACTCGAATTATGTTTCCCTTTCCACAATTACGAATTCTCTTCTTGGATGCTGATGGCTGTATTTCTTTCTTCCAATAATAGTTGGTGGGACGTCGATTTCTCACTCGCTGAAAAATGGGACTATGGCAAAGGACTCGGCTGTAGCTTTGTAATGGAAAGCTGTTATGCGTATATCACCAGAATGAAGCAACAGTAAGTCATCCAATGCATGCATGATCAGTGAGTGTCATAGTGAATGTTTACAGATTATACTATTTGCTCGAATGGAAGTACACTCGCTTTGATTGCATAATCTTACATTTATTTACTCATTGGAAGATGAATTCAAATTGATATTGACATTTTGTGATATTTCAGGGGAAAGAGTATTGAACCGTATTGTGAAGAGAAGAGTGATTTGATGTGTTATCACAAAACCGCCTTTGGACTATGTTCTGTTGCTCAGTTTACTACAAGTTTACCTCCACCTGAGCAATATTTCAGAGGTATTCCTAATCAAGGCGGGAGTAGTACACTGGTGGACAGATGTCCAATGGTTCAGGTTAGTGCATTCAATGTCTAATCTTTAAATCTTATATCACGTATTCTTCAAATTACGTGTTTTAAATGGAAATTATACTGGTCAATAATATTTAGTAGCATATGTCGGAGTTCATCAACCTTATTCCTTAAAGAAGTAATTTGTTTTCTAGATGAAAATGGAAATTCTCTAAGTAGCTTATATTGGTTTTATTTCGAAATAATAATTCTCTTGAAACCATCAGACGTCTTTCTCCAAATTATTATATGATTAAAACTTGATCATGTAATTCGCCTATTAATTGGTTTGCTTGCATATGGAGAGGGGACCTCTGAAACCGTACGCGGAATTCTTAATTAAGCAGAAATTCGCCTTCTTGATGTATAACTAACAAGATGAGCTGACGGAACATTAAGAAGGTTATATCATAGAAAACTGACTTGGAAAGATCAACTAATAAGTTTCTACAGTTAGGTACCTATTGAGCGGAAAAGAAATCTGACTAAATTCCTTGCTACTCGGATCTGTTGCATGTGCAGTCAGTCCTAGCGCTCTGGAAGCACAACTGGATCTTCTGAAAGAAACCTTCATTCAAAATGGATAACCGTCAAGATTCATTGACAAGATTATCAAACCAAAGGTCCACAGGAAGGAAGCATCTCTTGTTTCAAAAAAGATCCTTTACATGAATCTGGATTTCAAGCGGGACTGGTAATATGTGCAATACGCATGACTCACCGTTTGTCCCAAACGTCTGAGAAATTCAACCACCTTCTCGACGATTGGGAAGTGAGGAATATAACCATAAATATCAAGTCCCAAAAATGTTCACTTACAGTTGATGTGATGATAAACAATGAGCGAACAATGTTCGAAACTTCCTCATTCACTGAGTAATAATTTCTTACGAAAATAGTAGAATAATCGTTTGATAGACTGATTGAACAAACGCATTTCGAACTTCCTTTCTTTGGTTTGAAGCAGATAGGTAGTAGCATTTTGAGAAATATTATGAGAAGAGTTATGCATTGCAAATATTCATATTTCGATATCTTTTTGTTTATTGATTGACTCACCTTATGGACGAATAGCCGATGAAAACATTCTTTGAAGAGCCTCTGATGACATACTGTAACCATGATTTAAACAGACAACATGGTAAGCCTTTTCAAATCTGTATTACTCAAAGTTATTTGCATTATTGTTATTATCATTATTATTTCGAGTGAATCATAAGGCTTCAATGGAACACCTCTATTTCATCCTGTTCTCTGCAGCTGCCTTAAGTGGGCTCTACGATTGTCTTTAAGCTCTCATCTCCACCTGACACAATCTTCTCCATACCATCATCGGATGCTCAACGGACGACCATTCGCTTCTAATCAGGTGTCTGACAGGTAATGCCATTCCGCGGTCTTCTCACTGTGTGTGTGCGATCCATCTCCACCTCCCTCGACACATTTGTTGAGCAATAGTTTCTTGGTTTGTTGGTTCCCAGAGATTCCTATTGCCTGTCTCCTCTGGCCAACATGTCTGATCCTCCGTTGACATGCTTGAAATATATTCGACATTAGAAGAACGTGAATGTTTGTCAGAAATACCTGTTAACACTCTTTTCAAATGTGATATTTAAGTATGGTACCTGTCAACTAACTCTTCAGCTAATGGTTACCGAATCCATTTCCATTAGACGAAGAATATATACATAAATATTTAAAGAGAATCCGTTGATCACCATATCTTTGTTACAGTTGTCTTAGGAAATATCACAACTGGTGACTAGAATTTCATTCCATGTGACTGCAAGGCGTCCACTTCTTAGTCAGGATTCTATGCCTTATTAAAAATAAATGTTTTCTTTAGATTAGATTATTGCTTCTTGTGGATTTCTTTCAAAATCCTAGGGTAAATACTTTCAACTTAAATTTGTTGTCATGCGTCTAACCACTTAATACTGTAGAGGAAGCTTTCATATGATGAAAGTGAATTACTTTTAGAATTTTAATAACTTATGAATTCGAAATTAATATCACTAATCAGAGTTCATGTGTAATAAATTCACTTACATTGTATTTTCTTTGTAGCTCAAAGAGGAAATATGTTCGGTCAAGATTTCGGCAATAATTCAGTGTGTATTAGGCATAAAGGAGCTTGGGAAGCCAGAATGAATGGGTTGGTTTCAAGAGATGCTCGAATCAAAGCCACTTGTCATCAGGTATGTTTTGAAGAATGCAGCCCTATTATGGTGATATTTTGTAGTCAGACAGGAACCAATGATATTCTCTTATAAGCTCAAAGACACAAGATTCCATCCCAGTCCGTCGTTATTACCTGTGAAGTGCTAAGAGATTATTGTATTTAGTGGGTAAAATGGCAGCCTGCTTAAATTGCTGGGCTATCTAATTATCTACAGAGCAGAATGCGTCAACCGTTCTCAGTTATACTTTGTATTGACCATCTATCTACTCATACTTGAAGAAGAATCTCTACACACACTAGAATTTCAACATACCACTTGGTTTGTCTTGAAGTGACAAATATGTCAGCGGTCGGAGCATGTTGGAGAGAAAAACGTAATTCCTTCTAACCGTATAATGTAGATTAGTGATTTACTTGAAGATTCTATTTAGGGAGTAGATAATACCAAGTTGAAAACTCTGTACTGTATGTGAACATATTGCTCAGAATAAAGTTATTATTATCATTAAAATTTATTATTAGTGATCTACTTTGCTCTGTTGAGCATTTACACTTTTGTGTACTTCCTGGGGAGTATTTATATGTGTGATAAATCAGAAAAGTGAATAAATTTCTGTCAATTTTTGTTTAACACATTTACAGATTTCTTGTTCTGGTGGTCTCAAAGTAGTTGTCGGTGGACAACCGTTCCCCTGTCAATCAGGTGTGGCAAGAATTCAAACGAAGCAGATTACTGGGGAGGCTATCTGTCCACCACCAAATGAAGTTTGTGGAGTAAGAAACATTTACATGGGAAATTATACTATTATATTATACTATGTCTAGTTCTCTTTTTGTATGAAATTTAGGAGTTTTTATATATTTCTTCTTTGTTCTTTTCGTGTCTCACATGTTTTCAAACTTGAATAATTTGCTCACTTTGACTTCAAATATTCGCTATATTTCATGCCGATGAACGTCTCTTCATATACCAGTAATAAATCTTATCAGTGGCACACGCCACAATATTACTACTATAATTAACTGAAATATAAGTACATTTAGAATATACCTATATCCTGACATAATTCACTCGGCACATTAATCGAGTTACAGGACAGCAATGCAGACTTTAAAACTGTGCTTCGGATTGCTTAGAAATTTTATACACCTATCAAATCCAACAATCTACACATCATTTTGTTATATTCACCATTTCGCAAACTGTACAGCTATAAATTCCATCTTGCTGAAGAACGACGACTTGGTTGTTGTATATAAGCTGAGATTTTGTAAATTCTGGTTTAATATTACTACTCTTAAATATTACTGTTAAAAGTGAACTTTGTTTGGGTATATACATATGTATATGTATATATCTTTAATTGCTCAATGGAATAAAGTTTACTACATTGGAAGTTGAATGTAAAGATTTTGGAATCATCCAGAACTACTTTAAAAATAAAAAAGGGATACGTGAATTCAAATTAACAGTTGGACAGGATACAAGGATGTTTAATCCCGAATAGTATACACAGTTATATAAAGTCAGATGGGATGAATTTACACAAACACAAATAATCTGAGAGTGTATTCCAAAAGTGTGGTTGCTTGCTTGATTACTTACCTCCATTCGAATATTTCTACTAAGACAATATAGGTGAGCACACAAAGTTCAATGTTGATAAAACTGTAGTATAATGACAATATCTGTCAGCACAGTTTCAGTTGAATACTATATCTATATCCATCCACCCAGATTTTATCATTTTCATATATTTTGTTTTTCAGAATAAGAGAAGATGAAAATTGCGTGTTGTGTGATGGACAGTAACAATCCTGTGTTTTTGTAATTAATTATGCACTCATTGCTTTATTTCAACTGCTTGTTTATATTAACTTACAACCATCTTTCCTTGTAAATTTTATATGTTCACATGTCTAATATATACCTATTTAATAAAATTTCTCTTCCTGTTAATATGAATTATGATTTCAAACAACACACCGACAGATTGATTTAGGCTACTTGAAGAGATGGTGATAAGCATTCTTAGAATTATGTTGTGAAGTAGAAAAATTCAGTCATTACTTCAACAAGTTCATTAAAACTCGAGAAGAATTTCTGTTGTTCTAGTTGAAACCTACAAGGATACGTTGCAAATTGATGTTAATTTCGAGTGAAAGAGAAAATCTGAGTCTTATTAGATTGGATAACTTCTTCGTGTTAGATTAAACCTCATAAAAATAGTGTTGATGTTCTTCATTAGTAGTGAATATCCTCAAAGGTTCACAGATTAATCTGAGGGCTACAGGGCAGCAGGACTACCTTTACGTCTTATTATCATCTATCTGTACACAACGGTAAATATTTGACACTAGCGAGGTTCGCGATCATAATTACATATTAAAGAAATCCAGTCAAGAATTAGTTTTCAAAGGCAACCGTGTTATGCTCTAAAGATGTGATAATAAAAGTACATAAAGCAGAAAATATGCGACCTCCTCAAACCACTCGGCTATCAGAATGTTTATCCACCAAAATGCCTGAATTCTTCTGCACTTATTGTTTTGATCGTGCAATTATATCAAATTACCAATATATGAACTCGCGGATATATTCAATTAGTTTCCCTCTATACTCAATGCATTTTTCGAAGGAACTGAAGACAAAATGCGCATAATTGGTTCTCTCTCCATATACAGCGACACTGTGACAAGCAATGCAATTCAGAATATTGCTTCATCCGTAATTTATGTATGAAGGGGAAATATTTTGGAACTAAATACGCGGAAAATTTCTCCTATATATGTTCACATATTACCTGAAATAGAGCTTTACTATTATTATTGGCGCGTCAGTGGCACAGCAGTAGAATGCTCGCCAACCACTCGTGTTGTTCGGGGTTCAATCCCCGGCTGACACACCTAGATAATCCCTTAATAAAACTGGTAAAGGTAGAAGGTTGGGCGTGAGGCTAGCAACCTCACCCCATCATAATGAACACCGCAGCTACCGAAACTTAATAGCTCAAGCTTGAATCCCTATGTTCCACTGAGAAAGTAAAGGAATGAAAAAATTATTATCAAACTGTTAGGATAGGACATCCCCTTGTGTTGTCCTGAAATCCATCTATTCAATTACTGGTGTCACAGTATCCTGATAGTTCGTTATCACAGTATTTTTCTTGATATTCTGAAAGCAGATTCCCTATACATCGCTGTTTTCATCGAGTACACATTAGCTTTACTCAACCTGAGAAATGAGAACAATTCATGACTGCAGATTACATGACACCATTGTATTAAATTAGGTCTTTCGAAGGTTTTCGTCAGTTTAAGTTGTTCCTTAACATACCACTTTTATTAAAATATGCAGGCATCATACATTTAGCAGTTTTATTTGTGGGTGAGGAGAACAGGAATAGTCTCTAAGACCAAGAGTATCCAGACACTTTCTGAAAAACAATGGCATATCCTAAAGGGACTGAAATGCACTGTGGGTAGAGAGAAGACAAGAATACTTTAGACAGAGAAGAAGACTCTATGAGGTCTGTACTTCGCAAAAGATTTATGTTTAGCATCACAGAAATTCGAACATCTGCAGGTGAAAAGCAACAAGATGAGAGTAGCAGAAGCAAATACAGGACTTCAAGTGAACATAGAGTATGATTCCATTGTGGTTAAAATTTCATTTTAATGAAGTCACACAGTGTGATACAGTAATATTTACTGATGACGTTACTAGATTAATTTATTGCTCATAATCATATCAAGGCACTACTCACATAACTCTCTTGCTTCGTTTATATACATGTCTTATCAATTTTTACTCATGTATATAAACAAAGCAAGAGAGTCATCTGGATACCTTGATATGATTATGAGCAATAAATTGTGCCCGAAATGTTATCAATAAGTATTACCGTATCACACTGTGTGACTTCATCAAAATAAAATTTTATCCATAACGGAATTATACTCTACCACCACAGTGCCAAAGTTTCATCCTTATATGAACTTAGAGAAGACAGAGGTGAGGAACGCAATCAAACAACAGCAACAACAGACAGCACCAATCACCATCAAGAGAAGAAATTCAGAAGAGGTCACTTCCTCCACTTATCTAGGCAGCATCATTTCAACTACAGGCGGGCAGCACGGACGAGGATGTCAAAGCCAGACAGGAGTGAAAAGGCAAGGCAGACGATTATCACTCTAAGGTCAGTTCGGAAATCTGTTGTACTCAGAACAAAGAAGAAATCCGGATTCTTAACACCAATGGTAAATCAGTCAGTGTGGTGTGAGGACAAATACTCTCCAGAGATGGTACTCGCTAGTGGCCAAGAAATCTAGTGAATTGGTAGAAGCTGTAATTCATGGGCTGGTTATTGTTTCGGGTCCCACTGCCTTAATGGTCTACCAGCCCACCTTGTAACCGGAAGCTCCTGGGTTGGAAACCTGGCTGTGGGTGCGTACTGATGAAAAGTCCTAAACTAGAACGAAACTGATGTCCCATAATCTCTGGTGGTTTTCCAACGCTTCTCTAACCGATGTCAGTGCATGATGGAATCTTGAAACAAATCAAATCCCTCCAAACTACAATTGAATATCTTCTGTAGGCGCCAGACATTTACTGCAATTCAAGCAGAGTTATTCAAACAGCTTCCATACACACATCAACAGCTACCTTAGTTACATAGTGAAGACCACACGACCAAGGAGAATAAGCAACAAGAAATTATGCGAGCGAAACAGTGAGAAAGCTATTCGTCAACAAATATGCCAAAGAATAACCCGATCGATCGGAAAGAGACACAGGAGATCGTGGATAAACATTAAAAATCAGTCAGTCAAAATCAATCCACATACTCAAATATGAATGCTCTTAAAGGGTTGTTCAGATGCCATTTTCACATCATGCCTTCTTCGGTTCTTGTCGTCCTGCTTACTAGCTCTCCTCAGTAGAGCGTATCTGCCACCTCAACAGGATTGATATCCCCTCTAAAATTATAACCTGCATAACTTTATACTTCAGTTAGACATGCTAGTGCTGTGGTATTCGGACGACGACAATTCACATTGCATATCTGACTAAGAGCAGTCAGTCATCATCAACACTTTGAGGTCAACTCATGACACTGGTTACGCCTTAATGGCTAATCAATACAACATACCTTCTTGTGGTAAAACAAATTGTGTGATTTCAACAAACAAATATTTTCTTCACACTTTGCAGTATTATTCCAAATATATATTTATTACCTGTGAATGTTTCACAAATATAACGAGTCGATTGTGACCCTATATTAAACTACATGTTAAGAAATTCAAGAGGATTACGAGGATATTGCGCACAAGTATAACTAGCCTAATTTTAATGACTTGTCTGAATTTTAAGTAGGAGTGTGTGTGAGTAATTAGAGGATTATCGTTAATGATCCCACACGGTTATAATTATACCAGTGTCCAGTAAATTTGACAAATTAGTTGTCCCCATACCAGTGTGATTGCGAGGTGATATTCTATTGGAAGGTATCAGTGATTGTACTAAGATTAATATAGTCATGAGAGTGGTGAACACAATATACATTCTCAGAGAAAATGAAGCGAATAATTCCAAACTTTTGTTTGGCAATCTGTTGCAAACTTCTTCAGGTAATTATTACATATTGAGGTAGAAATTCAGAGTGTTAAGACGAGAAGAAGAGTTGAAATACATAGGGGTGGGTGAACATACAAGATGAATCATATTTAAAAGAAAAGTAAAGAAACGTAACTTTTCTTTACACCAATATTAGCTATCGAATGATTTGTCAAGTGTTCTCAGCTGAAGACGTAATTAGTTCTTATTTATCTTCTCATTTGTGCCAAGCGACTGCCTCATTTTCGACAGAATCCAGGTCCTGTGAATGGTTTCACATTCCAGTTCAATCTTCAAAAGGCAAGAAGAAAGAAGTTTAAGAAGAGCAGTATGAACTGGTTGTAATGTCTTACGCAATAATGTAAGTGACGAAAAGTATTCATGGAAGTTTGATGAGAATCAATGACACAAGGGTTAAATGTCATCATGATCTCATTGCAGCTCTCAGACTGCATTTGTTTCCCTTCATCTGGACAGTATTCACCTCACCTAGTCTCTCTCTCTATTTAAATAACTTGCCACTGCTACCATAATCAGCTGTCATCGAATTGAAACATACTCAAAGCTGAAACACTTACTGATTTCATATTCTCAGAAATGTTGAAATCCATAAGAAGCAGGATTGATGATCCTCATTATTATTATTGTTCCTTTGGGTTCCTAGTGGAACATAGCGCTTCAAATGCACATCTCCACTTGCTTCTGTCTTCTGCTGTACTTTTCACTTGCATCCATGTTAGTCCATACTGTTTCAACTTCTCTTCACACGATCTCCTCCATGTCACCCTTGCACCGAAGAACCACTCGCCGCTTCCCTTTCAGGTTCCACTCGAGCGTTGGTCTGACGCGCGATGTCACCTAGCGGCCTCCTCAGCTCAGCGAGTGTCCAATCCATCTCCACTTTCTCCTGCATATTTGTTGAGCGATTGGTTCTTGTTTCGCTTGTTCCCATAGCTTCTTGTTGGTGATTCTTTCCGGCCATCTGATCTTGAGTATAAAGTGGAGACAGTTGTTGATAAAGGTCTGCAACAGGCTGTTGGAAATATTCTTTGTCACCCGCCAAGTTTCTGATCCGTATAGAAAAACTGACTTGACGTTTGTATTGAAAATCCGAATTTTGTTGTTGATGCTGAGTGACGAAGATTTCCAGCTGTAAATGGGATGAATTTGGCCTATCTATATAGGACAACTGCGAAGGTGTTGCTGTAGTATTAGTGAGTTGAGTAAGCAGATTTCAACATTCCGAGAGTTAGAACTGGAAGCAGTAAACTTACTGCGTACTTCAACATTCCACGTGAATCTTACTCCGAAGTCACAATACGTAGTAAATCACCTGTCTAGTATTCGGAAAATGTCTCTGTGTGCAATGAAGTGAACACAGACGACTCTGCAATTAGATACTCCTGTCATTTTCGATTAGTGTATATTACTTTGAGTCAGATAAGACATTAACCAGTATGTGGTGAACTCACACAAGTGAGTGAATTTCACTCTGACTTTCGCTGGTCAACATCAGTTACTTTGCATAGTTGGTCATGACAGGATATTCTGAAGTTTCTTGGAGATGTGTCTTTTTGAAAACACGCTTGAAATGATTTCATGTAGCTAAGCATTATTTGTTATTCAGTTGTATCTCATTTGATAATTCAATAAGTCATAGAATCGAGTTTTGTTCACACACCACACGAATTACTTCCACTTCTGTCAGCAGTCTAATTTCAGTTAGTTTTGAATGCATGAGGATATATACTACTGATAAATAGGTAGATGTCAGTAGTTGGACGATATGCATACCGACCAGTAGTGTTTACTTGTCATATCAAATTGACGTAAACATTGAATAGCCATTTCAATAGGTTTGAGATGAGTTTATCAGAGGTGTATCCAGTGTGAATCAACTCAGAGATCCGAATCAGTTCTGACCAATCGAAATCTAACTATCTAATAAGACGAACTTGTAATCCACTGGTTCAAATTCATCTGGGAATCGCAATTGATGTTTCATGTGAAAGTTATCCAGTTCGATATGATATTTCACCACAGCTTCCTTCAAAAACCAAAATTTATCAGATCATAAAGTATGTGTGATCTGGTTCATACCATGAATTGCAGTCAATAAAGCAAGCATATATCAATACAAAACTGACTGATCGGTATGACCAGTTGCACGGCACTCACACTAACCAGATGTGCTTCCTCAACTGATTTAAACTCGACGCACCATTGCTGAACCCAGCACAAAATAAGTGAAACGACCATTGGGTGTTTGCATCAATTTGACCTCGCCAACAAGCTAAACTGTTCGATGTGAGCAGTGACCAACTGATCGATCACTTGTATCGATCAATCAGCAGCATGTAGCATCATGCAAATATGCTTGCCCTCTTGATTGCCATTTAATCTTACCAAGATGGTATACACTTTTGTCCTGAAAAATTGCCAGTCCCAGGAAAACTGTGATGAAATGTCGCCTCGAAATGTGTCATTTGCACATGGAGTGTTAATCTACATATTTCGAATATGATTCTATGTCGGGTGTGATTTACACATTTTAACCACTGTCGAATTACAAAAAAATGTGTATGATGTGTTGGTATGTTTGTAAGTTTGATTGGAATACTCGAAATCTCTATTGAAGCAATACAGTATGTCCCTTAGACAAGTCGCCTCTCCTAATTGTGTCATAAGTGACAGTTAACTGTCCGTTCGCCAAATATTCTCAGTCAGTAGGACAGATATGCATTACAGAGACCTGGAACATCAGCCTCTGTTTACTTATGAGCTGATTAAAAGATGATACAGTTGTATTCATGAGTCTTGCATTCATCCTATTTCTTAGATGATGGACTCAGTTAAATACATCAGGTGGCTTCCACATTCTTTTGTTACATTGACATAGACCTGCATATCAGTGTGAGAATGAATTTCATATATCAGTCTTACTCACTACTCACAGCTTAATACTGGACGGTTTACTTCATTTGACTACTCAATCACATGAAGGTCACCGGCGATATAGCAGAAATCCGCTGTAACTTTCAATCACTATCTCAAGGAAATCACCAGTCAGACTGCAGATACACTTTTCAGAGAAGTTGACAACATATCAAAATGTGCATCCAGTCGGCTATTACAGCTATGAGTACACTGCTAACAGAATTTGAAATCCCATATCACTCTATGTTATTCGGTGTGTCTCCAGTGACAGTGTGCATTGTTAATTTTAAATTTTACAAATGAAAATAAGCAGCTTTCACTCACAGTATCATTTGACAATGGAGCCTCTTCAATCTCTCTGAAAAATCATGAAAATTGCCTGCATCAATTGACCAAAGACGTTCAGCAGCTACAGCAGTTATCGGCCTTTGACATGTTGTCAGCGAAGTTATTCCATTCGAGATGAAAGTAAAATGAAATGTGCTTGTAATACATGTCAAGGATGAAGTGGTTGAATGGAGTTCTAAGTAGAGAAGTGTATTCTGTGCATAGTGAACAACCGTAAATGTTTCTTAAACGAGAGTTCAATGAGACCCTCGTTTCAGTGGTATGAGTGAGTTCCAGTTTGTTTTCAGATACTTCCATGATAATCTAGTCACACGAGTAAACTGATTTCTTTGTCAAGTAGCATGAAACATGATCGCTTTCTAGTTTCGTAATACGGATTAGATTGTGCCATTCAAGTTTCCAGTGTTGGTGTATATCTGAAATACTGGTGTTAGTTGTGTTATTGCTCAGTATAATCTCGAGGTTGCAGATACCCTTTAATTGCCGATTTTATATACTCCTGTTTGATCGATGTGAGTAGTTTGATTATATAATTATAATATTAATACAATATCAAATGGATGGGAAAGTTCCAGAATAATTTCCTAATTAATACAATACTAATAGTTTTATTCAGAAGAGTGTTGATATACTGTGCAGAATACTTTCAGAATTATTGCGCAACCCATTGCCTTCGTCTGGCACCCTCAGGTAAAATGGTAATTGATAGCAGATCGCATGGTGTACTGTCTTCTGACCTGAAGCAATCACCAATTCCTTATGATATTTATTCTTCATCTCCTTCGAGAAAGGCATGACATTCGGTTGAAAACCAGTTAAAAGAAGTCCACGAATACACTTTGTCACAACATTAGACATAACGAAGACATAACTGAATGACTAAAGCCTTCAGGTAGTTAGTTTCATTTCCCAGGGAGTGGCGGTGTGTGTGTGCTTAAAATGTCAGAAACAATTATCGAATCGGCCAAGTTTTAACTCTGAGCACCAGTAGGTGCCAACGGACAAATGACCCTGAAAGCGCCAACCACACGGTAATGGGAATTTCGCGTATAAAACGAATATATATTCATGAAAGTAATGAATTAAAAGGCATGAAACCGTTACGCAGCGTACCACCCTCTGATATGTGACAAAATAACTTTCAATGTGGGATTGGAGTATCGACAGAGTAATTTAAGCATGTTTCATGTATGTAATTACCTTGGTCTTCTAACCCTAATAACAACAACAACCCTAATCTTTCCCTAACCTAACCATATGGTGAAAATATCCCTACTTGAACTAACTCTTATCTAACTCGAACAAACCCTAATGTCACCCTTATTGTGCTAACGTATTCCTAACCTGTCCTTAGCCAAAAGCTTAATTTTCTCTTTCCAAAACTTTAACTGAAACTTGTCAGATATCCCATTTAGTAGCATAACACTTCATCAGGCACACTTAATTCATGATTCCAGTATTATATGCCAGGTGTCATTAACTCAGTTTTAGACATTCACGAGAACGATTGATATAACCAGAGGTCATATTTCTATAGATCTGTGCATCTAGATCCGCTCCAACTGCATATTAAACAGGGTCCGCTTATTTTGAAATTATTCACACGACAGTCATTAAGGTCATTTTCATCAAAGTATAGTATAGTAGTAATATAATGCAGTGGTGTCAAGCACACATCACAGTTCTTCATATAAATCTACAAGAATTTGACATTCTATGAAACAATCATGTTTAGTTCTAACAGCAAATTAATTGCAAAGTCAATGTTCAGTCAGTCTTGAATAATTGATGCACATGAGACCTGAAAACACACTGTCCAGCACAGTAATTACATATCTATCGTTAATTGCTTACCATGATCGTAGAAAGAGATTCGTGTCATCCACATATGTTCCCCAGATGATGACTTCGCCACCAATCACCAACTGAGCTTCTTCCTCAGTACCTGTAAATAGAAGAAACACAACTATTCGTCAGTATCACAAACATTGTCAGAGTAAAATATGCTTCAGTGTCATCATAAAATTGTCTTCCAGACACTTCGGCACAATAATTGTGAAAATGTCCTGTGTGTTTATCTGTGAGCATGTGGAGGGATGTCAATGCTCTACTGCTTGTCTATTCCACAATTCTCCACTCCAATCTTACTTATACATAGTACAGTTCAGATCGTCTTGTTTAACGAATTCTACTGTATCTCATGCAGAATATCAACCCCTACAGTCGTGTCTGAATTATCATCCATTCCACGCTCCATTCACCGCTACAGAATATCGTCTGATTCCACTCAATTGTGTACACATGGATTAATATAGTGGCAGTTTCTCACGTCGATAATTGACAAGTGTCAAGTGTCTACTGGAAGCCTAACATCTGTCATTAATTTTATACGGGATTTACAATTTATTCATAAATAGCATCATAACTACCTCCAAATGCAGCAGGATCACAATCGTACAACGTCTTCCATGCATCATCGAAATTCCCAACAACTTTCGACCAACACGCTGAATTGATCACTCTGTATCCAGATGAGGTGACTGACTTGGTGACATCCTCCCAGTGGGAATTATCGTGTACTTGTATGATGACGGCATTTTCATTACCCTGGTAATTTAAAACACGAAATATTAACACTATTTAGATGATCATATGTGTGAGATTGGCATTTCGGAATTCATCTATCTCTGTGTCAATAGGATTCTTTCAAAGCTTTAGGGTAGTGCCTGTCGCCTCATTCCTTCTCTGTTTACTGGCATCTTCTGGTCCATTATTACTCTTTTCATTGGTGTTCAGTTACATACTACTTGTCAAAATAAAGTAGTACACGCTCATACTTTGTATAATTTACTTTCATCACGCGACAAGAATTAGTCATTTCCATGTTTCACCGTACGTCCTTGTGAATGTCTATATTCGACTATTTCTGATTAATTTTGCCCCACTCTGTACAGCCGCGCGTTGTTTTTTCCTGACTACATTCAAAAGTGACTTTTACACAGCTCTACTGCTTTCATTTACCGACACCGTTATGGTGCTCTGACCGAATTTATCCTGCACACCTCACAATTCAAGTTTTTGAAGTTGTGTTCTTCTCCTTATCTAAAATACGGTACTAAGTTAAAGGAGAGCTATCCAAGCAGAGCAAACGTACCAATGAATTCGCAAAGATCAACATCATAAAGGAGAGGTGTTTCAGCGCCTAACTCAACACTAACCCCAACCTACAGCTAACCTACTCTAATCCTGCCTAACCCTAACCTATGCCTAACCTAGTTCTGCCCTACCACCTCCCTCTAACGAAAGCTGAAATAAAGCGGGTATCATGTTTCATACTTTCACACTCCTCTTGTCAATTCGTTATGAATACAACGTCACTTACATGAGTTCACACATTCACTGTGGTTGCCAGTTTTAATGTCATTGGCGCCTTCGTTGTCTAACCTTTCCCTTTCTGAACAAATCCATATAAGCCAAGGATTTCATTGATTCAAACAAAAGTTTAGTTACGGCTTATCGCACAGGATCTCTTGGAAGAAATCCACACTGCTCAGTTATCACTATTGGTAACTCACCACACTACCTCATGTATATGTTGAATCAAGTGATTTCAGATACAACAGACACGTGTGGGTGTTTGGATACTTAAACTGACACACTTCCACATCATAAGACGCTAAACACAGAGCCCATACACGGTGTTGATGATAATAATAGTGATAATAATAATACTCCCGATTTCGCTTATCTCAAAATAACCAGTAACACGAGGTTTATATTCCCAGTATTTTTGAAGACTAAACTCCCATTGGTTGTTACATTTTCAACCTATCAGGGAATGTAATATGTATCCAGGCCATTTAAAAGCTATGCATATGGGATCACGGTAGTGTCTGAGTATTGTTGAGTCAGCGAAATCTTTCCTCCAGCGGGCCACCTTCTCTCCCATGTCGCCCGCAGCGGTGATCTTACTGTTGTGGTGGTGGAAATAATTAACGTTAAAAGAAGGATTATGTTAGGATGGCTTCCAGTCTATGACCAGTCGGATCAAGTCACTTCCTATGAAGCAGTTGATATATGCAAAACATCCAATGTTAATCTCAGGATGCTGATTTCATATCCCGGATAACGGTACGTCGTCTTGTGTTACATTGAAGTCAATCAGTCGAAGTGTTAAGATTTAAGATAATAAATGGAATAAGTTTGCGAGTGTCCGGATTGTAGCAAGGTGTGAAAATATGGACACATTTTTATCCTCACGAAACTGTTTCTCAACATTGTTTTCGTGTGCTTCTACACAACAATTAGGTGGACAGACAAACACATACAAATACTTGTGAACTGAGATGAGTAGTCAGTTGGGTCAGTGGAACGACATGAATATTTCCACATGTTCACTTCTAAACTATCTGCTTGTTTCAGTGTATTGTAATCATACTCTGGAAGTCAGTGTATATATTCCCAAAAAGCACACTTCTCGTCACTTCCAGTCACATTCAGTCAGGCTTGTAAATTGAGCAATGTTCACTTCAAGATGAAGAAATGACAGCGAGGATATTTGTATTTCTTACACCACTCAACTTCCTGAGTCTTCCATTTGTTGACTCATAATTCACTTGAATCAGTGATACTATGTAAAAATGAAGAGTTTGTGACTTTTTGGAGAGGTTTGAATGCAAATCGATGTGACTAGAACAATGAGGCAGGATGAGGATGAAAAGGAAATACTGATAAATCGATGAAGTTCCTCTGGATTCAATTGTGAGGTGGTACAATAATGATTCAATAATCTGATGAGAGTTCTGCTGCCATCCTTCTTCTGTTCATTGTATTTATGATCTGACTCGAAATTCACATGCTCAAAATATTTCAAATTAAAACTAAATATCTGATCTGGTTATTTAGGTGAGAGTAAAACTGCATTAAGTTATGAACAGCAATCGTAAATTGATGAATACTTACTCGGAATCCATTCTCAAATACATTCTGCCACACCACAGGTGTCACGCTTTGTGACTTTGACGTAATATTCCGAATAACTTCTGTGAGGCGTTCAAAATAATAATTTTCTAATTTATTGTAGTCTTGATCGAATCCTTTCTGTTTCATGAATTCTTGGATGTTGGCATCTTCTCGCCTACACACAACAGAACAACATGTTTCTTGTTAGAAATGCATGTAACCTTCTACAAATTGAGTCTACTGACATTCTTTTATGAATAGATTGCTGGATGGATAGACTAAGCGGAATTCGGATGTGTTGGCTGTGTAATCGTGGGACAATGAAACTACTTCTTGTCTTTCAATAGATAAAGACACCAGAATAGAAAGTCGGTCAAGCGTTTCATGGTGTGCATGTGACGAAGTAAAGGGAAACGCACATCTAACGCCTCAATAGGCATGGATGAATGCCAATCTACCATCATTACTTTCTATAAAATATAGATTCAACTTACAATATTAACTAATATTAGAGCAGAATTTAGGCACTATGGTAAAGTATAATTCCATATTAGACAAATTGCCTCGATACAATACACCGTAATACTGTCTGAATCATTGGATGATGATGTTTCGAGCACAATTTGTTTGTCACTGTTGTTAATATTGAATGAATGTCCAATGACATGGGATATTCAAACTGGTTTCCCTTCCATTGGAAGTTGCAATACCTACTGTGTTTTAGTTGCTTGCTGTACAGCAGAAGATTGGAACAATACGATCAGTAGTATTATTGAGAATTATACTGATGTCTATTAAAGACTCTGAAGCTGTAGCATTTGAACTCGTAACATTTCGAAGCTTTAACTGTTGCTCCTGTAACTCTTCGCGCTGTAACTGTCTTGTCGTGCTGATTTATTGTCAGTGGAACAATAAACAATCTCCAAATCGACAGTTTGTTTTCTGATATTTTCGAGTTGGTTTAGTTCACAGTTTTCTGAATGCATCTATTGGCCTTCAGGGAACAGCACCAGCTTAGGTTGAAACTGGTACATTTACACTGTTCTTGATCAAAATCACATCAGTGCGTTCACACAGCTTGAAAACTTACTTTACGTGAGTATGCTTCCCTAAGGGTAATTTGTTCGCAGTCATCCCTATATTAGGGATAGCTGATAGGTCATTTCAATTCCATGTGTTTGGTGTTGATTTGATGCCAACGTTTTCAGCGATTAAACTCTCTCTCTCTCACTGAATACTCGTTTGGACATCTAGGTGCTTATGCGGCATGAAAAACATGTTCTACATCGTCTTCAAGTATGCACACACAAATAAGACCATATCAGTCACACCTACTAATCATGATTCGATTGTAAAATCAACATCAGCGTAAAAATAAAGTTCAGCGTTTTCTATTTCTGTGAGTTGTAATGCTAATTTTAAGTCAGTTTATGGGTAAAACATTTGTGTGAATCTCTATCGCAGTAGTACAGTTGGTTAGATTTATGGCTGCTATTGTAGAAAGTCAGTGTGACTATTTTCACCCTTAACTGCAGGTTCTAATCTTATTCTTCCAAGCCATTTTGGAAATATGAGTTTTGATAGGCTATATGAAATACTCTGAAGCAATCTTCTTTGGTGAACAGTCTTCCTGTTTTATGTCCATCATAACTTTCACCAGGTGTTCTAGAAGTCACCAGTAAGGATACCACAACTCATGCAGGTACGACCAGTTTCCGATCTAAAGAATCAAAGCCACCTTCATTATTTGGTGAGCACTTCAGAGATTCGCTATGCGTTTCGTCCCTACAGGCACCTTCCAGCTGCTACATTTGTGTAAATATTTTGTCACGAATTAAACAAAAACTGAGAATAACCGTTTCACACGGTTATCTATGTGCATTAATGTCTTTTAAAAGAGGTAGTGTTAAACAGCGAATATGAGGTACAAAGCAAAGATTATCGGAAACTTAAACTTAGGAAACATCTGGCTATTTGGCCTTTCCTCACATGATGAGAAAGCCGAATCGCATCAGATTCCTTACGAGAAATCATTCAGCCATATGCATGTGCGAAACTAATCACACATCAGAAAACGTCAGCACACTCACCATGATTGCCTGTCATAAACGCTCCCACCTAAATGTAAGACACGGTCAGGAAATACACTCAACACTTCGCTGAACAAATTTGATAGAAATGGCCAGACATTCTCATCGACTGGATTGATTGGTCCGTCATGTGATTCGCCAGAGAGGATTTCAGGATGACTTTTGCCCCATGATAGAGTGTGACCTAGATGACAGAAAGATATGTGGGATAGTCAGCTTGTTACCGTCGTGCAAACATTAAATGAGCATACTATAAATTATTTAAATTAATCCCAGCATGTTTAAGAAAAAATCAAAACAAGATTTTTTTGAATGTTTCTCTGTGTAAGCCACAGCTTCTTCAGGAGAATAATTCGGATCTTTTTAATTAATGGATGACTAATGAATCAGTCTGACTTGGCGCTTAAATTATTCCAGGAAGTTCGTGACATCTACTATCTGGAAAGTTATAATCAAATGAGTTTATTTCACTGAATCTCATACACTGCTTGCTTCGATCCGAATGTCAGTCACCATAGCAGATTGTTCTACGAAATACGCTTCTGTATGTGAATTCTTGGTCCGGTTATTAGTGTTTCGGGCGCTTCATCATCGAGGTGACGTAGAACATCTTTCAAATGTATTCAGAGGTGCTAACCTCTATGCAGTTAAATTACCAAACACAAGTGTTTACTGTCGGAGAATGGTATCTGTTGAGTATGTAATCGGTTTTCCCCAACCAAGATTTGTATTCCGGTGCTCCTATTTTCAGGCACATATTATTTCACTTTTATGAACTAGAGGTATCTCACACTTGTCTGCAGTATTCACAACTTTTGATGACTTTCGTGAATGAAGCTGCTAAATTTTATCACATCTCAGCAATTAAATTTGAATCTCATTATCAAAACAGGTAATTGATTTTGGCCACCCGGCGAATCCCTAATACAGTCTTAATGTCATCTGGAGTGTGTGTGTGAAAATCTTCTGCTAACAGTGGGGATAATCAGAACTCTTTCAAACTAAGGAAAACAACACTTCATGGATGGAGTAGCTCTATATATGAAAAGGTCTTCTTCAGTCATGTGATACACAGTGAATATGGCCATTAAGATGTTTTATATTATATATTTGAAAAGTTCACCTTTCATTCTCACCATCTTATTCTGTACTTCTAACTTTATCTTTTATTCAATTTTTCGGCGGTCGAATTAAACCAAATTCTATTGTCTACATTAGGCGGCCAGATCGATCTGGTTACTGAATCTCGGCTTATTTTTCATAGACTCGAATGTGGTCTGAATGTCCTGGACATTGAGTGAAACTTTCACCTATTAGAATCTATAAATATTTGCAGGGAAAACTCTTTCCTAGCAAGTAATAGCGATGAACACACACATTTTGTGGTGAGAGCTGGCTGCCAGCCAAATTGGTAGACAGTAATTTACGTCAATGCCCACGTCCCCAATATTGGTCGTGAAAAAATTAGAACAAAGACAGATTCAACAACCAGTCACAGCAGACTTTGCGTAGGCGGATACAATTTGCAGATAGATTATCTGAACTTCAATAAGCGGCCACAAAGAGATGAACGATTAACATTCATCGAGAAACCACCAATCAGAAGACCCTGTATGTTTTCTCACAATAATCTGTAATCATGAACATGAAAATATTATAAATATGTGTTGATTTCCTGGCCTGACCCTTGTCTTCTGTCGTTACAATATGACCGCATAATTTGCGAATCAGTCACCCATAAACTGAGATTAGTATTAAATGACAATTACAAAGTGCACAGTCGGATGTTATCACAATAATTTCTATACTCCTCACCTGGTGAATCAAATTCAACAATCACCCGAACACCATGTAATCGAGCGAATTCTACCAATGAATCAATTTCATCCTTTTCATACACATACGAATGTGGATGATACGCTCCCTGAAAATACAATCATAATAAAAAAACACAGTGATAACGCATTTGACTGGGAATATCTCACCTTTGAAGACAATTCAGGATACACTGAAGAAACATACGGGAAGGATTCATCATCTGTCATATGCCAGTGTAGCACATTCATCTTCACCATTGATAATGCAGCCTTTCAATTCAAAAATTATGAGTCACATAACAAGAGCAGGAGGTGGAAGGCAACTTACAATGACATTCTTGATTGTTTCAACGCTTAGATAATGTCTGGCTGTATCGATCATCATTCCTCTGTGTGGAAATCTTGGTGAATCTTTTATGCCACACTCAAGTATCGAATTCTATTATCGTGAAGTGAGCACATTTCTGCACTGTACCTTGTAGTTCTGATCTCTGAACACTAGTTGCAGGACTGTTTCCAAAGCGTGTAATGCTCCCCATATTTCATCTGATTGAATGTGTATGGTACCATTGGAGACATTCAAAATATCTAGATGACGAAATTCCTCGTGTTTAAACACCTAAAGTGCGTTCCACCTACATGATTCCTTCATTGAATCGGATGGCCATAATTTTCCATTTTCTTCATTACAGCCTTCAGTAATATCAATTTGAATAGTGGTCACTTTGCAGGAATCTGGTGAATGAGCGTTAATCCGCTGTGGTACTTCTTCTAGACGTAATGCAAAACGTTTTAATGCATCCTCTAAGATATAGCACGAGTTGTAGTTATGTTCAACACTCAGAGATCTGGTGATTCCGCATTCGTAAAATTCTGAAGCATATTGTTTCGCTTTGGGGATTAAACACTCTGAAATTGCAATGAACCATAGTAATAAGAATGGGTGGATCAGGATCCTTTGTGCAGGTCTCATGACTCAGCTGGGTTGGGATTAAGTGAGTTAAATGATCAACGTGCTCTTTCGAATCTATCTGTTTTTCTGGTTTTGGTAAAGGGGTTAACATTTTATACTACAATTTGATGAAATCGCCATTTTAGGATCATAGTGTCAATACTTCGAGGTGAATGTACACTTGAAGTGGACTTTGCATTGGTTTGTTCAAAGTGGCATGTTTTTTTATTGAAACACGCAGATTCACACAGAATTTGAAAAAAAAGAAGTACCAATCATTTACTGAAAAATTAATCAATAACTTGGAGAACTTATATGAATATCAAAGAGATCAAAGTTTATGATATGAAAAAATGTTTTAGATGGACAAAGTCGAGAAAATATTTATGAAGACTGTCACACAATGACAAATTACTGATTGTGTGTTGCAGAGAACATGAAGAATCCACAATATCTCTGAAACTTCTGTGTGAATCACTCGGTTCAATCACATTCTACTGAGCTTCCAATGTGGTGAATGTTGAATATAAAGTGACGTCCCTGTGGACTAATTTTATCCCCTCGGAAAGTCTCTTTTGTAACACCTTGAGTTTGTGTCACATGTGTTGCATTTGAATATAGTTTTTATTGATTTCTCTCTGTTCTATTGTGATGTTTTAATTATTATCATTGTCCTCGACTCTTCATAATCTCTGTAGTACTTGTGGAAATTAATCGAATATGTAGTTGAAAATTCGTTTCCCAGTTAGGAATTTAAAAGTAACAATGCTGACAAAAGAATTTCAGATCATGTCACCTCATATTTAAGCTACCTGACTTTTGTAATCACTGTTAAGCATACACAAATAGAAAAGTCTCGGTTATCTGAAAAAGTGCTGTGATGAGTCAAAGACTTAAGCAGAACAAAATGTTAAGGCCGTGTGAAGAAAGGATTTAACGACTTATAATAACAATTATCATTCATTATTTTGTTCCACTGGATTCCGAGTAGAACATAGGGAGGGCTTCACCATCTACACTTTTACACTTTGTTCTATTCTCTGATATTCTATTTTCTTCAGCCAGGTACACGATTGACCATAATCTCTCATCCTTTCTGACTCACCCGATCTCCCACATATCGCCCTCACATCGACGACCTACTCGTCGCCTTTCATTGTGACTCCACTCCACCTATGCATTGTGCGCGATGTCATTCGATTGCCACCTCAACGTATACCCAATCAATCCATCTCCATTTTCCCCTAAAATATTTGTTGAGCGATTTTTTGTTGGTTGCTTCGTCGCCAGTCAGACATCTAATCTCTAGTGTGGAGCCTGTGAAATGGGCAGCTGTTCATAAATGTCTCTCTCTAACTTATTGGAAATGCTTTTCGTGACATGCAGTGCAAGTTTCTGACCCATATAGAAGAAATGACTGAGTGACTTCACATTCCTGTTGAATAGAATCCGAACGCATCTTGTTCTGTACATTGCAGAGTGCAGAAGACTTCCAAGCTGGTTTCAGATTGATGAAGGCATGTCTTTCCTTTCCTTTTCTGCTTGGCTGGCTTTGACATTTTCGTTTTGATCCTGCCGCCTTCCCTGACTTCAATGGCTTGATTGCATTCAAGTTTTCGACTTGGAAGATTGGCGTCCAATGGCAGTTTTGTTCTTACTGTTGACGACATTTCTGGAAAAGTTGCAGGTGACAGTAAATTCAAGAGTCATTTGAAGTGATAAGCCCATTGTTCTGTTTGTCTCTCCTCTTTGATAATTAGGTCCACTCGACCAACTTTGCTTGTTTTCATCCCCTTTGATCTCTTCCTGGATAGACACCTGGTTATCTGATTTAATATTCTGAGGTAGAATAAAATGTTGAGGCTATTTGGGGAAAAGATTTCAGAACTTATCTGACCAGTATGACTGGGTTACGGACTCTGATGTGTGTTAGCAGAACAAAGGAGGGCCTCGAAATTATGTCTGCGACTAGTCCGATGTGCACTCGTTAAAACAAAATTTAAAACACCTAAAGTATCCTCAGATGGAATAGACGTTTGTTTAGTCAGTTTTAAGTTGGTCCAGTTCGACCAACTAATTGTAGTACCGGGTATGTTTCTATTCTGTGTAAGATGTAATACACCATTGTTCTGTAAGACACAGAAAGACTGCTATTCATCTTCTAACTCCTTAAAGCTTACCTTTAAGTAATGCAAGAGTGTCTCTTGTGTACCTTACTCTCACAGGAAGGAGAAATGTTTTTCATGAATTAATCAATGCAAATCTGAGCTACAATCACCCTTTTCATTTACCCATATTCTCTGATTATGTTGAAGAAGTGGTTGAAGTCTAAAACCGAAAACGAGAATGTTAACAATACAAGAACAGCAACTTGAGCACGAAGATACTACGCCATTCATCTCATCTTTTTCATTTAAATGGTTCTTGTCAACTGTCTATGGCCTTACACTATTTAAATGTCACTATGCGAAATATCAGTAGAGCTCAAATAGAAATGGAAAGAAAGAAGTTAATTGGAGGAGTGAGAATTAAATTAACATCACATGTTACCTAAAGGTTAAATAATAATTGAGTTGAGTAGAAGTCAAAAGATAGTCGTATGCCGTTCATTGGCTATCCTGTTGTACTGCTATATTTTGATTAAACTAGCGTACACATATATCCTAGTACTTCTTCTCGTTTATGATTGTGTCCTAACGTTGTGCTTACTCGACACACACAACGTTAATCAGAAGACACTTGAGAAGGTGTAGGAATGTGTATTCTCGCCGTAATGAAAATTCAAAACTTGAGCGAGTACAAATGTATCAATTGTTAACGCGCAAGATTTAGAGTAATAAACAAATCAAAGTACAATTACACAATGAAAGTATAGTACGATGATGAGTAATAAAATGGGTCACTGCAATCCTATTCGATTATTATTCGACTACATTTCGAATGAGTTTCTAGAACCTTCAGCTGACTAGACGTCACAACAAAGCTCTCAGCTATGACTTCTGATGACAGGTTCCTCGACTGGTGCATTTTCTCTGACCAATTAGTGTACTCGAACACCTAAATCGGGTTCAGCATTCCTGGTTACAATTGTCTAGAACAGCCTCCCATCTCCCCTTTAACTTCCGTATTCGACCGAGTTATGGGAGATACGAATATGTCATAACTAATTTTGGTTTTCAAAAGTCTCTATATGTAACAATTTCATTTCTTGATCCTAAGAGAGGCGCTTATTATAGTGTTCCAGCCAGCCAGTTCTTTTACGTAGGTTGTTGACATTTTGAAGACAGAATCATTGATTCCGTCATGTACTGTTGAAGCACTGTTTTCCATTCGAAAGCCGAAGGAACAGCAAATAAATAATTCGACTATTTATAGACGTGACGAGTCACCAAGTTGGAGAGCGATGCGAAAATGCTGTTAGCACAGCAGAAATCCACTGCAAATCCCGGAAATTATGGGACTTAACAAGAATGTGGTTGAATCCTTGTGTTGTCTATAAATATCTCCACTTTGATTGCTGAGATTTCTAAACAGGAACTGATAGCCATTGAAGGTTTAAATGCCTTAACCGAAGGAAAAGCCTTACGCAAAAATTAGGATTTAGTTTGTATTTTTATGAGAAAGAGATCACTAGAATTAAAATAAGGGTGAAGAAATTTCAGAAGTTCCCCTCAGTACAGTTTCCGACGTCTACAAATTTCACCTGTGAATTTATCCATATCAGGGGATTTTATACACTTAGGGATTCATCAGCTTATATTTACCCTGATCCTTCACTCTGTCAGCCACAATTGCACAGCTGTTTAAACACACCATTTTAACCGTGTGATTTATACATATTTTAAGGAACACGCAACCACTTATTCTTCATTGCTACATTCCGAAGCTTTTGTGCTGGTTCACACAGCCATTATTCTACAAGTTATTTGGCTTTCCTCTCCTCTGAAATCACCTAGACCGTTTTTCTACTTAACTGAATTCTTTTTCCAGAAAATCTTTTTGACCCATGTTTCTTTATAAGCCTTTACAGTTTGGGTTCTGGTGAGTACTACAGAGCATGAATTTTAGTAAAGCTGATCAAGTGTAACATAATAACCAAATATCTAGCAGCTTATCGACTGCTAAGACATTTTCTCAACTAATCGTAGAGTCTTTCTGTAAAAGACACGTTCAACAGAAGGATACATCGTCAGAAATACTGTGCTCATAGTCAATTAACACTGAAGTTTGTCAAGAAGTGGAAGAAGACATACCAGTATCAAGAGGTCATCATAGTTGTCTAAAATCTCTAAAAATGTCACCTTGTATGCGATAGAAATAACCAGAGGGCGAATTAAATCACATGTCACTGTTACACTAAGTTTGATGTAAATGAAGAAAAGAGTTGAGTTTCACCTTATCACACCTCAACAAAATACACTTTTATTTCAAAATAAATTTCAATAGTGGCATTGTGTTTGTATTCTCAACATGTCCACTTAGAGTATCGAATGTTTCAATGTTATTTGTGAATGGTTGAATTTGCCACATTCCTCCTTTGGCAGTTTCTTCATACGGAACAGAATCCAGGCCCAGTAAACGGCTTCACCTTCCAGTTAAGTCTAGAAAAGTGTTGAAGTTTGTTTTAATATGAGCACAGAACATGTTAGTAGGTTTAATTTAAACAAATACAGGTAATTTAAAGGTGTATGTCTGAAATCTTTTAATCCTGTAATCATAAACCAGCTTGGCGATTCTTTTTGTGAACCCATAAACATGAGCATTATGTTGACAAACTAGAAATAGATGGTAAGACCACCTGAGGTCGTATCAGGTAGGCAAACTGATTTTAATATAGTAGATGATGCACGAGTGTTGAAAGAAAGTCTAGTAATTCGGAGGGCAAGTCACCAAATCGCATCACTATGCAGGATTCCAGCTCACCTTCTGTCATCGCCTCCTTGAAGTGGTAAGTAATTTCACAAAATTATTATCCTGCAGCATCCACCGATAAGAAAACTGTAGAGAGTATGGATTTAGCAGGTGATATTTGTATTATGTCACACAAACTCAATGACTTGCAGGTGAAAACCAACTTACTTTCTTCAGTCATCTAGTAAGCACTGTTTCAAACACAGGCAGACGGGATGGATGAAGATGTCAAAGCAAGCCAGAATCGGAAAGGCAAGATACACATTCATCAACCCGAAACCAGTTTGGAAATCTTCTGCACTGACTCAGCCAGAGGCATAAAAACAAGATTCGGATTCTGTCCAACGCCAATGTGAAGTCGGTCTATCCTTCTATAGGAGTCAGAAACGTTCACTGTGTCACGGAAAGGAATTCTAAAAGGATGCGGACCTTTATCAACAGCTGCCTTCTTCGATGGCTCCACACTTAAGATCAAATGACCAGCTGGCCAGACAGACAGAATTAGCAACAAACCACCGAACAGCCAATTGCTCAACAAATATGTAAGAGGAAATGGAGATAGATCGGGCATAGGTTGAGGAGGCTGTCGTGTCATATTGCGCGCAACACTGGCCATTGCACGAGTGAAAAATGGATGAGTAGCGACGAGCGGGTGGTCGGCGCGAAGGTGACATATGGGAGATCGTATGACAATCGTGGACCTAACTGAAGAGGACTTCAGAGTATAGAACAAAGTAGAGATGTGTTGTGTAGGCCCTCTGTGCGACTTCGAACCCAAGAGAATAATAAATAATTAAAATAAAATCCACCTTTCAACACTGGATACCAATGTTCACCGTTCAAATCACGTATTTAATTTGAAATTACGCGGTGAAGAATCCACTCCATCCGACACTCTCTTGTGTTACACTCAGTCGTTTGTGCACTCACTATATTTAGTTAGGCAGTCATAATCTTTCTATATTTCTGATCTATATATACATATTTCGTATTTTAGACCATTGGTTTATTGTTTTAATTTGTCTCTGTTCCGGTTATAACCAGTAATTTGAAAGTTTCAGGATAAACACTTGCATAAGCATGTAGTGTATCTGTTGCAACCGTTGACATCCTTCACTGTAACACACACTACACATAAATAGATTAGTAACAGTAGTTTTCTGATGTTTTCAAATGTTGGTTTGCAGTAGTTTGATTGATTTCAAGTTATATCACAGAGTGACATCAATTAGAGAACAGTAGAGAAACCTGAGAGAACTGGACAGGTGATTCATCCCAATTTGGGAATCTTCATCAGTATGCATCCATTGGGGTTGGAACTCAGGCTAAAGGATCAAACCTGTAATCAACGAAAGAAATCCTTGCAAACCAACACTTGGAAATTATTCCGATGCTCACCTGAGACTGAACCTGTACAGGAAATAGCCTGTAGTTTCAGTGAGAAGTAATGGTCAACTGGATCAACCAAGTCACGTGAGAGGAAAGTTACCAGCTGATGAAATTGTCTGACTTTTGAGCTATATAACATGAAATGGCAGAATTCAGTATTCATGATGGACATTTCTCTGAAGCATCCAACACTTTCACAATCTCACTTCAGAGTACGTCCCACACTGAATTGAGATGTAGATTACGGTTTGTTGACATCAAATCAGTAAGCACTTTTCAGTGTACACAGTTCGAGGTGTGTGGTTTCATCATAGTTTCCTTTGGAAACCAAGTTATGCAGTTCATTGAGTGTGATCTAATTGATTCCATGAATGGTAATCAAGAAAACAAGCGAATTTCCATAGAAGTATATATACTACTGATTGATTGAGGTGAGTAGTTGTATGTCATACAAACATCAACCAGTAGTGCTTGCTATCCAGCCAGACTGAGGTGATCTAGACACATGGCGGAAGTTTCCTTAGTTTGCGGCCAAGCCCATTAGCGGTGTATCCGATTTGACCCAGCTCAGAGATTCGAATGAGTTCAAACCATGGGATTGCTGAGATCAAACTTTGTAGCATATCTGTCAGTTTCAAGATTGATAAAAAGAGTTGACATGCATACATGCCTTGATTTCAATACACATGCATAACTTACACTCTCATTCGACATCGAAGTTTCTCCAATCTTTTCAAAAAATCACCAAAGTCATTTGCATTGTGAGACCATAGACGTTCAGCAACAACAGCGGTTAGTGGCCTTCACATAGTGGTAAAAAACATTGTATCTTTAGGAATTATTCTCTAAATGCAAAGATGTTATTTTTGGATAAATATTAGTTCTGTTAGCATAATCTCTGAACTGGAGGTAACTGGCATGGTGCTAATTTATTCAAGTAACACGGGATTATGAGTGAACTAGTACTTGAATACATTTATTCCAATCTATTTGAGCAGCCTAGCAACACGTCATTTCTTTAAAGGTCATTCTTTGAGTAGACGGTTTTCAAAATACCACCAGCTTGAAAGCGCTTTGTCAATCAATGCCTTAAGGCCAAAACAATGTTGTGTGTTTGATGACAACGAGCGGTGAAGTCTAAGGTACACATTCAGCTCCATTTTGTATCTCGTCAGTGAGATGTACCGCCTATTCTCTGCGAGTTATCTTCTTTCAAATGAGACTCGAAATCATCAGCCATAGGTTCAAACTCTATGTCGGTGGTAAATGGCATGTAGTGTACATGATGCATTTCAACGGTATTCATCAACAACATATAAATGACATGATGAACTTGAGCTGTTTTTTATAGACAGTTGGGACGGATTTGGATATCAAAGCCAGACAGGATCGGAAAGAAAAGAGACGCCTTCATCAACCTGACACCAGTTTGGAGATTTTCCGCACTGACTTAACCAACATAAAGAACAAGTTCGGATCCTGTACAACACAAATGTGAAGTCAGTCAGTCAGTTCTTCTATACAGGTCAGAAGCTTGCACTGCGTGTCATGTAAAGATTTTCGAACAGGTTACAGCAGACTTTTATCAACAACTGCCACCTTCACTGGCTGGCTGCATACTGGAAATCAAATGGCGAGCTGGTGAGCCAGAAAGAATTAGCAACAAGAATGTCTTGCTGGTAAACAACCAATCGAGAGATGATTGGTCAACAAGTATGTTGGTGGAAAGGGAGAAGGATTGATTAGGCATACTTTGAGGAGGCCGTCGAATGATATCGCGCGAATTGCAGGCTATGGCTCGAGTGAGTGAGCGACGAGTGGGTGGTCGGTGCGGGTAACATGTTGTTAATCACATAACGGAAGAGGAGTTTCATACCATAAATGTATCCGTTCTACCCAGGTCAATGAACTGTCATCAATTAGTTCACATATAATTCTTAAAAGTTTCATTAATGTCCCATATCAGGAATTCATGGGCTGGTCGTTGAATCAGGTCCCAGTGACTTAATGGTCTACGAGCTCGTCGCGTCGTAACCAGAAAGTCCACAAGATTACTGTTCCATTCTGTGCAAGGACCATTTCAAGACTGTCAGAGCACATAACTCTCCAGTAACCCATTTCGATTTGGTTCACCGATCATTCTTCAGTTTATTCCATTACTCGGTTCAGCATTACTTTTCAAGTGATTGACAGGTGGCATCAGATGACTAATTGAGTGAAGAGGGATGTTTTGCATTGTGGAATTGTAACCAATTACCTCGATAGTAATGTGTTTACATCTTAATCCAATAACCCCAGCTTCAGACATTCCAAGAGTTCCAGAAGCATAAATTTGTACAGCCTTACTGTAGGACACAGTAGTGGTCTACTGTCACATAGTTTGTCACGATCCAGCCTGTGGAGACATTGCTGTTTGAATCCATTAAGTTTTCATATTGAACAAAAATCTAAGCGAGACTCCTACTATTTACTATTATAACAAGTTTTATGTGAATACTGCGTGGTGTAGATGCGATGAGGAGAATGAAGCCTTATCACATGCTTAAAACCACTTACCACGCCTCTATGAAGAGATTGATATCATCAACATATGTTCCCCAGATTATCGCTTCTCCACCGATAACCAACCCGGCCTCTTCATCAGTACCTTTCAGAAAAGAAAGTGGAATCACATGGTCTCAGTTTGATGGAAGACTGAGATGGCGTAATAAACAACTTAGGTGTTTGTCCCAACAAAGAGCGCTTTTCTAACATAGATTAATGTTTATAACCACCGAGAAGGCTCCAAGAAGCACTAATCAACTTGAGGAGAAGCGACTGCCATCAAGCTCCTGAAATCCGATGTATGTCTTTAGAAAGAAGCTTTTGTCAGTCTGTCCTTGCCCTTGTTACTCGAAGCCTTTAATCTCCATTTTATTTTGTTGCGTAATCTTACACTTGAGCCTCTTCCGCGTTTGTTTAAGTGTAACTCTGATTGTCTTTCGCTTCTATGATTTCAGTTAGACTCACTACATTGTCACTCAATGTCTCATCTTCATTACACACAACTCCTTTCCCACTGTATACAACCATTCGCTCTCCGTTTTGCTTAAACTTGGAAAAGCAACTTCAGAAACCTGTGGCTACTCAGTCCAGTCACTAGCCTGCCAGATGACAAATATTTAAAAGCTTGACAGCAAGCTGTGGCAAGCATCGGGAGTTCATCCCGGTTATCAGATAACCTATATACATATAAGTCCATTAAAAAGGGATAATAAGTGAACCGAAGTCATGTGAAGTAATGTTGTCTCACCTTCAAATTTAGCTGGATCACAATTGTACAATTTCTCCCCATTCCGTGCAAAATCATTATCAATCTCCTGCCAACACGCTGAATTGATCACCTTATAACCAGTTGATGTAATCGATTTGACTAGATTCTCCCAATTCGACTCATTCTGAACATGAATGACAGTGTTAGCATTGCCCTGAGGAATAAATTGTGACATAAAACGAAAGCTTATTAGTGTATTGTTTTAATATTTTTCTGGAGATCTATAGATTCTATTTAGTTCGTTACTCATATGAGATGTCAACGAATAATTTGAATGACTTATTATACTATGCTACTTGAGAAAACTCACATACAAGATACTGTTGGGAAAATCTGGTGAAAATGAGCAGTAGTATAGGGCTGTTATTGTGAAAGAAACGAGGAAAGTATAGGGGCAACGTGGGAGGTTGTGGACGTATTCTCCTGTTTCTCCTCCTCCTTATCATTCCACAGAAGTTTCCATTTTATTCCCAATTTCTTGCTTATTTTCCGTTCAAATCAATAAATCCTCCTAGACGTTTGTGATGCATAAGAAACGCGTTTTCCAATCAATTGTGCAATATTCAAGGGAATTAAACATTCCTCTGACACTATTAGACTCTTTCGGAGAAAATAGGACAAATTCTTGTGTTGCATGTAATTTCCCTTATTCAGTTTGTTTAAATCTAGTAAAGTTTGACCTCTAATAGTATCATGTAAACTGGCGAGTATCTGAAACAGTGACAACCTGCTGATTCATAAGAGAAGCATTATCCTCCTGGATGGCAGCTTATCCCGGCAAAGTTCAACAATAGATTCCCAAGCAATGCGAACGCACAAGTGACCTTGAGCCGACCAGTCAGAAAAAAGGATGATTTTTGCATTAAAGTTTACCTATATTTACATAAAAAAGCATAAAATACGTTAAACAGGATATTTTTCTGTAATATGAGATAAAAATATCTCCCAATTTTTATAGGGGTTTCAGTTTTTAAATTGAACCAGTTTCTATACATATATTCATTCAAATGACTGAAAATAACTTCGTTTTGTGATCCGTTGATAGCTCATATTCTATTTTTCAGTCTTCCCCAGAAACCTTCGATGGAATTAGTATGAGTACCGGTGACAGGGTCGACGGAATCATTCGAATGGTTCACTCTATGATTTGTATATCCCAATTGCGATAATAGGCTATATCCCGCCCATACATCTGTGTGAATGGTGGTGCCTGGTAACACTAGACGCTGAATAATAGGAAGAAGTGTATCAGCACTCCTATCTAGAATCAGCTCCATAAATGCTTTGCGAATGTAGGTGTCATAAATTCCTAAAACCCAAACGTTATTCGCTCTGGCACCCAGTAATTGGACAGAAACAAGATATTCACGCAAAGTTAAACTTTCGACACCAATAAGAACCAATCATCAAAGCCAGTTTCAACTTTTCAAAGAAAGTTCCTAGAAGACAATTAATTCAGTGTCACTTACCAGTATGCACAATTATTCGCGCTAGAATAATGGTGAGCTTCCTCAACCAATGACTAGCATGCGTTCAGGGGCATTGGAACATTCACAAGGTCATTGGAACATTTACAATCCTGGGACTCTATTGTTGAACTTCGCCCTTATCCCTGCACTTACAATGACCGTTCCTCAATAGTGTGACTGGTTCACAAAATGTTCTCTTAAGTGTTTTACACTTGACATTTAACAAAATAAGGCCGTGTATTTCTCGAAGAAGAGACAAAGAAGAGATATCATAATGACGGACAAGTTTGCGCTTCAGGTTAGATAGAACTATGTCACATGATCTGCTGACAACTGATCTCTTATTTGAAGATCCTTGACGAAGAGGAAATATCATGCAGAAAACTCTGCTGAAGATTCTGTACATTATTTTAACATTGTTCAGAATAAAGCTATCACTAGTATTATTATATTATATACAAATGTCATTACCTAATTGTATGTAATAAGAGATGGTGATAGCATTGCGAAACAGTGTAATTGGGATGTTGTCCAGACACTGACATAGACGCGTTCTGTGAAAATGTGCATATGGTTACGACTCCGAACTATTCAGAATACATATAATCCGGTAATCAGAATTCAGACGCAAAACGGTTGATTAATCGTAGAAAATTGCACTGAAAACCATTGTCGACATGATAGTACACTTTATAATTGTCGAGTATGTGTTGTAAGAATGTCTCGTAGATGATCTATAAAGAAGTCATACTGTGGTGATGTGATACAGACAATGTGTGCCAACGGAATACTATTCTCCCATATTCCAGCAGTTATATACTGCATTAACAACAGAATACTATGTATATTTGAACATTCTATTTCATGTCCTTTTATGTAGACCGAAATCACAAGCTCAGTGGTTGGTTAAAGAATATATAAATGTATATATAAACAGCGATTTGATCAATGAAAAATATACTTTGCCTCCCGTGTCTTGCTTTCTGTTGTTACAGTACTATGATTGATAGATACATTCATCCAGGTGACTGTAGATCATGGTAATTTGAGAGCCACTGATATTTCTGACACTTTTCTTTAACATACAACATGCTCTAACCGTTATCCTAATTTTAACCTTAAACCTAACCTTAACCCTAGAGTGTCAGCCTTGATCTTAAAAGCCATAGCCGAAGCTAACAGTACGGATTTCTAGAAAAAGTAACTAGGGAATAAGTAGAATAATGTATTTACCCTCTCCAATTCAAAAAAGGCAGACAAGATTTGATTTGGAATGACCCTGTGTACCATTCTCTCTATCTGACTGGTTCTTGAAGCTCAGCTTTTGAAGAACCTTAACTTTCGATAAGATATTTGAACTCTTTCAACAGTCATTGTCATACATGTTCACATTATACGTACAAAATCACTTATACTCCTAACTTATATCTTGCTTTGAATACTATTCATATAATGATAATAAAATGAAAATATGAAGTACAGTGCAGTTTTATAACTCATTTCAAAGTTTCAATTAAACTCACACGAAAACCATTTTCAAATACCTCCTGCCAGACAACAGGTGTAATACCGCCTGAATTTGCAGTCATATTCTGAATGATTTCTGTGAGCTGTTCAAAATAACGATTTTCTAGTTTATTATAATCTTGGTCAAATCCATTCTCTTCCATGAAGTTTTGGATCTCCACGTCTTCTTTCCTATCAAATAGAACATAACATTTCTTATTGTACATACAATTTTTGAAGGGTTGTTTTGTACAGCTTTTCAATGATTTCAGTTTAGGCCACTAACTGACTGAGATCGGTTAGGAAACTGTTGAAGACTAACGGGAAATAGTGCCTAGATGTTTCGGCGTCACTTGGGGCTCTATAGGGAATTCACCCATGGCCCCTGCTAGCGATTGAACCCTGGGCTTTTGGGTTACTGGTGTAGTCCGTCGACTCTTAGTTCACCGAGGCCAAATCTAGTAATTGTTGTGCCATATACTGGAAACTGACAAAAACTAGAATTCATGGACCATTAGTTTTCGTCCAGTGACTCGTAGGCTGACCTGTCTTAGGTTCATTCCACTGTAGGTTAACGGGTGCGCACATCTGAAGTGTGTCGAACAAGGACTAAACAGCTGTGAGATACTCCTTAATCTTTAGTGTTCCGCTGTCTGAGATCAATCCGTGATCTAAATCGATATAAATATTTATAAATGATACTTTAGAACTCACAAACATCTTGAATTAGACATGTCATGAGTACCGATGAAAGCCTCGTGAAACCTTCTGCATAATGTAGTTTTTCCACTGATGAATTACTCACTAATATTCATTAATGTCTGTAGGTGTTTGTGTAGGCGTGTTTATGTCAGACTTTCATTCATTTAAATCAAACAGCAACAAGTATGATGGATTTTGACGAAAGGCTTATATTGTAACTTCCATGGCGTCTGGAATTGAACGTGGGCCGCGTGCGTGGTTGGCAAGATTTCTAAACAAGTGATGCGAATCAACATGACATTAGCTAAATATCTGGCAGACTTACTGAAGTCATAGGTGTTTTGAGTTTTGTTTTGTAGGCAGTCGACCAGGCTCAGATGTCCCTCCAATGTTCTGGTAAGACACATATCCTCTTCACTTGAGTCATACTAGCCAAATAAATCCTAGAACAATTTATTCAGATAACCTCAAAATTTATGAAATATCTTCCACATCACCGTGAGCTTCTGAATGGCTGATTCCTTTTCATTCGTAGTTTGTTAAAATTATTTGCAGGTTGGCCAGTGTATTGATTAAGTGCGGAATTAGGTAAGGTTGGTACTGTGTAGCATATATCGACCCAACAAAGTACCACACAGCCTTGCCTATTATTATTATTATTAAGATTCTAATAAGTTCCAAATGGAAAATAGGTCTTCAGCAACGCACCTTCATTTCATCCTGTTCTCTGCAGTTCTCTTTATTTTGCTCCACGACTACGCGTCATCTTTCCTCCCCTCCTAATACGATTTCTCTCCAACAACCAACTTATCGTTTTCCATTTGTGTTCCACTCAATGGTCTTCCTCGGTTGCACTGTCACTCAACCGTTTCTTTCGTGTGTGTCCGGTCCATCTCCATTTACTTCAGAATGTTTCTTGGGCAATGGGTTCTTGATTGATTCGTTCATTGGCAGAGGTCGTTATCGCACATCCTTTTTGGCCAGCAATCTGATCTTCATTATGAATCAAATTCAGCTGTTGGTGGGGTTCTGTGTCGGCCTGTTGGGAATGTTTTCCATAACGCCACAAATCTCTGAACCACATAGAAGCAATCACTAAATTGCACTAGTGTTAAAGATCCAGGCCTCGTTCCTTATGCTTATTGTAACAGATTTCCACATGAGTTTCAGAGTAATCACCCAGGTAGGTGGGTGGGTAAGGGAGGTTGTTTCTTTCAAATTTCCCCCATTTATGCTGATTGTTGTCTGTTTTTGTTGCTGTTGCCACCGCTTTTGGCCAGGAATCTTCATCATCTCTGTTCTCTCTATTTTCACCTGAAGTGCTATCTTCTCTGGATGCTTCTTCTATCGCCAACTTGTTGCTTTTCGCTTGCATATCTTCCAGTTTGTGGGAAATCAGACATACATGTGTCATCGGCGAAGTCCAGATCCTCCAAGTCTTTTTTGCGTGATTCCATTCTGTCTAAGTTTTTCATCCAGGGCGAAATTGATTCTCTCTTTAATAAACTGAATTATAATTTCAACAAAAATCGCCAAACTTACCATGAATGACTATCATACTTATTGCCACCTAAGTGTAAAAAGCTATCGGGGAATACACTCAGAATTTCTTGGAATAAACTTGATAGAAACGTCCATACATCCTCACCGACTGGTCTTATTGGTCCATCATGTGATGTACCCGATAGTAGTTCAGGGTGACTTGCACCCAAGGAGAGAGTATGACCTGTAAAATAGATATAGAGGCAATCATTATATAGTGTGCTCATAGGACTGGAAGAAATGCAGTAGACAACATCTTACGAAAAGTCAATTGTAATAGTCAAATATTGATTGATGCCAGTGTGGTTGATGTGTCTTGGTTTTTACAGAATGCAATAACTTCCACATAGGAATTTCACTGGATGCAGAACTCTGCCCGCCAGAACAAGCTAGGCTCACGAAAGGCAAATCATACGCTGATCAAATTGCAACTCGACGCATCATCATCACAGAACAAAGCATAGAACAGCAGTCAAACCTCCCTCTACCTCAACTCCGAAAAGGCCTCCAACAGACCGAGAATTAATTTGGGAACTACTTCAACACTACTGCGTGCAGTACCCAAGTCTTCATCAACCTCATTCAACGTCTGGCTACATGATAGTGGTACGTGTCAGGTGGTCTACAACAGAAAACGCAGAAAGGCGTTCTAAGTGACTACAGGAGTACATCAAGGCTGCTTGCTTATTATCACCATGGATGGTATTCTTAATTTTGGTGAACTGGATTATGCGTCAGAATCTACTTAGGAGTGAAAAGACGGGAATACGTTGGCGCGATAAGAAGACTCTAGAGGGTCTGAACTTCGTGCGTGGATGATTCGTGTTTAGTATCACACAAACTCGAAGACTTGCAGGCAAAATCAAGAAAAAACTGGCTGGAGAAGCTGGCATACAGCGAAGACAGGACTCCAGGTGAACATAGGGAGGACGGTGGTGCTGACGATAACCAAACAACAGCAATAGCAACAAAGACCAGCACCAATTAACATTACCGGTAGAGACCTGACACAAGTTACATCCTTCACTTATCTAGGCAGTGTCGTTTCATCTACAGACAGCCAACGTGAGGATGTGAAAGATAACCAAGATTGAAAAAGTAAGACGAACCCTCATCACTCTGTAAGCATCGGGGACATTGGTTGCACTCAACATACAGAACACGATTCAGATTTTCAACGCTAATATCAAGTTGGTTAGTTCTTCTGCATGATTAAAAGACTTGACTCACGTGCCAAACAGGCTAGTGCAGACGATTATCGACTGGCAATCAGGTGGTCGGCAGGAAACATTAAGCAACTAGGAACTCTAGTAGCCCAACGAACCGTCGAAGAACCCATAACCAAACAATCACTGAGAGGTAAATGGAGATATATGGGAGATGTAGGGAGTGTTGAGTGACATCAAATCCTGATACCCAGGGTGGAACTCTAATGCAAAACGTTGATTTAGGCGTCGCAGTGTGACAAAGAAGACGTAATATAAGAGGACATAATACCTTGTGGGCAATCGTGGTGCCAGCTATAAGGGAATTCCGAGAACAGGTTAAAATGAAGATGCAATCTTGAATTTCTATGTTACACTCAGGACCTAAGGAGAAAATAATAATAATCATAACAAGAATACTGCTCCTTACTCACCTGGACTATCAAATTCAATCATAATTCGAACTCCTCGTATTCGAGCATATTCTATTATGGGAATATTTAATATATTGAAACTCAGAATCGGAAAGGTGACACAGACTTTCATCAACATGAAACTGGTCTGGCAGTTAATGCAGTGATTCAGCAGAACGAACAAGATTCGGATTCTGTTCAACACAAATATGAAGTCAGGCAGTCAGTTCTTCTACGCGGGTCAGACAATTGTACTGCGTGTCACGGAAAAGATATCCAATAAATTACAGAATTTTCTCAACGGCTGGTGAAATATTTAATTTTCAAGAGACAAAAGCTCGGAAAATTCGTTGTGGTGTGTGTTTATCTACTTGTACACTCTCTTCAAATCATCGTCAATGAATACATCTTTCATCAGCCGTAAGTTTTATATTCTCCCTTCGCGAGTTGGGGGGGGGCATGTTAAGGGCAGCCTGGCTACCATGTTAGATGGGCGAGACAAAAGAGTCAGCATATAGTGTGGCTAGCGCTCAGGTCTAGAAGGATTGATAACCACACATCAATCGTCAGCATTATGTCTAGACGAAACCAATTGGAAACGGGTTTCCTAGAAGCTCATAGCTGCAGATAGTTAGTCAATGTACATAAATGCTTCTGTCACAGTGATCTGGAAGTAGGTCAGCATTTCAATGGTCGGCCAAACTCCTCAGTGCATTTCAAAATGTTGTGAACAGTGAAAACAGTGACATTACGTCAGTGGTAGCTGAAATGATGTGGCGATGAATTATGCACAATTGATGTGTTTGAAAATAAAAGGAAATGTTTTACGATTGGATCACTTGGAACCAATGAGCTGAAATCTTTGAAATCTTTACAGAACCGATTAGTAGAAAAGATCAAACATACAAGATGAATCATATTTAAAAGAAAAGTAAAGTAACGTAACTTTTGTTTACACCAGTATTAGCAATCAAACGATTTGTCAGGTGTTCTCATCTGAAGACTTAATTAGTTCTGATTTGTCTTCGCATTTGTGCCAAGCGACTGCCTCATTTTCGACAGAATCCAGGTCCTGTGAATGGTTTCACATTCCAATTCAATCTTGAAAAGGCAAGATAAAAGAAGTTCAAGAAGAGCAGAATGAACTGGTTATAATATCTTACGCAATAATGTAAGTGACAAAAAGTATACATGGGAATACCAAAGAATTTTGATGACAACCAATGCCAGAAGGGTTCTGTGTCATCATGATCTCATTACAGCTGTCAGACTGCATTTGTTTCCCTTCATCTGGACAATATTCAACTCACTCACTCAATCCCCTTCTTTCTCTCTCTCTCTGTTTGAATAACTTGCCACTTCCACCAGAAGCAGCTATCCTAGAGATGAAACGTACTCTGAATCGGAACAATTATCGCTTTCATATTCTCAGACACTTTATACTCCATAGAAAGCAGGACTGGTGATCCTCGTGGCCAAGCATTAACAACAGTTGTAAGTGGGATGAATTTGGCCTATCTATATAGAACAACTGCGAAGGTGTTGTTGTAGTATTAGTGAGTTGAGTAAGCAGATTTCAACATTCACAAATTCAGAACAAGATACAGTAAAATTTCTGTGTACACCGACGTTCCACGTGAATCTTAATTCGAAATCACAGGACGTAGTAAATCACTCGTCCAGTATCCTGAAGGTGTTTCTGTGTGCAATGATACGAACACGGACGACTCTGCAATTGGATACTCCTGTCATTTACAGTTAGTTCATATTGCTCTGTTGTGAACTCACACAGGTGAGTGCATTTCAGTATGACGTCCACTGGTCAATATCAGTTACTTTGCCCGATATGTCATGATAGAACATTCTTAAGTTTCTTGCAGCTGTGTCTTGAAAACACGCTTGAAATGATTTCATGGGTTTAAGCATTATTTGCTATTCAGTTGTATGTCATTTGATAATTCAATAAATCATCGAACCGAGTTTTGTTTACACACCACATGAATTACTTCCATTTCTGTCCATGTCTGTCTACTTTCAGTTATTGTTGAATGTGTGAGGATATATACTACTGATAAGTAGTTAGATGTCAGTAACTGGACAACACGCATATGAACCAGCAGTGTTTACTTGACATATCAAATTGACGTAAACGTAGGATAGCTAGTTTCGCTTGTATTGCGTCGATTTCATCAGTGGTGTGTCCGGCGTGAATCAGCCGAGAAATCCAAATCAGTTCTAACCATCTGAAATCCAGCTAGCTAATAGGACGAACTTGTAATCAACTGGTCCAAATTAGTTTGGAAATCGCAATCGATTCTTTACGTGAAAATTATCCAGTTCGATATGATATTTCACCAGGGTTTCCTCAGGAAACCAAAGTTTTTTCGGATCATAAAATCTATGTGATCCGCTTGATACCATGAATTGGAGTCAACGAAGCAAGCATACATCCACGCATGACTGCTTGATTAGTATGACCAGTTGCACTCACACTAACCAGCTATGCTTCCTTACATGATTCAAACTTGACATGCCAGTGCCGAAACCAGCACAAAATGAGTTAAACGACCACTGGGTGGCCAGCAGGCTACACTGTTCGATGTGAGCGGTAACCAAGTGATCGATCACTCGTATCGATCAATCAGTAGCGTAGAGCATCATGTGACTATGCTTGCCATCTTCACTACCGTTAATCTTACCAAGATGCTCTACTGTTTTGTTCCAAAAGATTGCCAGTCCCAGGGAAACTGTGATTAAATATCACCTCAGCATACGTAAACTGCAAGTAGAGTGTTAATCTACAAATTTCGAATATTGTTCAATGTTGAATTCGATTTCCACACTTTATCCACTCACAAATCCCTAACAAATAAATGTGTAATACTCGTTTGTCTGTGTGTGTTTGACGTTGACTGGAATACTCGAAATGTATATTGAAGCAGTACGGTAACTCTGTCAAAGAAATAACCTCTGCTTACTATGTCATAAACGCCAATTAACTGTGAGTGGGCTAAGTGTCCTTAGTCAGCGGGATAGATATCCATTACTGAATACTGCACCACCAGTCTCTGTCTACTTATGAGCTGATTAAAAGATGATACAGTTGTATTCATGAGTTGTGTATTCATCTTATTTCTAAGATGATGGACCCGATTAAATCGAGCAGACAATTTCCGTATTCGTATGTCACACTGATATAAATCTGCATATCAGTGTGAGAACGGATTTCATTTGTAAGTCTTATTCATTACTCACAGCTTCAGAGTAAACGCTTCACTTCATTCGATCACTCAACCACATGAAGGTCACCGGTGACATATATCAGAAATCATCTGTCACTTCCAATCTCCATCTGGGTGAAATTACCAGCTAGACGACAAGTACACTTTTCAGAGAAGTTGACAACATATCAAAATGTGCATCCAGTCGGCTATTACAGCTATGAGTACACTGCTAACAGAATTTGAAATCCCATATCACTCTATGTTATTCGGTGTGTCTCCAATGACAGTGTGCATTGTTAATTTTAAATTTTACAAATGAAAATAAGCAGCTTTCACTCACAGTATCATTTGACAATGGAGCCTCTTCAATCTCTCTGAAAAATCATGAAAATTGCCTGCATCAATTGACCAAAGACGTTCAGCAGCTACAGCAGTTATCGGCCTTTGACATGTTGTCAGAGAAGTTATTCCATTCGAGATGAAAGTAAAATGAAATGTGCTTGTAATACATGTCAAGGATGAAATGGTTGAATGGAGTTCTAAGTAGAGAAGTAGATTCTGTGCATAGTGAACAACCGTAAATGTTTCTTAAACGAGAGTTCAATGAGCCCCTCGTTTCAGTGGTATGAGTGAGTTCCAGTTTGTTTTCAGATACTTCCATGATAATCTAGTCACACGAGTAAACTGATTTCTTTGTCAAGTAGCATGAAACATGATCGCTTTCTAGTTTCGTAATACGGATTAGATTGTGCCATTCAAGTTTCCAGTGTTGGTGTATATCTGAAATACTGGTGTTAGTTGTGTTATTGCTCAGTATAATCTCGAGGTTGCAGATACCCTTTAATTGCCGATTTTATATACTCCTGTTTGATCGATGTGAGTAGTTTGATTATATAATTATAATATGAATACAATTTCAAATGGATGGGAAAGTTCCAGAATAATTTCCTAATTAATACAATACTAATAGTTTTATTCAGAAGAGTGTTGATATACTGTGCAGAATTTATTGCGCAACCCATTGCGTTCGTCTGGCACCCTCAGGTAAAATGGTAATTGATAGCAGATCGCATGGTGTACTGTCTTCTGACCTGAAGCAATCACCAATTCCTTATGATATTTATTCTTCATCTCCTTCGAGAAAGGCATGACATTCGGTTGAAAACCAGTTAAAAGAAGTCCACGAATACACTTTGTCACAACATAAGACATAACGAAGACATAACTGAATGACTAAAGCCTTCAGGTAGTTAGTTTCATTTCCCAGGGAGTGGCGGTGTGTGTGCTTAAAATGTCAGAAACAATTATCGAATCGGCCAAGTTTTAACTCTGAGCACCAGTAGGTGCCAACGGACAAATGACCCTGAAAGCACCAACCACACGGTAATGGGAATTTCGCGTATAAAACGAATATATATTCATGAAAGTAATGAATTAAAAGGCATGAAACCGTTACGCAGCATACCACCCTCTGATATGTGACAAAATAACTTTCAATGTGGGATTGGAGTATCGACAGAGTAATTTAAGCATGTTTCATGTATGTAATTACCTTGGTCTTCTGACCCTAATAACAACAACCCTAATCTTTCCCTAACCTAACCATATGGTGAAAATATCCCTACTTGAACTAACTCCTATCTAACTCGAACAAACCCTAATGTCAGCCTTATTGTGCTAACGTATTCCTAACCTGTCCTTAGCCAAAAGCTTAATTTTCTCTTTCCAAAACTTCAACTGAAACTTGTCAGATATCCCATTTAGTAGCATAGCACTTCATCAGGCACACTTAATTCATGATTCCAGTATTATATGCCAGGTGTCATTAACTTAGTTTTAGACATTCACGAGAACGATTGATATAACCAGAGGTCATATTTCTATAGATCTGTGCATCTAGATCCGCTCCAACTGCATATTAAACAGGGTCCGCTTATTTTGAAATTATTCACACGACAGTCATTAAGGTCATTTTCATCAAAGTATAGTATAGTAGTAATATAATGCTACAACGTGTTTGAACTCTTTTAAACAATGTCTGCCTACAGTTTCGTTTGTGAGTAATTGGATTATTGTTAGTATAGTTGAGTATTTGATCTGTGTGCGTTGATTTTCTATATACTTGTGTTTCTAAATTTCCTGTGTTGGTTCTCCTGATTAAGACATCTAAAAATGGGATTTTGTTATCTAATTCTTCTTCTCTTGTGAATTTGATGTCTTCAAATATGTTGTTTATTAATTTATGGGTATATTCCAAATCACATTTCTTTTATTTCATACAAATGTATCATCAACGTAACGTACCCAGATTTTCGGTTTAATTATAGGTAGAGCTATTAATTCTAATCTTTGCATAACGGCTTCAGCTATTAATCCTGATATGGGCGATCCCATTAGTATTCCTTTTATTTGTACGTGTGAATACGGATAACCCACTGTGATATTGGAACGGTTAGTGACCAACTTCAAAATGGATACCTGAGGACGTTTTCATCTTTGTCGACTATCAAGGTGAGTGTTATAACAATCAACTGCCAATAAAATCAGTTTAAAATAAGGCGTAAATTAACTCCAACTAGATAACTGGGAGCTCATATGCAGACCTGCTAAGGAATTTAGTCTGTCCTCTATGTGTCTCTTTGAAATTTCGATGACATAGGAACATGCTCATTATCCATCCCAAAGGTCTGTGATCAGGTTTTAATAAAGATGATGAATCCTTGATTCAAAATCCTAATATCAGGACACAATTAAATCTAAAACTCGGTTATGGCAATGTGACCTAAGTGTAATTATGTTTGAATTATACATCACTGCAACCTAAATCAATGCTTTGCCTTACCCGAACCACATCTAGCCAATTTGAGTAACAGTGAGTACGTTCAAACTAATTTCAGATTTGTTGAGTCCTTCTTGATCACATTTGTGCGAAATATCACCTGAATAACTATGAAACTCAGTGAACTGCGTAACTGGAATTATTATTTTAAACACTTCAACAAAACAACTTTCAAACGAAGGTCTTTAGCTTTAAAAAGTTTGGAGTTATTTTCTACGTAACACTGAGGAAGTAATGGTCTGAGTACTTGTATGTCCAAACTTCACGTTTGCGAGCTGTACTATCTAGTTTGGATCAAATAGGAAATCAAAGTGACACCAGTTAACAATCTCGCCCTCTTGTTAGCCTACCAGAGGTGGAGCTTAGAACTTTCAGGTTAATGTGTAAGCTCAAGACTATAAAGCCATTAGGTCGGGAACTAATGATATATCTTCCACTCCCCAGTGCATGAAGGCCAGTCAGCTTCTGATTAGTGACTGGCTTAAAAACGGATGTATTCACTCTATAATGATGAATTATTGACATTCGCGTCCTGCAATTGGGATGTGAAAATAAGCGTACACTGATGACAATGATTGATGATGGAAACCTGCTTATCGGATTTGATCCCCTTAGGTGAATACTACTGACAAGTCAAAAACTACAGTGGAGGAGCTGTTCAGTGCTGTTTGGTTTACAGTGGTTTTCTACCTGACGTGGGCTAATGAAGACTTTCCCTTAAAATAAATCAAATCACTCAAAGACTCAATGTTTGAACGCTGCCAAAATTTTGTGAACACTTTTAACTACTTGTCAGTAGTCACTACAGAGTTGGAAGAAGGTAATTTAGTAGCTCACGATTGTTGTTCAAAGTTAGTTACATAATCTACACTGTCAGCTAAATTCTGTACATTATGCAAATAACAATGTGTGAATTATATTCCACCATTATGAGAAATGGAGGTGTTTGCCACGGAAGTGGTAAATCACTTTCACTGTTATTATTCCCGTTTGATTCTTTGTGCCACATCGTCACTTCACTCTTTCTTTGCATGCAGTTTTAGCTGACCCCACGACAGCACAGAAACTTTCATTTCTTCTCCACGTGCTCTATTCCATATCACCAATGAATTACGTCCCAACTCTTAGCTTTCCATTTGGGTTTCAATCGAAGTACTGGCTTGTGATTTCACTCAACAGTCTTTTCAATGCATGTCCAATCGATATACATTTGTTTCTGCATATTTGTTGAGTGATAGATTGATCACTGGTTAGCTACCTCTCACAACTGCTTGTCACTTATTGTTTCTTCAAACCAACTGATCTCCAGAATCGAGGGAATCAGGTAGCTGTTGATGAAAATTTCCATTTGGCTGTTGGAAATGCTTGTGGCGACGCATAAACCATATGTCTTAACTATAAAGATGCACTCAGATTGCATTAGTGTTGAAAATTCGTATCATGTCGTCCGTGCCGAATTCTGAGTGCTGGACATCTCCATATCGATTTCAGAGTAATGAATGCCTGTTATGTTTTTCCCATCCTATCATGGATTCGACATCCTCACCCTCGCAGCCTGCCTCTTCAACCAGTTTATCGATTTTCGCCTGTACATTTTTGAGTTTGTGCCAAAATATGTATAGGTAATCAGTGAAATCCAGATCTCCTAGTTTCTTCTTTTCAATCTGGCGTATTCCTATCTTCTCACTCGCAACGATCAGCTGAATGATGCTACCCGTCACAATAGGGCGGATCGCCGTTGAAAATAGGCAGTCTTGCGTTGCGCCTATGATCACTTCAAAGACTTCACTGAGCTTTACGTCGTTAATTACCAGGCATATGACATGGACGTATAGCTTTCGAATGAGATTCATTAGGGTTTAAGGTGATCTGTAGTGTGGAAACAGTCGATAAATTATTTCGAGGTCGAAATTACAGAAGACTCTTTTCAAGTCAATGAAGTTTAGGTGAAGGAAGTGATATGAAATTTCATCAGTGTAGAATATTTTACATCCCTATTTTCAAAGTTTCTCTTTTTCTTAGATGACGGTAGTGCTGTCTCGTGAATTGGAATTCTTTATTCAAGTCACTTCAAATGACTTCAGGGTAACAGGCATATTGAGTATTTTTGTTTAGAAACGGTTGTTTCTCATGATGTTTTGTCCTCACTATTTACGTCAAATGTGATGATGAGGTGGGACTGAACCTATGAAACTATGGATGTTTATTACTAAAAAGGATCACTAAATATATCACAAGACGTTGTGCGTATTTATCTTAAAATCTAATCTAAACTTGACAATGTTCTCATAAATATTATCCCCTGTATATCTGTTTTACGATAGTGAGTTCTCAAATATTATTTAGCAAGGTCTTGACTGAGATCAAGTTAGATAACGAACTGATGTCACTAAGAGAACCACTGAAATGAACAACTACTTCATCTAAGTTTGGAACTTTTCAGCGGTAAACACCTATTACCCCGATAGGGATCCAGTCGAGAACTTTCAGGTTGCAAGGAAAGGACGTTAACAATTCAGCCACTTGGAAAGAATCCAACTTCTGTTAATTCACAGTATTCTCAAACCAGATGGAACCACAGGCCTAGTTCTGTCTGGTTTTCAATGGTTCGCTATCTGATATCACTTCATGGTATAACTTGTGAGGATAATTTTATTGATTTTGCTGGGTTTTTTTTCCTATGTTTTTGCCACCAGTATTCATGAGTAGTTTAAATTCGATGGAGTTTTGATTGATTTTTTATTTTGAATATTCATTTTACATAATAAAGTACTTACAAACAACTGTTATCTTCTCGCCTCTAACCTATAAAGTAATTTTAGTATTAGATTAACTTTAGCAGGAGTTAAACTAACGTTTTGAGGCATCATGTCCACACTAATAAATCATCAGAACCTTAAAATTAGACCCAAATTCTATTCAAGATCAAAATTGATTATGCATGAAAATGCCAGTTTCTTTCTAGCTGTGATCATATGATGAGATCATTTTTGCTGAGAACATCGCCTTTTGCACATATTCAAGAGATCAGGATATGTTTTAAACTCCTCACTTCCTATCTTTGTCACAGACCTCCCTGAGAACATGATGTTGGAGCAGTAAGTTATGAACTCACCCATTAAATCGGTGACTAGGTTTAAATAGTACTGATACACAGTGATACAGGCATGTTGTTTGTCTTTCCACATAGCTGTGAATATATATTCTGGAAGATATGAGACTTTGTGTGATTCCATTCAGAAGTTATATGTACAAATCTGTTGATAGATCACTTATATCAGGATACATTATTTTGTTATTATACATTGGTTGGTGTCTGTCGTGCCAGCAACAAGAGATTCTTTCGAATGTAGATTTCATCACCAGCTAAAATCACTACAAAAATCACTGAGAAAAGCATGTATCACAAGAAACCTGTTTCGTCCAAGTTTGAAGCTCATCAGAAGCATGTACCTCGTCTTATAGACAGAAGTCAAGATTTTCAGGTAACGGCTGCAGCATATTTACTCTTTGACCACTGGTGTGGAAGCCAGTGACCCATAGTCATCCATTCAGCATACTTAAAAGCAGACGGATATTCTACTTTTCATCAAAGAGATTTCGACTTCACCGTAAAGAGACACTGCAGCTTCAAAAGGAAGATATGGGTGCATTGAAGATTATTTACCATACTTGTCCTTGTTCACTTGCTCACTGTTGATGAAACCAAATTTAAGTGATATAAAAGATACTTCAGTGAAGAAAATTTTCTATATTGATGAAATGGTCAATATTAGCTTGAACTCTGTGTACAGAAAATGTTTGTCCAGTCCCTTATTCTACCTTGGTCTTAACCTCTTTCCTAATCGTTTGTTTGTTATCACTTTCTCGTGTTCCTTTAGTACATTTTCTCACCCTCTGCACATCTGTCAATTAGACACTCGACTAACTTCCTTCTCATTCGATAACAATTTCAACCTCATCAAATGTCAAACCTTCTTCTTCCCTTATACCCTAAAATATTATGCAAGTTTTTACTCCCTTTATTTTAAAACGATTAGTCCCTTGATCTGAAAAATGCGGTGTGATGTTATTTGCCAATACTATTCAAACAATCTGATTCCTCACACATTTAACTGTCAAGTCAATTTATATGAGAAATAATAAAGGCCAATTAAAACACACAGAGACAAAAAGGATTTAAGAATAATAAGTATAATTAACACTGCGTTCGGTGATCCAATCAGATAGGGATTATCAAGGTAATTCAATCGAATTTAATTTCAGAATTTTCCGTCGATTGATTGGACCGAAGTGCTCAGTCTCAGGTTGACATGACGAAATGCGCATCCTGGATTCCACTGCTAGTCACCATCCACCAATTAAATTATCAAGGTAGGTTAAAAGTAATAAGAAATTAAACAAATTAGTCCCTTTGATAAATTTGAATAAGGCATTTAGAAGACAAATTTCACGAGATGATATCGTCATTTCGTAGTTTCTTTACAACCACTTTACAACTAACATTATTTCACATAACTCTAATTCAAGGTTGGTTATTGAAAGTGATGGGAGCAGTTTGGACTAATCACATACATCCTAAACTATGTGTACAAAAAACAATAGACTTCGACCTTCGCCTACCATGAACTGACTACTTGACCTATTTAACTATGACTGGTCATTAGTATGTACTTTTGATTTATATAACTGAGTAATTGTCATGCGTTTTATTTTATTTTATTATTGTTAACCATGTTAGTTGTGAAGCGGTTGTAAAGAAACTACGAAATGACGATATCATCTCGCGAAATTTGTCTTCTAAATGCTTTATTCAAATTTATCAAAGGGACTAATTGTTTTAAATATTATATTTTCGAACTGTAATAACCTGAAGAGAATTTATTGAAAAGAATATTCTTCTTTCAGATCGACGTTTAGTTTGTTAGGTGAATTTGAACAAAAATGGTTTCAAGCCGTTAAAACATCCTGAATAAATCTTCACTTTGAACATTTCATGTGTTCATCATGCTGTGAGTTGAACGGTACACTGTCTATGTGTTTTGTCAAATTGTCATATTGTTTAGGGGGCCAACACCAATTTCGCCTCACCCCTTCTTTCCAACTCACTGGTTTCCTGTTCTTGTTTTCCCCTGTAATTCAATTCATGGATGATCCCCATCAAATCAGTAGTGAATAGACAAGACAAGTAGTCAGTTAATCGAGGGTGTTCTTCTCGGTGATCACATTTATATACATTGAAACAGTTAGATACTTTTATCAAACATAAACAAATAATTAGGAATACAAAGATTGTGTGATGACATCAGTCCTTAATTTCGTTTTACACCTAGCAGGGTAGGGTTGACAACGATTCAATAACATGTTTGACAACTAACCAGTTATGTAAAATACAAGTGTATACTAATAACCAATCGTGTCTTGAAGGTTTGATCACGTGTTGACATCAGCTGGAATAGTATTGGATAACGAGGATGCAGTGGACAGTTGTTTTGTCCTTGTTTGGGAATCTTCACCACTTCACTGACTGGCGATTTCACTGTATGTCGCGAATTGGCACAAGTTAGAATTCATGGGTCATTGAATCGGATTGTAGTGTATTGATGGTGTACGAGCTGGCCATGTAACGCCTAGGTCTTGGAGTGGAACCAAGGTGGAATTGTGTTCTGCAGAAGAGTCGTATCTTAATACCAAAGAGAGACAGAGTAAAGACATCCAGTTTCCAGGACTAGGAAAGACTAATACATAATGTTTCTGAACATAAAATTTGGGTTTCATGCGTTTCACAAGTGCATCCTAGCAGTTATTTTTGATTTAACTTGAACTTTCTGTGTGTAAACCATATAAGTGTGACTTCTCAACAATGTTTATTAGGTCTGGAGTCTCATGCCGACTGATATTATGTAACACTTGCAAGTACGTTGAAATTGTTCTGTACATAAACTCGATAAATTCTTTAGTCTGTACGCAGCTGATCGGAGACCAACGGAATACATGATGGTACCACTTTATTCCGCATAAACTAGCGTTCTTGCTTTATTCACAGACTTATTATTAGTACACTGTGTTATGCACTGTAGGCAGTCTGTACTTTTGCAACAGACTTTGGTGATCAGGTTTGACTTAATTTCATAGTCATGAATAACTGAAGAGGGGAAGTATATGTATGCGATATATAATAATGTGTGTGTGTGTGCAGCCTTTCTATAAGAAGGTATGTATGATATGGAAAAATAGATTCAGCATGAGAAATTAGTGATACGTATCGATTTTATTTTTTAATCAGGACTTGCTATACATCAGCCAACATCACACCGTCACGTCTGTTCAAACACTGGAATTCATCATGTACGTAGAGCCTCTGCAGTCAGTCTCCACACATATGAATCAAAACCTTTCTGTAGAACCGTGATCCTATCAAAGTCGATGTTGTGTCCCATTTCAGTTTAAACACCGTTTTATGAAATTGTGTGTGTGTGTGTATTCATTCTTCTTGAAGAAGACAGTTAGTAGGTATCTCTGTTCCATTCTTCTCAGATTCGCAGTGCTACAGCGTGTTTGAACTTTTTAAAACATTATCTGCACACCGTTTCTTTTGTGAGAATTCAAATAAGTTAGTTTATTCCATACTAACACTTGAGCTGAAGATGTTGTCTAGATTGACAACAACAGCTTCACAACTAAACCAACTAGCTCAGAAAACTCAACCAAATCGAAATGATCCACCTGAGCAACAAATCTTCTCTATCACTTCAATAACAGTTTCCATTTCACAGATGTAATCCCAGTATTAGTTTGCTTCTGAAACTTGCCCAAATATGTAGCCCATTGTTTCAGTTTGTGGGACATTGGTACATATATAATGACATCACATTCAGTGATGACAGATTTTTGTTCATCACGCTCATATTCTGTAACGTTGTCAATTATATTAATTACTATACATGGATATTATCTTAAATAAGCAACTGCAAGTTTAGAAGTGCTGCACATACACACTATCGACAGGCGTGTAGTATCTTCTTTCTGATATAAACTGTGAATCACTCCTCTTGTCTTTTCTCCATTCTGTTTCATTTTTGTGCAGTTGTCAAATTGTGCATAAATTAATGTGATCTTGCTTCAACCTTTGTACCAGCTGAATAAATATGATTAGTTCAAATGAACTGTCGTCAAGATTTGACAGAATAGTTCTAAAATATTTGGGCGCCGAGTGAGAAGTAGACATTTGTAAAAAATTATATTTGTAAAATCTCAGCGAGATTGAAATGAGTAATTCTAACGTTTCGTTCGGCAATCTGGTCCGAACTTCTTCAGGGAAATTAATCGAAATTAACATAACAGAGGTTTATATATAAAAGGAACATCTCTCGTTTTTAGAAACTTTGTCCAATCATGAGTCATAAATCTTCAGAAAGGAGACAGAGCAATAAGTTCGACAGGGTGCTTCAACTAAACTCTAATCCTAAACACCATAATTTTGAAAATACGTCTAATCATAAAATTCTAGATTCTAACAGTTTGAACAGACATGAAGGTGTGATGTTAGCTGATGCATAGGAAGTCCTGATTAATAAATAAAAATGGATATGTATCACTAATTACTAATACTTGATCAAAGTTCCCGACTGTCTATATCTTCTTATGGAGACGTTAAGAAATGTTTTACAACTGTTTACCCACACACACATACACACACTCTGTTTAAAGTGTTTAACAAAGGTAGACCAATATTTGTAAGTCCGAGGTCAAATTTTGATCACAGCTCATACAATTTTGTTTATTATACTTGTTGATACTTGTTTCATGACTCATGATTGGACAAAGTTTTTAAAAACGAGAGATGTTCCTTTTATATATAAACCTCTGTTATGTTAATTTCGATTAATTTCCCTGAAGAAGTTCGGACCAGATTGCCGAACGAAACGTTAGAATTACTCATTTCAATCTCGCTGAGATTTTACAAATATAATTTTTACAAATATGATTAGTCATCATATATCTGTAGTGATATTGTCACCTTGCCATAGTTAAGTTGTTACAGTATGCGTTTATCTGTCAATCTGTCCGTATGTATGTATGTATTTTGTTTAATGTATGAAGAACATGGTAATACATGAGTGATATATGGTGATATATGGCATATCTGTTGAGCAATAGCTTCCTGATTAGTTCGTTCCTATAATTTCTTGTTGCTAATTCTCCCTGGCCATTTGATCTTCACTATTTTGATGTACTTGTGTTCTCTGAGCAAATAAACTATCCAGCTCAGAGAAAACAACTACATCGAAATCATCCACCTGAGCTACAAATCTTCTCAATCGTATCTAGATCTTCACTATGAAACGAAGGCAGCTGTTGATTAATGTAAGAAAGGCTGTTGGAAAAGCTCTCCGTGACGCTCAGTTAGAGTGTCTGAAGCATATAGAAGATATTCAAGTGTTGTTTGCAGGGATTTGATTGGTTTCAAGATATCATCATGAACTGACATCGGTTAGATAACCGTTGGAAAACCACCAGGAAGTAGTGGACATCAATTACGTTCTGGTTTAGGACCATTCATCAGTACGCACCCACGGCCAGAGTTCGAAACCAGGACCTTCTGGTTACAAGGCGAGCTCACAGACCCGATCCAATGACCAGCCCATGAATTCCAACTTCTGCCAATTCACTAAATTTCGTGTCCACTAACGAGTATCATCGCTGGAGAATATTTGTTCACACACCCTACCTGCTGTAGCCCGCTGACTGATTTAACATTGGCGTTGAAAATACGAATTTCTTCTTTGTGCTGAGTACAACAGATTTCCGAACTGACTTCAGAGTGATAATGGTGTGCTTTGCCTTTTCAGTCCTGTCTGGCTTTGACATCCTCGTCCGTGCAGCCGTCCTGTAGTTGAAACGATGCTGTCTAGATAACTGGAGGAAGTGACCTCTTTTAAATTTCTTCCGTTGATGGTGATTGGTTCTGGTTGTCGTTGCTGTTGGTTGGTAAATTTCATCACCTCCGTCTTCTCTATGTTGACTTGAAGTCCTGTGTTTGCTTCTGCTACTCTCATCTTGTTGCTTTTCACCTGCAGATGTTCGAATTTCTGTAAAATTAGACATAAATCGTTCGTGAAGCCCAGATCTTCTAGAATCTTCTTATCTGCCTAAAGTATTCTTGTCTTCTCTCTATCCACAGTCCATTTCAGTCCATTTAGGAAATGGCATTGTTTTTCAGAAAGTGTCTGGATACTCTTGATCTTAGGGACAATTCATGTTCTCCTCACCCACAAGTAGGATTACGAAATCTATAACGCTCCATATTTTGTTAAAAGCTGTATGTTGAGGAACAAAGTGAACGAGCGAAAAATTCCAAGGGACCCAATTTAATACAATGGTGTTATGTAATTTGCAGTCATTGACTGTTCTCATTTCTCAGGATTAGTAAAACAAATGTGTACTCGGCGAAAACAGTGATGTATAGGAAATTCATCCCCAGAATATCAAGAAAAATTCTCTAATAAAAAACTAGCATGATACTGTAACACTAGTAATTGAATAGATGGATTTCAGGACAACACCATGCGATGTCATTACCCAATAAAGCTTTACGTCAGGCAATGTGTGAACATATATTACAGAAATTTTCAGAGTATTTAGTTCAAATATTTCCCCTTAATACAGAAATTAAGTGTAAAACAATTTTCTGAGGCCAAATTATTTGTCATAGTGTTGCTGCATATGGGGAGACACCCAGTCACATACATGTTTTCTTCAATTCCTTCGAAAATTGCACAGCATATGGAGGGAAACTAATTAAATATATGCGCGATTTCATGTATTGGTCATTTAATATAATTGCACGATTAAAACGATAAGAATTGCAGAAGAATTCAAGCATTTCGATGGATAAACATTCTGGTAGCCCAGTGATTTAAGTAGGTCGCATATTTTCTGCTTTATGTACTATTATTTATTTGCAGTCGGAAATAATATCTGTATTCATCACCTTAGAATGACAGTCTTAGCCAGGAGGGCTCAAAGTATATCTTGACGGACTGTTTGGGATATCCATCATAGTCGTACAAGCTTTTCTAAATTCATTTTTCATCACATCTTTAAAGCACAACACGGTTGCCTTTGAAAACAAATTCTTGACTAGATTTCTTTAATATTCAAGTATTGATTTGTAGGTATGTATGTAATTAAGATCACAAAACTTTCAAATGGCAAATATTGACCCTTCTATACAGACAGATGATAATTAGACGAAAAGGTAGTCATTTTGTCGTTTGGACCTCAGAAAAATCTGTGACACTTCTAGGATATCCACTATTAATGAAGAACATCAACACTACTTTTATGAGGTTGAATGTAACACCTCAACGAGACTTAAATTTTCTCTTTCCCTTGAAATTAACATCAGTTTAAAACGTATCCTAGTAGGTTTAAACTAGAACAACAGAAATTCTTCTCGAGTTTTAATAAACTCGATGAAGTAATGACTGAATTTTTCTACTTCACAACATAATTCTAAGAATGCTTATCTCCATCTCTTCAAGTAGCCTAAATCAATCTGTCGGTGTGTTGTTTAAAATCATAATTCATATTAACAGGAAGAGAAATTTTATTAAATAGGTATATATTAGACATGTGAACATATAAAATTTACAAGGAAAGATGGTTGTAAGTTAATATAACAAGCAGTTGAAATAAAGCAATGAGTGCATAATTAATTACAAAAACACAGGATTGTTACTGTCCATCACACAACACGCAATTTTCATCTTCTCTTATTCTGGAAAACAAAAAATATGAAAATTATAAAATCTGGGTGGATGGATATAGATACAGTATTCAACTGAAACTGTGGTGACAGATATTGTCATTATACCACAGTTATAACAACAGTGAACTTTGGGCGCATACCTATATTGTCTTAGTAGAAATATTCGAATGAAGATAATCATTAAGGCAAGCAACCACACTTTCGGAATGCGCTCTCAGATTATTTTTGTTTGTGTAAATTCATCCCATCTGACTTTATATAACTGTGCATATGATTCGGGATTAAATCATCCTTGTATCCTGTCCAACTGTAATTTTGAATTTACGTATCCCTTTTTTATTTTTAAAGTAGTTCTTGAAGGTTCCAAAATGTTTACATCCAACTTCCAATGTAGAGAATTTTATTCCATTGAGCAATTAAAGATATATACATATACATATATATGCCCAAATCAAGTTTACTTTTAACATTTTGAAAAAATTTAGGCATTGGGTACATGATATTAATTATTATAAATGTTTCTGTATTTCCCAATGATTGAAAAGCAAAACGATATTGTTGCTTTTACTGACGTTTCGCTATTCAATGCTGCTAATAGCTTTATCAGAGTAGTAATATTAAACCAGAATTTACAAAATCTCAGCTTATATATAACAGATTAATCATCGTTCATCAGAATGAGGTAAGTTTGGCGTTGTTTTTATATTTCAGTTAATTATAGTACCAGTAATGCGGCGTGTGCAACTGATAAGATTTATTACTGGTATATAAGGAGACGTTCATTCGTGTATAAATGTCAAATAGCGCAGAGATGGATTTGAAGTCAAAGAGACCAAATGATTCAACGTTGTGGCAAAACATGCGAGACACGAAAAGATGACAAAGAAACACAATTTGAAGTTCAGAAGTAGCAAAACACGGAAGATCTTTGCAGCAAATGACGGTTTTCAGATAAGATGTACATAATTTCGCTATATAACGATACCAAAATTACAAATAAACATTCCGTCACCAAGCCTCTTGTCTTCTACCGTCACAGTAGTAGTAGTTACACAGCCGTTATGCCGATTTTATCATGTCAGAATGAAAAATACAAAATGACTTCCACTAATGTCTTCTGAATGTTTAGCTTCTATAATTTATGCTCTAGCCAACCTTGATGCAAACACAGACACACAATCTGTCAAGATCACTGCTTGGTAAATCTACTCACAGTTTCTCACAGTCAACGAAAAGACTCCTCTCTTACTGAAGCGTGAAGATGAGTGCTTCCCATCACAAAAGAGAACTAGACATAGTATAATATAATAGTATAATTTCCCATGTAAATGTTTCTTACTCCACAAACTTCATTTGGTGGTGGACAGATAGCCTCCCCAGTAATCTGCTTCGTTTGAATTCTTGCCACACCTGATTGACAGGGGAACGGTTGTCCACCGACAACTACTTTGAGACCACCAGAACAAGAAATCTGTAAATGTGTTAAACAAAAATTAAGAGAAAATTATCCACTTTTCTGATTTATCACACATATAAATACTCCCCAGGAAGTACACAAAAGTGTAAATGCTCAACAGAGCAAAGTAGATCACTAATAATAAATTTTAATGATAATAATAATCACTTTATTCTGAGCAATATGTTCACATACAGTACAGAGTTTTCAACTTGGTATTATCGACTCCCTAAATAGAATCTTCAAGTAAATCACTAATCTACATTATACGGTTAGAAGGAATTACGTTTTTCTCTCCAACATGCTCCGACCCCTGACATATTTGTCACTTCAAGACAAACCAAGTGGTATGTTGAAAGTCATTCATGTGTGTAGAGATTCTTCTTCAAGTAATGAGTAGATAGACGGTCAATACAAAGTATAACTGAGAACGGTTGACGCATTCTGCTCTGTAGATAATTAGATAGACCAGCAATTTAAGCAGGCTGCCATTTTACCCACTAAATACAATAATCTCATAGCACTTCACAGATATAACGATGGACTGCGATGAAATCTTGTGTCTTTGAGCTTATAAGAGAATATCATTGGTTCCTGTCTGACTACAAAATATCACCATAATAGGGCTGCATTCTTCAAAACATACCTGATGACAAGTGGCTTTGATTCGAGCATCTCTTGAAACCAACCCATTCATTCTGGCTTCCCAAGCTCCTTTATGCCTAATACACACTGAATTATTGCCGAAATCTTGACCGAACATATTTCCTCTTTGAGCTACAAAGAAAATACAATGTAAGTGAATTTATTACACATGAACTCTGATTAGTGATATTAATTTCGAACTCATAAGTTATTAAAATTCTAAAAGCAATTCACTTTCATCATATGAAAGCTTCCTGTACAGTATTAAGTGGTTAGACGCATGACAACAAATTTAAGTTGAAAGTATTTACCCTAGGATTTTGAAAGAAATCCACAAGAAGCAATAATCTAATCTAAAGAAAAGATTTATTTTTAATAAGGCATAGAATCCTGACTAAGAAGTGGACGCCTTGCAGTCACATGGAATGAAATTCTAGTCACCAGTTGTGATATTTCCTAAGACAACTGTAACAAAGATATGGTGATCAACGGATTCTCGTTAAATTTATATATATGTATATATTCTTCGTCTAATGGAAATGGATTCGGTAACCATTAGCTGAAGAGTTAGTTGACAGGTAACATACTTAAATATCACATTTGAAAAGAGTGTCAGCTGGTATCTCTGACAAACATTCACGTTCTTCTGATGTCGAATATATTTCAAGCATGTCAACGGAGGATCAGACATGTTGGCCAGAGGAGACAGGCAATAGGAATCTCTGGGAACCAACAAACCAAGAAACTATTGCTCAACAAATGTGTCGAGGGAGGTGGAGATGGATCGCACACACACAGTGAGAAGACCGTGGAATGGCATCACGTGACAGGCACCTGATTAGAAGTGAATGGTTGTCCGTTGAGCATTCGACTATGGTACGTGGGAGATAAATCATGAGAAGAGGAGATGAGAGCCTATGGACCATCATACAGCCATATAAAGACAGCTGCAGAGAACGGGATGAAATAGAGGTGTTCAATTGAAGCCTTATGTTCCATTCGAAATAATAATGATAATAATAATAATGCAAATAACTTTGAGTAATACAGATTTGAAAAGGCTTACCATGTTGTCTGTTTAAATCATGGTTACAGTATGTCATCAGAGGCTCTTCAAAGAATGTTTTCATCGGCTATTCGTCCATAAGGTGAGTCAATAAATGAACGAAGAGATATCGAAATATGAATATTTGCAATGCATAACTCTTCTCATAATATTTCTCAAAATGCTACTACCTATCTGCTTCAAACCAAAGAAAGGAAGTTCAAAATGCGTTTGTTCAATCAGTCTATCAAACGATTATTCTACTATTTTCGTAAGAAATTATTACTTAGTGAATGAGGAAGTTTCGAACACACTTCAATGTTCGTAATCACATCAACTGTGACTACACAACTTTGAAACTTGATTTTCATAGTTTTATTTCTTATATTCCAATCGTCGAAAGGGTAGTTGAATTTCTCAGACGTTGGGGAGAAATGCTGAATCATGTGTATTGCACATATTACCAGTTAATTTTATAGGTAAAGCTTCATTTATCAATCTGTCGCTCAACCCTGTTATACTAGATTATAATACTGTCACCTTCTGTAATATTGCATGCTTGTATGAAACTGATTGCAATGTCACGGTTGAGCTATTTGCTAGATTTATTATCTTGTTAGGGTGAACTAAACTATGTTTTGCTGGATTTTCGCACTCCACTGAACTAACTGACCCCGTCCTGCTATCCGGTCCTATGTATCTGACCTGACAATCATCTTAGGGGATTGGATATACTAGATTATTTTGCCTAGTGAGCTCCACAGGATCCTTTAACCGACATAACTAAATTCCAAATGAGTTCGTGGATTATAATGCCACTTTTTTTCTGAAAACAAAACACTTATTTCCGCAGAGGATCTCTTTCCGGCGCATCCATTCACTTACCTTAATTATATATACTTAAGTTAGGGTTATTGTTGTCAAGACTTTTCAAAAATGTGATGAATAATTAAACTGTGACTAGGAGGGAATGAAGATCAGCAAGAGGGTAGTGGTCATGTGTTGTCAAAAAACAGCGTCGCTGCAAAGAATGTCCTTTTCAAGGATGCCGAAATTCTTCTCTTGACGATGTCGCAAGCTAAGTCCCCCTTGAAATCCATATTCGTGTGCAGTATCGTTTTTGAAACAAGTGATGTTTTGTTCCTCTGGACCTTTGGTTTGTTATTATTGTTGATGAATCCTGGAGGGTATCCATTTTAAATGAAGGTTTCTTTCAGAAGATCCAGTTCTGCTTCCAGGACGTCAGGACTGCAGGTAAGTCGCATCCAAGTGGCCAGGGATTTAATTAGATTTCTTTTCCTTTCAATAGGTACCCAACCGTAGCAACTTGTTAGTTTATCATTCAAAGTGGGTTTTATTTGGATTGTCCTTCTTAAGGTTCTATCATGTCATCTTGTTAGTTGCACATCAAGAAAGAGAATTTCTACTTTATTAGAAATTCTGTGTATGGTTTCAGAGGTTCTCTCTTTGTATGCAAGCAAACCAATTAGTAGGGGAATTACATGACCTATGTTTTACTCATATATCAATTTGGAAGATGTCTAGTGGTTCGACGAGAATTATTATTTGTGAATAAAACCAATATAAGCTACTTTCAGACTACATTTTCATTTAGAAAACAAACTAATTCAGTAAGGATTAAGGTTAATAAACTCCAACATGTGCATCTAGATATTATTAATAACTATTATTCCTATTTATAACACATAATTTGAAGAAGACTTGGTTTAAGATGTGAAGGGAACACTCACCTGAACCATTGGACATCTGTCCACCAGTGTACTACTCCCGCCTTGATTAGGAATACCTCTGAAATATTGCTCAGGTGGAGGTAAACTTGTAGTAAACTGAGCAACAGAACATAGTCCAAAGGCGGTTTTGTGATAACACATCAAATCACTCTTCTCTTCACAATACGGTTCAATACTCTTTCCCCTGAAATATCACAAAATGTCAATATCAATTTGAATTCATCTTCCAATGAGTAAATAAATGTAAGATTATGCAATCAAAGCGAGTGTACTTCCATTCGAGCAAATAGTATAATCTGTAAACATTCACTATGACACTCACTGATCATGCATGCATTGGATGACTTACTGTTGCTTCATTCTGGTGATATACGCATAACAGCTTTCCATTACAAAGCTACAGCCGAGTCCTTTGCCATAGTCCCATTTTTCAGCGAGTGAGAAATCGACGTCCCACCAACTATTATTGGAAAAAGGAAATACAGCCATCAGCATCCAATAAGAGAATTCGTAATTGTGAAAAGGGAAACATAATTCGAGTATTACCTTATGTATCGTTGTTGTGACAATTTCTAACTTGAAACGAATGTGTTTTATGTAACTGTGTTTATTATCCACATGATAGCTTTATACTTAATAAATAAACACACTTATTGAAGTATGTCTCGCTCACTTACAATTAGCCCAGTGTAATAAAGTCAGGTAAAGTAGGATAGGGTTGAAGAGTGTTCGTTCAATGTTATATTACCAAATGAGACTCTTGTGACATATTGTGACCAGTGAGGTTCGGCAGATTGGGTCTGAGGACAAATATGCGTCGATGATATTGGCAAGTGGTAGCATCACTGAATTCTGAACCAAGTTGGTGGGTGATCGACGAGCTTAGTTTCTTAGTCTGAAGATCCTGGATTCGATCCCCAATTGGAGTCACTGGCACGTACTGACGAAGAGTCACAAACTAGGAGGAAACAGCTGTCGAGTACTACCTCCTGGTTTTCAGTGGTTCTCTAGCTGGTATAAATCCGTGATCATATTATTTGATCTATCAGTAAATAACTATTCAACACGTCCATTATGGTTGAATGTTTAGACTATATCTCTACAACTGTGTTATTGAGGTACTCTTTTTGCAATACTGAGTTTTCTTAGTGACTAATCAACTTCTTTCCCATATTTATTGAATCATGGATTAACTACTCATTTAGACATGAAGAAGATGGTTGAAATTTATTGAGATTTCTATCTTGAATCTCGCGCTGATCAGTTTTATTGAATCGAAATTTTCCTCTACTGACGCTTCGATTAGGGTTCCAGTTCATCATGATCTAATCTAACCGATGCGAGTCGAAAGTGTAATTCACAAAACTTATTAAAACTGCTACTCGGGACTCATCAGCTGGATTTGCCTTCACACTTATTCATCCATGGCGCTCCTTTTGAAACTTGAACCCGAATTTATCTTTCCAAACAAAAAATACCATCATACTAGCATTAAGTTGTTGTCAAAGCGTCAGCACTGAAAGCCAACATGTCAACAGAAATTCGACATTTCAGTTCAAAAGGTCAATCAGCATGAAATTCAAAATAATAATTACAAGAAATAACAACTATTACCTGGTGCATTGAAATGACCTAATGGATAATATTCAGATATTCGAAACGATGAATCCTGGATTCGAGTATCACTGCTGAAAACATCACCCACTTACAATGCAGGTACATTTATATGAGCAGGCCCAAATAGGCCAAGTCTTGAGACCTGAATAAAACTGCCAACCATCATCGACCAAATGAAATGAGTAAAACGGTATGTCATTTTATTACTCATCCCTAAAGAGGTTAGAATTAATTTACCCACTGAGAAGACACTCTGCTAGCTGTATGGCATACACAGTGAGCTAAAACAATTTTACACTAACAATTGTATGAAGCATAATGAAAATAGTATATATTTCGTAAGAATTCACTTGCACAGATCCCTCAAACAAAAAGCTTTTCGTCTTTCAACTCACCCAGAATCCTTAAAGAATGCCAGTGTCAATCGTGATGCCACTGTCTTCACGCCAGTTACACCTGCCATAATTTCATCCTGTAATAAATAGTGTTCAGGCATTTTGTATATTTGTATTGTATTAAACGGCACTGAGAATTGCTAAAACGAGCACGGATCCTAACACGTTGTCGTTTTGTTCTAATCGAAAATTCGATCTCAGTTCTGTTTGATTCTACGCCAGCAGAAGTGACGTGTTGTAATCACCAGGCTACCTAAATTTGTATTCAGCATAATGCACAAACTCTCTTCCATAATTTATTGTTCTAATCATCTAATAGTGTTCTCGAGTCGCTACATGGACCCGCACATATTTTACTTAGGTGTTACTCGTAATTCAGAGCACTACTCAAAGGAAATGAGGTGAAACGTATCGTTTAGGATTGGATATTGCTTCAGACAGAAGAGCTTGCTATCACACGACGTATTGCTGAATACTGTTTAACAACAATGACAAATACATCTTCAAAGTTAATAAAAGTTTACAGGTTATTGACTTACACCAACTGTGCGTTTTTCAAAATGTGTGCCAACGGTTCCTTCACCACCTTCATTCTCTATATCAATCCCATCCAGATTAGGACAGTTATAGTGTTTACGTCCTTCAGCCTTGTGTAATGAAATAAAATAAAGCCTTTTAACTAACATTGTAAAGAAATCAGCGTTTAGAGATTTGTGAAGATATATTTTAAAAAATAACAGGGATGAGTGGATATGTAGTAAATTTTTGAAGAAACACTCTATATTGGATCTGAAATACGTTAAGGTATTCCTCTGAACTGTATAGACGTTCCGATGGGAATTAATGAGATGTGTACAAAACGTGTGATGCTACACAACATACTTTATACTGGGTTGGTAATCACAGTTCATAACCGCCGACAGGTGCATATTAGGGCACTATTCAGTTATGTTTATACCAGCAGTTATATATCTAGTCCATATCATATGACAGCATTACAAACCCTGTTCTCCTAGGAAAATAGATTTACTGCATATGCGGATTCTAATGTGATTTTCTGTATCCATTAGTCTAGCCTGGACTCACAGCTTACTAAACATCAAGCTAGTCGATAACTGCTTCACTAGACCGAATAGACGTTTTCTGCTCATGATCGAACTGTGAAACGGAAGATATCCCTAGAAATTAAAACACTGGAAAATTCATCGAGTCATCACATGCGACTGATTACAAAGTGAATTTTAGTGATCACAAGTGGTTCAACAATTCAGATATGATGAGGAATCCTCGTCGATTAAATTGACCTTTGGTGTCGCTATACTACGATTTGGTGGAGAGTTACTATTCATCGACAACTGGTTGCCATCCCAGTGGCTAAATGGTCAGTTGGCAAACTCGAAGATATTGGGTTCGATCGCTTGGATGCGTATTACTGGAGAGTCCGTAGAGAGCAAAAATCGGCTGTGCAATGCTAAATGGTTTTTATGTTTCCCTAACCGATATTACGATCACCTGCTGAATTAGATGTAATCACAGTGCTCGAAATTATAGTTCTGAGAACTACAGATCATAGATTTTATGTTTCAGTAATTTTCACTTTGCTAATGCAATCCGAAATGTGTTTTAAATAGCTATGATTGTGACATCTTTTGTCAATTTACGAAACACAAGCTTCACAAGTTTTTCCTGTTTATTTAACGTGATATTTCAGATAAAGTCACAATATTTTTGTAAGTAAACATACCAATAGTTGTGGAGTGACAAAGGATAAAAATTGTTTGCTGAACGATCCCACAGCTGAAATCCATGGACGATTGATGAGTTTAACAGTGCTCCCACTAAAAGATAAAATGATTAATGCACGAAGCAGAAATTTCATCTTCCATATAAGTGAAAAGTAATCTGTATCAAACAGAACCAAAAAATTTCCTTTCTTGTTTCTTCTACAAGAAGTGGTCGTCCACATTTGACAATCTTCGGTAGAAAGTACCCATGAGGACATAGGGGACCTAATTCAGAACATTTAGTTTACAACGAGGACTCATTTATCATTGAACATCTGGGACGGAACTGCCTTGTGGTACAAACGTCATAGCACCGATCACCTGTGGGATCATGGGTGCATGCCGCTGAAGAATCCCGAAGTAAGAGGAAAGAGGAGTTCGGTACTCTCTGGTTTTCAGTGTTCTTCTAAGTATTTGATATCAATGAATTTATTACACTGGGCTAATTGTAAGTGAGCGAGACATACTTCAATAAGTGTGTGTGGCTGATATATACATATATGTATCAAGATAAAGATCAACATGTTGTTAGAAGTGGCTGGCAGGGAGGACGGAACGTCAAGTGAACAAAGAGAACACAGAGGTGATGAAGATACCGAATCCGAAACAACGAGCACCGGTCACTATCAAATGGGGAAATTTGAAAGAGGTCACCCCTCTCACGCATACAAGTACCATCGTTTCAACCACAGGCAACAGCACGGATGAAGTCACCAAAACGAGTTAGGGTTAGAAAGAAAATACAGAACTTCATTATTACGAAATCAGTCTGGAATCACGATGCCATCAGCATAAAGTAAGCGATTGGGATTTTCAACACTAATTTCAAGTCCGTCAGTGTTACGAATTGGATGAAGACTTTCACTAACAACCACCTTCGCCGGCTGTAAACTGAATAGCAGATGATGCGAACAGAAAGAATAAGCGATAGGTAACTCTGGGAATGAACAAACCAAGAACCTGTTGCCCAATAGATATACCAAAGAAAACAGGAAGATTTGCTGAACACACACTGACATCTCACGCCATGTCCTCGAGTGAAATCTGAATAGGAAATAATGACGCGGATATGTGAAGGTGATATTGAGGAGGTGGTATAAGGAACAGTTGAAAGTTATTGGTTAGTTGTGAAACAAAATAAAGAGGACTGCAAAGAAAAGCATGAAGTGGAGACGTGCTGTTGAAACTCTGTGTTCCACTAAGAACCTAAGCGAATAATAATCATAACAGAATATTCAGGAATAAAAATATAGATGAATAGAATTCATGTCTCACTTTGACTACTCACGTCTATAAGGGAAGATACCATGACGTTGACAAATCTAGAGCTTGACAAATGTGGTAGCAATTATCGGGACCGACACACCTACTGTTATATATCTGTATAAATACACCACTAACAATCTCCAGCTTTGATTCAGTGACTTATGATATAAGAAAAATCGGAAACCAAACATTTGAGTAGCGTTTGTCGAACACACCGGCATGTTGTTCTTAAAGCGAACGCATTCATGAAAACACCAATAATAACAGGTTGAAATATCTGCTGTTTACACACAATCCATCAGTACGTCATTCGTGTTGAATTCATCATAGACTTTGATTCCCTTTTTCATCAACAGCAATTTCAATATTTCCCTAACACACTGATGAATAGGTTAACATTTCAAGTGAACACGGAATTCGCATTGATAAATCGATTGTGGTGATTGACTATTTCTATTGCCGCATTGTTTCAATTTTCATTATTATTTCGATTTATTATGCTGAATACAAACTGACAAATTCTGACCACTCCATGTTGATCTCTAGTTTACTGGTATTCCGCCAACACGGATTACAATTTCAAGGAAGTATTACATCCACTTTCCCAATTTTTCATCATCAACCCTTACAGAAAACCTAAAATTTTACTTTGAAATTTATCTGGACAATAGAAGTTCACAGGGAAGCAAAAGCTGTCTCACCTTGGCACATATTGTCCGCGATCATTCATTGGCGGTTTGCCTGTTTTCGGATCTCTCGGTGTTCTGGGATTACCATTCTCATCACGCATTAAAGCATAGCTAGTTCGAACAAATCCCTACAGATTAATTTGGAAAATGAAGACAGATGTTAAGTTGTTAGTATGATAATGGAACCACTAATCGCTATCTATGGTGAGGCAGAAATGGATGGTGGAATAAGATTTTCTTACAAACGGCAAAACGATATGATCATAATACTTTCTGATGATGTTTGGAGCATATTTCATTCCTGATAGACACGTGGAGAAATATGATTTTCCAATGTTATTTGTATATATATATATATATGTGATAATTTTCGTTCTTTCATTTTACCCCATCATAAAAATATTATTACTAATTAATATTGTCTGACGAGATATACATATGTCAAGTTCCCGTTGTTTTAATATAAAACCATCGAATGCTCACCGAATGTAGTTAATGAGGTCACTACTATGCGGCAGTTTGGAGGATATTTTAGTTCGACATAAGATGTTACTCAGGAATCTCTGTGTTGTGGAGTCCTCTGCCTTTGTAAGTGCTTACCAGCAAACTATCATTTCATTCCTTCACCCTCCCAGTGGACCATAGGGCAACAAGCTAGAGCTTCGAAGTTTCGGTGGCAGTGGTGTTTATTTATACGGAGTTAGGTCACTAGCCTCACCACCAACCTTCCTTCTTTACCAGTGTAATTACTGGCTTAGCCAGTTAAAAGGGCCGTCGGCCGGGAATCAAACTCCGAAGCACATGTTTGGTTAGTGAGCATTCTACCGCTGTTCCACCAACACAGGATTTAACGAGAACAAACATATTTTTAAGATTTCTGCATTATGAGCATCAATAAATTATTTTCTGGACGCAATCAACCGACACTGACACGAAAGTATTTCAATGCAATATAGGATAAACCGTTTGAGCAATTGATTTGCTTGATGTTCTACATGCTAAATCAACTAATAGCTTTACGTTAACGTATCATGATTAGTCAGGAATTGTTTTTTGAGCCATTTACACTTGCATTTTCACTAATTCATTGGATTTATTTCGCATATAGACTATTCGGACAAATACTCTAGTGTCTTTACTACTATGTTTACTCAATGATACGTGGTAAAGGAGTCGCCTATATGGACTCCAACACCAACTGACGACAGAGAATACTCTCAGTCAGAAATGTCAATGTGGGATTGTGAGCATATTCATACCATACCAATTTATTCGTGTTGTAGAAGAATAACACTCTGAAGTCATCAGAATACTGCTTGACTTCCCAGAGACTGTAATGATTCATTCTTGGTTTGAAGCCAAATGAGAACACTAGACATTTTATGCAACTCATATACATCCAGCTGACGAGTACCAAGTAGGACAGAATAAGTCAACGGGATTTCATTGTGAACCACATGAATGAAACTTCAAACAGAAATTAAACTAAGTCGATATTATGCTTGTCTTCTCTAGATCTTCTCTCTAGATTTATGTGAAACGTCAATTCTGCCAACTGATTAGGAGATTTCGGTCACTTACCAAAGCATGCGCTAACTCATGAATAGCTGTACCGACCAACATCGTCTTTCCTGGTTCATCTACTTCCATTTTCTGTGGGCAGAAGTTGATTGCTCCCATAATTGGTCTGAAGCAATACGAAAAGAAGGGGACATTAACAACAAGCAAAGTCGACTTAATCAAAAACCTCTGTTCTCTGCTTTTCTAAACATTCTCTCTCTCTCTGTTTATATATTTATGCATATCATCCAGCCTTGTAATAAATTAGTTGAATGCGATAATCGAACTCCTGGTCAACTCTTGGCTATTCTGACTAAACAAACTCCTCCGTCAAAGCAATATACCGAATGAAGGACAACCTGTCGCAAACAATAAGCTCTCGTCTTCTCTGCAACGCTGAAGCTCTAGTCATCCAGAAAGAGGACCTGGAGCTCTACATTGAAAGAATATTTCCATCCAACTCTACAAACATGGTGACAATCTGCATCACTGTGTTGTAAAATATCTCAGTTTTGTAGACGTAAATTCTCGACAGGTTCGAAGTCTAGGTGAGTGATTTCAAGCTTACTGCTTACAAACAAGTTAGTAAGGTAACCAAAAAATAATTTGTTATTAGACAACGCAAAACTTTAATATATTACTACAATGAGCTTTTGAAGATGTAAGTTTATATTTTCCCTGCTTTGATTCTGCTTGTGGAGAAGGACACTGCGAGATTCAACCAAACAGTATCATCTCTCGCTTTCATTGGTTTCGAGTTTCTCATAAATATCCATTCATATACATATAGATACACGAACATAAACATTCTAACCTGTCAGTTGTTGGATGCATTTCACATGGACCAGCAAACGCCAGTGTTGATCCACTAAGACAACCGCCTTTATTTTCACTCTCTACAAATATCACATATTCATTCGGTGCAAATCCTGGGCCGTCTCGATACACATCTTTGAAATTTCTACCATCCGATGACTGAGAACATCCCTTGTTGTATGATAGGAAGAAAGAGAACAAATCATGTGAATACTGTGAATAACTAATAATCAGTGTGAGAGATTATCATATTCAGCGTGAAATTAGTCTTTGAAATAAAGGAGAAGTTTTATAGCTCGAGGAATTGTCGTTCAGTTCAAATAATTGCGTGACCACATTATTATTACTATCGAATTCCTTAAGTGGTTGATATATGCGAAAATAAATGACTGTTGTCAGAATTGCTTTGCAAAGACCTTCAAATTAGAACAACTATACACATGTATATGTATATATGTATATACTGTATCTTCAGAGATATTTGGTTAGACAACTTTTGCCCTACTACCATCAGGAATCATTATCTCACATATTTATCTTCCACTGAGACTCGGTGTGACTCCTTAACATTGACTTCAGATAAACGACATCTACTCATTTTCGGAATTCATTTTGAAAGTAGTTTTTGGCGTAGGTAACAATTTTTAGATTAAAACACTCTATACATTTGCACATATGGATGTTACGTGATGAAATTGTTGCGAGTTGATGAAGGCTACTCAGTAATACAAAGAGAATCTGACAGTGAGCACGTGAGTGGTTCAATGATAGAATGCTCGCCAGTCACGCACCTGGCCTAGGTAGGACTCCCAGTCTATGCACTCCTTCTCACCTCACCAGTAAGTTAGAAAGATTGGTCGTGAGACTAACAGCCTCATTCGGTGAAAAACACCACGACCACCATTGAAACTGCAAAGCTTGAACTTGGAAAACGATGTCCAATTTGGAACTGCGAAAAGTGAGACGATCTTACTATAAAATAGAATTATCTGGATACGAGAAGATCTAGAAGTGACTTGCTACAGTAATTCATTTCAATCACTCTTCTAAAAGCCAATTCACTCCCGTCGGCTTGTTTTACTTATTCAGCAATGAGGTAGAATTATAATTTACACTTTGGGACTTTGTTGGGATTTGCATTAATTTTAGTGCAGATTTACTCACAAACGAATATCAGATGTTAGTGAGATTATTCCAAAGCGACGAGCACTGGTTCATTGATACTAATCCCTAGAGAAACCTCCAGTTCGCTAATATCTACTGGATGGATATCCTGAAGCTGTAACCGGAAGTGATGATCACTGGTTGACGACGTCACTATATCATGAAGTGACAGATTCAGAATTCACACGTCAGTGAAATTGAGTAGTGAACGGGCTGAGTCTCGTAAACTGAAACTCCTGAGTCGAATTCCTGTTGAAGTCATGGGTGTGCATCACCACAAAATAAATACCAACTAGAACGGAACACCAATGTTCACCAGTGTCTAGTTTTCAATAATTTCTAACTGATGTTCATTTGTGATGAAATCTACATGGAAATATAAATTCCAAACCACCCAATGTCTTTTACAAGCTTACCATTCTAATTCATGATTTCAAGGTATGTATTAGGATGTATTCCCTCCTTATTTATTATGAATTATTAACCACTGTTTCATCCTACATCAAAATGAGCTAAACACAAAACTTACTGAGGCGAACTGATCTGGTATGGGATGTTCGTAGCATTTCGCTTGAGGTTTACACTTGTCTTTGCAAAACTTTCTGCCTGAAACTGGTTCGGTGTAGATATACGGTTCGACACATCCTCTATTGAAAAAGAATTCAAATACATACATTTATGCATAGAGGAATAAAGTTTACATTGAATGAAAACCAGTTTAACTGTTCTTATGATAAATTAGAAGAAAAATATACAGTGTTTGAAGCCAGTGAGGATTGTTTCTTCGGGCGCGTGTGTTTTTGCATAATTTTGGTATACTTGCTCGCATTCATCAGATTCCGGAGGGAATATAACTTTGGTCCCAAGTCCTACAAACAAGTAACTTTTAGATCTTAAGACTAGTAATATTGAGGTGCTTGCTCAAGTAGCCCATGTACGAAGATGAAGCTGACCAGTGTGGTCACCTATATCATCGCAAAGTCACAAAAGTCAATGCATAATTTTAATTAACACCAGTTGCACAAAAAGCGTTTCTCACGATTCAATGGCTTAGTGGATAGATCTATGGCGTTTGAAGTGACTTGTACTTGGTTCGAGTCTCAGAGCGAACATTGTCACCCACTGGGGAGCAGGTAACAAATCATAACCCCCTCCCTACAGCATTTCCCTGAATTAGGAAGCAGACAACTAAAATAGACATTCGCTGACCATCCTACCATTAAGCGAATTCTCAGAAGTGAGAATTCATGGGCAATCGGCAGAATGGCATACCACTTCGCCTCACAACCTGAAGCTGGTCGGCTGGATACCTCGCGGATACTTGGGTGAGTGCTGTTGGGGAGACTCAGAAACAAACAGGAAGCAGCTGCTCACTACTCTCCGGTTTTCAATGCTTCTCTAACTAAAGACTCTTTGTGAGCAATATTATATTCTGTATTCTCTGCTATAAATCAGAATCAAAACTGGGGAATTGGAGAACCGAATGCGTAGTTAAAATATCCATTCAGTTCAGAATACAGGGTTATTGCCTACCTACCGTTGAACTAGGAGTTTTCTGTTTGGTGGTTTCCGTACACTCAGTGCTCTCGACCAGAAATTAAGCGCCTTCTCCACCACTTCAGTCTACAAGATAAAACAGACAGATGATCAATGATGATCAATGAGAGCGTTTTGTTAAGTTTCATCGTTATAATTGTTTATCGCATTTTCATCAACTGAAAAGAATACAGATTGCACCGGTAGGCGTCTTGTGAGAAGCTTCATACATACACTTATTCCTTTTCATGAATCTGAATCAGGAGAATAATTATGATGAGAGCGTTGGTGAGAGCGTTTAGAGTGCAACTACTTAACCGGTTTCATGGATAAACAGAAAACCAAGATGCAATGTTCTGTGGAGTGAATATCAATCATTTCTGAATGTGAAAGTGTTGTGTGAGATGATGTTACTTGGCTCAGAGTCCATCGTAGCCTTCTATTTACTAACCCGAATGCGAATTGAGTATAGTCCCACGTTGTTGTTTCATAGGCTGCATTCTATTAGCAAAGACATTTGTTACACTCACGGAGAATTCTAAAAGCTCATTGCATATTGTAGTCCTCGTTGAATATGTTACCCAGAAAGACAATGAGGTATGAGCGGAAACGTTATCCAGGTGAGACATCACATTTCCACAATACGATATTCGGTATCCGCCAATCGTGACAGTTAAAATTGAAAGATGTTCTCAGGTTCGGAATAGCTATCGTAATTATGCCTGAACAAATGTTAGGCAGAATTCTATAGTAGACATTTGCACTGCTTCGAATTCAGTTTCACTCTAACCATCTTTCGCATCAGGAGATATCAGTGATCATCAATTGTGAATTCGCCAAGTTCGGAAGAAAGGAATGAGCTACTTTGTAAATTGAGGGAGAGTGGATCGCTAACGCTTCCATGGTTCAGTGGTAGAATGCTCGTCAACCAGGTGCGTGGTTCAGGATTCATTCCTTGACCGATGGAATCCCAAATCTCGTTTTGATGGCGGCGTGAGACTGGCAACCTCTCCCGTGAAAAAGAAAAACACCAGTGCTACTGAAAATCCAAAGCTGATAGCCTGAAAACCAATACACTACACAAAAGAATAAAATGAATAATCAACCGTAGAAAATTGGCAAGTGCATCCATGGCAGTAGAATGGCGAGAACCGAGTTCTCAATAAATACACACATGTGCCATTGTAAAATCAGTTTTACACACGAAAATGTCCTAAGAAAATGAAGACGATTAAGAGCATCTTGTAGGCAGAATGAATGAATTCTACTCAGCTTAGGCAAACAACTCATCGATAAATACTGCTTGATTTTGCAAGTATTCACAACAAAATTCTCCGACACTGTATGACTGATCAAAGGTATAATGCAATTTCAAGAAATCAGTTTTAAAGGAGAATAGAAACATCAGAAAAATCAGCGATTGCAAAAGAAACAAACAATTTTACAGATCTTAAATAATCAGAGTTACCTTGAATCGACCAAATAGTGGATGTCTCTGCATACTTTGAGTGTATAGGATGATAAATTTCAGTGCATTGCCACCACTTTGACGTTTGTCGACTGTTTTGCCTAAAACACCATAGTTCTGAAGAGAATGTGAGTTGCTCTTCAACAAAGAACTCCGCTCTTACCATAGTTATATTCGGCATAATCTCACAGACATATTCACATTGCACGACTACAGCCAGAGCAGCGATGATGCACAGGGACAAGAGAATATTCTTTGGACTCTGTGACATCTTGGTAATGGGGAATGGTAATTGGAATACAATACTCAAGTATTGCTGCTTGGTTAACTATCATTTCGTCTACTCCTTTATATACTAAAATTGTTGCAGCCTCAATCTATAAACATGCAACTCATTTCGTGAATAGAATAGAAATTATGTCAAAACAATACGTTTCTCAGAGTTAGTTAGTTGAGTGACCTGGCTTGAAACTGTAAAATGAGAAAATGGCACCATTTGGAGTAGAGCATTTTCGCCTGTAAGTAAATCAAATATACCTGCTGTTATCTGATAGAAAATCCTGTGGACCTTCTCCAACTGTGCTGTTCAAAATTTGTCACAGCAGATTCAACACACCCACCTCCTACCTTCATCTGAACCTTTCAACTTTATCAATATGGGCGTATGATTATTCCATAACTGCTAATCACTTCAAGATTTGTACTTTATCATCAATGGCGCTGTTTGCGCTTTTGTTTTTGGTTTATCGTCCTCGGATGTTTTGTCTTCTATGATTCAAATTGTTTGGAAGTACTGGCAGCTGGTACAAATATCGAAGACACTTTCACGGTGAATTTCACCTTCACGAAGTCTGTTTCATAAGAACGCCTCAAAAGCAAATTGGTGAATCACGAACTTTGTGAACTCCGGTTTTTGTACACAGAAATCTGCATGATATGCCGTGATAGAACGTTCACGGTGGTGTATTTGCATGGAAAGTAACACTTTTAAGTGGACAATAGTTTTTGGAAGTCCTCAGTATTCTCTTTGCGTTCAGAGAGGAATACATAACTTCAGATTTCAGTCTTGAAGTTGCAATAATGCTAATATTGTTAAGGAGTTCGCCTCAGTGAGTTGTTATGGAAGATTCCATCAATGAACCAGCGTTGCGTAGAAGATTTGGTCTTAAATATGAATACGTAGAGCACAGGTTGGTTATCACTGTCATTTTCTCTAACTCGTATACCCAACTGAATATTATCCATCTAGTCACTCGCGTAAACACCCAGCCGGCGGGATGCTCTGAACTATTGTGAATTTCTAACTAATATGAGGTGGTTGAAACTTCGATTTCTCCCTTTGAGCCATTCGTCAACACGGCCTATTTGCAACCACGAAGACAGTGGTGGAAACAACTGAGAGTCCTGAATGGCGATCGATTCCAACAACCAACCACTAGTTATTTATCAAACATCTACTGTAGGATGTAAAACTGTATAACACTGACTGACTGAGATAAATCGTTGTACACTGCTCACATCAACCAGTGGTGCTTGACAGCCAGATGGGAGTGATCTAAACACCCGATGGCTGTTCGTCTCCACCGTAGTCGAGCTAATTAATATGAGAAATGAAAGATTGATTTACGGTATTACGAGTTCACCCAACTAGCTAGCCAGGAATCTGGTGGTTTCGACTAATTCGACTCTCTCATTTGAGTCACACTAGGTACACCACTATTGAGCTCGGTACGAAGAGAGTGAAAATGCCTTCTGGTGCACAGATCACTTCGAACAGACTAGCAAGCATGACTGGTTGACATGAGTGGTATACAATTACCCACCTCAGCCGACCAGTAGTATGTAGTTTTATAGATATCAAATAAAGCTGACTCCCACGAACATCATTTCGAGTTCTTCGCTTCCTACATTTGCATGTTACATTCTCATGCTCAGCACGATACAATAAACAATTCAAGACGGGACGCTTTCACATTTGAACATGAAAGATTTGAACTGAGTGTTGATTTGGTGTGATAGCTACTTGGAAGTGAGGATAGTAGGACAGGAAGACTATTCAATCGCTTCTGGTTTTGGATAATCCCTGAATTGTTTGTTATATTAGTGATGGAGTGCTTTTGATGCAGTGTGGACTTCTCAGAGTATAGTACCTTAGCGCATATGATTTTCGCTTTATATTTCATAAACACATCCAAGTGTCTCTCCACAACAACATTAACGATTTACCTTAGAGGCGTACTACTCGTCGTAGCTACTGCTTTTAGCAACCTTAGCAATGAAATAAAACCTTTCCTTACGAAGCCCATAAATGATTGCGCTGTTTGCAATACAACAATTAAAAGACTGTCGACTGATAAGAAGACTCTGGTTTATCTGGATTTTACAGATGATATTTTTTTATTGTACACAAACTCGAAGTTTTCCATGCAGACGAAAATCAACAAACTGGCAGAAAAAGAAGTCACAGAGGATAGGACTGCAGGTGAACACAGCGGAGACGGAGGTGATGAGGATAACCGACGAACATCAACAACAACAGCAACTTGCAACAATCAACATCAATGGAAGAGTTTTAACGGAGAGAGTTTCCCTCATTTATCTAACCAGGAAGCATCATTTCAACTAAAGGCAGAACGGACGAAGATGTCAAAGCCATTAAGAATAAAAAAAGGCGAGGTACACCTTCATCAACCCGAAACCAGTTTGGAAATTCTTCGCACTCAGCATACGAAAGAAGATCCTCATTTTCAACACTAACGTGAAGTCGGTTATTCTATACGAGTCAGAAACTTGGCCAGCTTGTCATGGAAAGTATTTCCAACAGGTTGCAGAGTTTCCTTAACAGCTGCCTTCTCTGTCTCCATACTGAAGATGGCCAGCCGGCCAGAAAGAATTAGCAACAAGGAACTCTGGTTGGCAGTAAACCAACCAGGAGCTGACCGCTCAACAAATATGTAGGAGAAAGTGGAAATGGATCGGGCGTACATTGAGCAGGCCGCCGAATGTTATGTCACGCTAAGCCCTCGAGTGTAATCCCAATGGGAAGAGACGAGTGGGTCGTCAGTGCAAGGGTGATATGGAGGAGATGGTGTGAGGAAGAGGTGAGAGAGTGTGGACAATCGTGGACCTACCTGAAGAGGGCAGCAGAAAACAGAACAAAGTGGAGATGTGTTGTTGAAGCCCTATGTTCCACTCGGAACGCAAGGGAATGATAAAGAAATAAGAATAAAATTAGAAACTTAGTGATACATGACTATCTTGAATTCCTTAAGTACAAGGTTAGTAGAAATATCTTTCTAGAAATGAATGTTAGTGGCAACTTTATTCCAAACTATGTAAATTATACAGAATTGAATTTTGTACACATATTGAAAAAATTTAGCTGCTTCCATAAATATATACATATGTAAATTTAAAACAGTAACAATAATAATTATTATTATTGTTTCCTTTAATTTCTAGAGGAGCATAGGGCTTCAACCGCGCGTCTCCATCGAGTTCGGTTCTCTGCTAGAGTCTTTAGCTGGCTCCAAGTCTGTCCACATGCTTTCATCTCTTTTTCATATGACCTCCTCCAAATCTAGTGGTGTCACTTGATGGTTTCCTCAGAGTATGGCCAGCCAATCCATCTCCATTTCTTCCTGCAGATTTGTTTCACAATCGGTTCCTGGTTCGTTCGCTCCCAAAGATCCCTGTTGCTGATCTTTTCTGGCCATCTGATCTTGAGTATTGAGCGAAGACAACTGTTAATGAAGGTCTGTAGTTTATTTGAGATGCTCTTTATGACGCGCAGTGCAAGTATCTGATCGGTATAGTAGCACTGACTTCACATTGGAGTTGAAAATCCGGATCTTATTTTTGATGCCCAATGCTGTTGACCTCCACACAGACTTGAGAGTAGTGAAAGCTTGTCTTGCTTTTCCGGTTCTTGCTTTGATATCCTCGTCAGTGCCGCCTGTAGTTGAGGTTGTTTCTTTCAGGTTCCTCCCATTTATGCTGATTGTTGTCTGTTGTTGTTGCTGTTGGTGGTGTTGCCCAGGAATTTTCATCACCTCTGTTTTCTCTATGTTCACCTGAAGTCCTATCTTCTCTGGATGCTTCTCCTGCCAACTTGTTGCTTTTCGCTTGCATATCTTCCAGATTGTGGGAAATCAGACATGCATGTGTCATCGGCGAAGTCCAGATCCTCCAAGTTATTTGTGTGAGTCCATTTTATGCCTGTTTCCTCACTGCCCACTGTCTGTCGCATTATCCAGTCTACTGCAATCCAGAAAATCATTGGCGATAGTAGGCAGCCGGCCTTGTCTTACTCCTGTCCTCACTTCGAAGGATTCCGTGAGTTTTCCGTTGTGGATCACTTGGCATGCAGCATTGTCGTACAGCTGTTGGATGAGAAATATAATTGTCGGTGGCACCCTGTAGTAGCGAAGTAATTTTCAAATCACCTCTCGATCGACGCTGTCCGCTGTAGGCCTTTTCAAATTCGATAAATTTGAGATAGAGAGGTGACTGCCATTCCAGGCTTTGCTCAATGATCTGGCGATCTGATCAATGTATGACTTATTTCTCCTGAATCCAGCCTGTTCCGGTCGAAGTTTTTCATCCAGGTTGGCATGTTTGATTCTCTCCAGGATGATGCAGCTTGGTATTTTGCTTGGGATGGACAGGAGCATAATTCCGCGCCAGTTCTTGCATTGATTTAGGTCTCCTTTCTTTGGTAGTTTGAATGAGTATCCTTTCTTCCAATCCTCGGGTACTTTGCCTTCTTTCCACACCTTCTCCAGTAGTGGCGTCATCAAGCCTGCTGTTGTCTCTGGGTCCATTTTCAATGCTTCTGCTGGGATTCCATCTAGTCCTGCTGCTTTTCCAGCTTTTAGCATCTTTATTGCCTTCAGGACTTCTGATTTCGTCGGGGGGTTGGTGTTCACTGGTAGCTCTGTCTCCATTGTTGGTATTGCTGGGCGTGTTGTAGGTAGTGGTCGATTTAGGAGTCTTTTGAAGTGTTCAGCCCAGTGTTTCCTTTGCTCCACTTCTTTGGTGAGTGACTTTCCGTTATCATCTTTCACCGGCTTGATTTGTGTCAAACGTTTGCCTGATAGGTACCTAGTTGTTTGGTAGAGTGTCGCGAGGTCTCCTTTGCCTGCAGCTTAATCTGCCTCACTTGCCATGGTTTCATAATACTTTCTTTTGTCTTCCCTGGCACTCTTCTTTACTCTTTTGTTCAGTGTATTGTAGCTTGCATTCAAATCCTGTTTTTGTTGCTCGTCGGTGCACTGGATAATATTTTGTTTCACCATCCCTCTCTCTTCTATTAGTCTCCAAGTGTCCGTAGTGAGCCACTGTTTGTCCTGTCTCTTCTTTCTGCCTAGAACTTCCATGCAGGTTTCACTCCACACTGTTTTCAAGTTGTTCCAGTGCTTTTCGACTCTGACCTCTTCGCCGGTGTTGATTTGTGTCTCGGTTTTGTCTTTTATACTTGCAGTGAAGATGTCCTTAGTGTCCTGGTCCTTCAGTTTTTCAGTGTTGAACTTGGCTTGTGGTCTATCTGCAGCTCCTGTTTCTCTGAAAGCTTTTAATTTGATTTGGATTGTCCCTTGTACGAGATAGTGGTCTAAGCCAATGTCTGCTCCTCTTCTTACTTTTGTGTCCAGCAGGCTGCGCCTCCACTTCCTTGAGATTGAGATGAAGTCGATTTGGTTTTTGGTTCGCCCATCTGGTGACACCCATGTAGCCTTGTGGATATCCTTGTGTTTGTAAACGCTGCCACTAATCACTAGTTCATTGAAGGCGCAGAAGTCGGCGAAGAGTTCTCCGTCTTATATATGTCCAAACCAAGTTCACTTTTAACGGTTTGAAAAAATTTGGGTATTGGGTATATGATATTCATTATAATAAAGGTTTTTGTATTTCCCAATGAATGAAAAACAAAACGATATTGTTTTTACTGACGTTTCGCTATTTAATGCTAATAGCTTTATCAAAGTATTATTAAACCGGAATTTACAAAATCTCAGCATATATATAACAAACAGTTAGGGGGTGAGAAAATAGACATAGGTCAAGTTAAAGGGACATATTGAAAGTAAAAATAGCGATGAAGATAACTATACCAAATAACAAAGGTAATAGTATGTCTGTTATGATATCGAAAAAAAGTGACAAAACCAACACGAATGTGATAAGCACTTTCATTATGTAAACACACGCTGCTTTTATAATCTTATACACTTATCAAATCCAACAATCTACACATGATGATTTTGTTATCTTTACCAATTCACCAACTTAACAACTAAAAATGCCCCAGACAGACGAACGATGATCAAGTTAGTAAACTTTTTTTCGATATCATAACAGACATACTATTATTCATTATAATAAAGGTTTTTGTATTTCCCAATGAATGAAAAACCTTTATTATAATGAATATCATATACCCAATGCCCAAATTTTTTCAAACCGTTAAAAGTGAACTTGGTTTGGACATACATAAGACATACTATTACCTTTGTTATTTGGTATAGTTATCTTCATCGCTATTTTTACTTTCAATATGTCCCTTTAACTTGACCTATGTCTATTTTCTCACCCCCTAACTGTTTGTTATATATATGCTGAGATTTTGTAAATTCCGGTTTAATAATACTTTGATAAAGCTATTAGCATTAAATAGCGAAACGTCAGTAAAAACAATATCGTTTTGTTTTTCATTCATTGGGAAATACAAAAACCTTTATTATAATGAGTTCTCCGTTTTCATTCATTTCTCCCAGAGCTTCTCTACCCATGATGAGTTCCCTACCTGTGTTGTCTGATCCTAGTTTGGCATTCATGTCTCCCATTAGTATTTTGATGTCACCAACTGGAGTATTGTCCATTGTTGCCTGTAGTTGTCTGTAGAATTCTTCTTTCGTTTCGAGGTCTGCGTTGTTTGTGGGTGCATAGCATTGTATAACTGACACATCCTTCCTTTGGAGTTGAATCTGGCGGTCATTATCCTGGGCGAGATCACCTCCCATTGTATCAGGGCCTTCGTTGCCGTTGGTGAAATCATGATAGCCACGCCCTCGGTGTGCATGTGGTTATCTTCTGGGTGACCGGAGTAGATCACTGACTCACCCGTTGACAATTCGGTGAGTCCGTTCCCGTTCCATCGGCTTTCACATATCCCCAGTACTTGAATTCCGTATCTTTTCATTTCGTTTGCAATCTGGGCAGCTTTACCAATCTCGTACATGGTGCGGACATTCCATGTCCCCACACAGACTTTTTCTTTTGGCGCAAGGAGATTGGTCGTGCTGAAGTTTCTGTAGCAGGTTCGTTTACAGGGTGGGGTTGCTAGCCTCACACCTGAGAAGGGGGGAGAGAAAAGGTTGGTGGTGCGTGACCGCAGAGCCCAGGGGACAAATGCTTCAGGCCGGACACACGTGGCCTGTTTTCGTTTGTTTTTTCTTGTTTGGTGTGTCTCAGTAGCATATTTATCACTTCTGCCCTGTGACACAGCAGCAGGAATCTCGGTCGTTGTTAATCCGGGACCCGACCGATCCGGCATGATGTTTTATGGGCTTGTTTGAATCATAAAAATTGGACTGCGTAGCTGCTTTTTGTCTAACCGCTATCCAAACAACCTTTCTGGCATGGTAGGACCTGCAGGAACATAAGTTCCAGCCAGTGTAGCTCGTTGGGTCACTGCGATATGCAAGCCCGACCACCACGTCAAGGTAGCAGCTGTCGGTCGGGTGTATTCAGTAAACGATTACATAATGAACTATTTGTTAACATCAGACAAGAATTTATTCATCTAAGAACAACCTAAAATAGAAGCTGCTGGCACAGAAGCAGTAAGATCACCCGCATACTTAAGGGAGCAAGCTGTGGAAGAAAATGGAAGGTCATGCAAAAAGAAAGAAAAACGAAATAGGTAGAGTACGGAGCCTTGAGACACACCAGTCTCGATTAGAAACGAAGTGGAGCGCTTTCCAATCAAAAGGGTGCTAAAAGCAGCAGCTAGAACGGGCAGCATGACTTTAGGCTAACTCGTTAATGTTGTTGTGGAGAGACACTTGGATGTGTTTATGAAATATAAAGCGAAAATCATATGCGCTAAGGTACTATACTCTGAGAAGTCCACACTGCATCAAAAGCACTCCATCACTAATATAACAAACAATTCAGGGATTATCCAAAACCAGAAGCGATTGAATAGTCTTCCTGTCCTACTATCCTGACTTCCAAGTAGCTATCACACCAAATCAACACTCAGTTCAAATCTTTCATGTTCAAATGTAAAAGCGTCCCGTCTTGAATTGTTTATTGTATCGTGCTGAGCATGAGAATGTAACATGCAAATGTAGGAAGCGAAGAACTCGAAATGATGTTCGTGGGAGTCAGCTTTATTTGATATCTACAAAACTACATACTACTGGTCGGCTGAGGTGGGTAATTGTATACCACTCATGTCAACCAGTCATGCTTGCTAGTCTGTTCGAAGTGATCTGTGCACCAGAAGGCATTTTCACTCTCTTCGTATCGAGCTCAATAGTGGTGTACCTAGTGTGACTCAAATTAGAGAGTCGAATTAGTCGAAACCACTAGATTCCTGGCTATCTAGTTGGGTGAACTCGTAATACCGTAAATCAATCTTTCATTTCTCATATTAATTAGCTCGACTACGGTGGAGACGAACAGCCATCGGGTGTTTAGATCACTCCCATCTGGCTGTCAAGCACCACTGGTTGATGTGAGCAGTGTACAACGATTTATCTCAGTCAGTCAGTGTTATACAGTTTTACATCCTACAGTAGATGTTTGATAAATAACTAGTGGTTGGTTGTTGGAGTCGATCGCCATTCAGGACTCGCAGTTGTTTCCACCACTGTCTTCGTGGTTGCAAATAGGCCGTGTTGACGAATGGCTCAAAGGGAGAAATCGAAGTTTCAACCACCTCATATTAGTTAGAAATTCACAATAGTTCAGAGCATCCCGCCGGCTGGGTGTTTACGCGAGTGACTAGATGGATAATATTCAGTTGGGTATACGAGTTAGAGAAAATGACAGTGATAACCAACCTGTGCTCTACGTATTTATATTTAAGACCAAATCTTCTACGCAACGCTGGTTCATTGATGGAATCTTCCATAACAACTCACTGAGGCGAACTCCTTAACAATATTAGCATTATTGCAACTTCAAGACTGAAATCTGAAGTTATGTATTCCTCTCTCAACGCAAAGAGAATACTGAGGACTTCCAAAAACTATTGTCCACTTAAAAGTGTTACTTTCCATGCAAATACACCACCGTGAACGTTCTATCACGGCATATCATGCAGATTTCTGTGTACAAAAATCGGAGTTCACAAAGTTCGTGATTCACCAATTTGCTTTTGAGGCGTTCTTATGAAACAGACTTCGTGAAGGTGAAATTCACCGTGAAAGTGTCTTCGTTATTTGTACCAGCTGCCAGTACTTCCAAACAATTTGAATCATAGAAGACAAAACATCCAAGGACGATAAACCAAAAACAAAAGCGCAAACAGCGCCATTGATGATAAAGTACAAATCTTGAAGTGATTAGCAGTTATGGAATAATCACACACCCATATTGATAAAGTTGAAAGGTTCAGATGAAGGTAGGAGGTGGGTGTGTTGAATCTGCTGTGACAAATTTTGAACAGCACAGTTGGAGAAGGTCCACAGGATTTTCTATCAGATAACAGCAGGTATATTTGATTTACTTACAGGCGAAAATGCTCTACTCCAAATGGTGCCATTTTCTCATTTTACAGTTTCAAGCCAGGTCACTCAACTAACTAACTCTGAGAAACGTATTGTTTTGACATAATTTCTATTCTATTCACGAAATGAGTTGCATGTTTATAGATTGAGGCTGCAACAATTTTAGTATATAAAGGAGTAGACGAAATGATAGTTAACCAAGCAGCAATACTTGAGTATTGTATTCCAATTACCATTACCCATTACCAAGATGTCACAGAGTCCAAAGAATATTCTCTTGTCCCTGTGCATCATCGCTGCTCTGGCTGTAGTCGTGCAATGTGAATATGTCTGTGAGATTATGCCGAATATAACTATGGTAAGAGCGGAGTTCTTTGTTGAAGAGCAACTCACATTCTCTTCAGAACTATGGCGTTTTAGGCAAAACAGTCGACAAACGTCAAAGTGGTGGCAATGCACTGAAATTTATCATCCTATACACTCAAAGTATGCAGAGACATCCACTATTTGGTCGATTCAAGGTAACTCTGATTATTTGAGATCTGTAAAATTGTTTGTTTCTTTTGCAATCGTTGATTTTTCTGATGTTTCCATTCTCCTTTAAAACTGATTTCTTGAAATTGCATTATACCTTTGATCAGTCACACAGTGTCGGAGATTTTTGTTGTGAATACGTGCAAAATCAAGCAGTATTTATCGATGATTTGTCTGCCTAAGCTGAGTAGAATTCATTCATTCTGCCTACGAGATGCTCTTAATCGTCTTCATTTTCTTAGGAAATTTCCGTGTGTAGTACTGATTTTACAATGGCACATGTGTGTATTTATTGAGAACTCGGTTCTCGCCATTCTACTGCCATGGATGCACTTGCCAATTTTCTACGGTTGATTATTCATTTTATTCTTTTGTGTAGTGTATTGGTTTTCAGGCTATCAGCTTTGGATTTTCAGTAGCACTGGTGTTTTTCTTTTTCACGGGAGAGGTTGCCAGTCTCACGCCGCCATCAAAACGAGATTTGGGATTCAATCGGTCCAAGAATGAATCCTGAACCACGCACCTGGTTGACGAGCATTCTACCACTGAACCATGGAAGCGTTAGCGATCCACTCTCCCTCAATTGCAAAGTAGCTCATTCCTTTCTTTCGAACTTGGCGAATTCACAATTGATGATCACTGATATCTCCTGATGCGAAAGATGGTTGGAGTGAAACTGAATTCGAAGCAGTGCAAATGTCTACTTTAGAATTTTGCCTAACATTTGTTCAGACATAATTACTATAGCTATTGCGATTCTGAGAACATCTTTCAATTTTAACTGTCACGATTGGCGGATACCGAATATCGCATTGTGGAAATGTGATGTCTCACCTGGATAACGTTTCCGCTCATACCTCATTGTCTTTCTGGGTAACATATTCAACGAGGACTACAATATGCAGTGAGCTTTTAGGATTCTCCGTGAGTGTAACAAATGTCTTTGCTAATAGAATGCAGACTATGAAACAACAACGTGGGACTATACTCAATGCGGACTCGGGTTAGTAAATAGAAGGCTACGATGGACTCTGAGTCAAGTGACATCATCTCACACAACACTTTCACATTCAGAAATGATTGATATGCACTCCACAGAACATTGCATCTTGGTTTTCTGTTTGTGCATGAAACCGGTTAAGTAGTTGCAGTGTAAACGCTCTCACCAACGCTCTCATCATAATTATTCTCCTGATCGAGATTCATAAAAAGTAATAAGTGTATGTATGAAGCTTCTCACAAGACGCCTACCAGTGCAATCTGTGTTCTTTTCAGTTGATGAAAATGCGATAAACAATTATAACGATGAAACTTAACAAAACGCTCTCATTGATCATCATTGATCATCTGTCTGTTTTATCTTGTAGACTGAAGTGGTGGAGAAGGCGCTTAATTTCTGGTCGAGAGCACTGAGTGTACGGAAACCACCAAACAGAAAACTCCTAGTTCAACGGTAGGTAGGCAATAACCCTGTGTTCTGAACTGAATGGATATTTTAACTACGCAATCGTTTTTCCAATTCCCCAGTTTTGATTCTGATTTATAGCAGAGAATACAGAATATAATATTGCTCACAAAGAGTCTTTAGTTAGAGAAGCATTGGAAACCGGAGAGTAGTGAGCAGCTACTTCCTGTTTGTTTCTGAGTCTCCCCAACAGCACTCCCCCAAGTATCCGTGAGGTATCCAGCCGAGGAGCTTCAGGTTGTGAGGCGAACTGGTATGCCATTCTCACTTCTGAGAATTCGCTTAATGGTAGGATGGTCAGCGAATGTCTATTTTAGTTGTCCGCATCTTAATTCAAGGAAATGCTTTAGATGGTAGGGATTATGATTTGTTACCTGCTCGTCAGTGAGTGACAATGTTCGCTCTGGGACTCAGACCGATTACAAGTCATTTCAAACCCCACAGTTCTATCCACCAAGCCATTGGGTCGTGAGAAACGCTTTTTGTGCAACTGGTGTTAATTGAAATTATGCATTCACTTTTGTGACTTTGCGGTGATAAAGCTGACCACACTGGTCAGCTTCATCTTCGTACATGGGCTACTTGAGCAGCTTCCTCAGTACTACTAGTGTTAAGAACTAAATGTTACTTTTTTGTAGGACTTAGAACCAGAGTTATATTCCCTCCGGAATCTGATGAATGCGAGCAAGTATACCAAAAGTGTGCAAACACACACCACACGCGCCTGAAGAAACAATCCTCACTGGCTTCAAACACTGTATATTTTTCTTCTAAATTATCATAAGGAAAGTTAAGCTGGTTTCCATTGAGTAGAAATTTTGTTCCTCTATGCATTAATGTATGTATGTATTTGAATTCTTTTTCAATAGAGGATGTGTCGAACCGTATATCTACACCGAACCAGTTTCAGGCAGAAAGTTTTGCAAAGACAAGTGTAAACCTCAAGCGAAATGCTACGAACATCCCATACCAGATCAGTTCGCCTCAGTAAGTTTTGTGTTTAGCTCATTTTGATGTAGGATGAAACAGTGGTTAATAATTCATAATAAATAAGGAGGGAATACATCCTAAGGCGTTATTCAATCAATCCCACTGAAAACTATTTCCACTATGATTCCCGATTATGCATATGAACAGTAATTTTAGGGTTCTCAGACGAAACTGCCTGACAGTATTCGACGCGTTGATAAATCATTCAAGTACACAGATATTGTGATTTATGAACTAGATTGAGAACAGAATTATTCTGAAATGGTTTAAGGAAGACAATGAAATGTGTCTTAAGTAGTCTGCATGCTGAAATTGCTCAGCATGCATATTTCTATTACAAGAGACTGCCAAATCTTGACTTTGAGTAAGCAGCATCTGCTGCATCATGCATTTTGGGCGTATATTCGTATCACTGTCATGACTGAGGTGAAATGCATTCCTGTTTCTTCGATAAAGCATCTGCATTTATGAATACACTTACGAAATACCTGTATCGAGGTTGCATATTTATTTGATGTGAATAATAGTCAGACAGTTTGGCTGCTTTTTTCAAACGCTTGGTGGATATTACACCTGTACCTCCTCAAAACTATAGAGAATAACTTCTACTTTTCTGCCCTTCACAAGTAATCTGCTTCTAAACTGCGTAATACTGGTCACTTCTACTTTAGTCAAAATTACACTGATTCATCACTAAAATAAATACATCACCCACTTACAAAATCATGAATTAGAATGGTAAGCTTTTAAAAGACATTGGGTGTTTTGAAATTTATATTTCTGTGTAGATTTCATCACAAATCAACATCAGTTAGAAATTATTGAAAACTAGACAGTGGTGAACAGTGGTGTTTCGTTCTAGTTTGTATTTCTTTAGTGATGCACACCCATGACTTCAATAGAGCCTCAAAGCACATCAGGAATTCTCCTGAGAAGTTTCAGTTTACGAGACTCATCCCGTTTTAACACTCAGTCAGTTGGCCTGAAATTCACTGACCCGTGAATTCTGAATCTGTCAATTCATGATATAGTGACGTCTTCAACCAGTGATCATCACTTCTGGGTACAGCTTCAGGATATCCATCCAGTAGTTATTGGCGAACTGGAGGTTTCTGTAGAGATTTGTATTAATGAACCAGCGCTCCTCGCTTTGGAATAATCTCACTAACATCTGATATTCGTTCGTGAGTAAATCTGCACTAAGACTAATGGAAATCCTAACAAAATCCCAAAGTGTAAATTATAATTCTACCTCAGTGTTGAAGCAGTAAAACAAACAGGACAGGAGTGTATTGGCTTATAGAAGAGTAATTAAAATGAATTGGTGAAGCAATTTACTTCTAGATATTCTCGTATCCAGATAATTCTATTTTATAGTAAGATCGTCTCACGTTTCCCAGTACCAAATTGGGCATAGTTTTTCAAGTTCAAGCTTCAGAGTTTCAGTGGTGGTGGTGTTTCTCACAGGATGAGGCTGCTAGTCTCACGACCAATCTTTCTAACTTACTGGTGAGGTGAGAAGGAGTGCATAGACTGGGAGTCCTACCCAGGTCAGGTGCGTGACTGGTGAGCATTCTATCATTGAACCACTCACGTACTAACTGTCAGATTCTGTTAGTATTATTAAATAGCCTTCGCCCATTTGTGATAATTTCATCAGATAACATTTCATGTGTGCACATGCATGTACCATTTTTATTTAAAAGATGGTTATCTATGATAAAAACTACTTTCAAAGTGAATTCAGTGAGTGAGTGGACGTCGTTTAATTTGGCCCAAATTTAAAGTGTTACTCTGAGTCTAATTGGATGATAAATCTATAAGATAATCATCCCTGATGATAATAGGGCAAATGTTGTCTAACCAAATATCTATGAAGAAATAGTATATACATATATACACATACATGTATGTAGTTGTGCTAATTTGAAGGTCTTTGCAAAGTAATTCTGACAACAGTCATTTATTTTCGCGTATATCGCCCATTCATGGGATTCGATAGTAGTAATGATGTAGTCACGCAGTTACCTGAACTAATTCACAGAGCACAGACACATTGAAAACACTTCCTCGAGCTATAAACCTTCTCCATTATTTCAAAGACTACTTTCACGCTGAATATGATCATCTCTCACACTGATTATTAGTTATTCACATTATTCACATGATTTATTCTCTTTCTTTCTGTCATGCAACAAGGGATGTTCTCAGTCATCGGATGGTAGAAATTTCAAAGATGTGTATCGAGACGGCCCAGGATTTGCACCGAATGAATATGTGATATTTGTAGAGAGTGAAAATAAAGGCGGTTGTCTTAGTGGATCAACACTGGCGTTTGCTGGTCCATGTGAAATGCATCCAACAACTGACAGGTTAGAATGTTTATGTTTGTGTATCTATATGTATATTAATTGATATATATAAGAAACTGGAAACCAATGAAACAGAGAGATGATACTGTTTGGTTGAATCTCGCAGCCCCCTCTCCCAGAGGCAGAATCAAAGCAGGGAAAATATAAACCTACATCTTCAAAAGCTCATTGTAGTAATATACTAAATGTTTGCGTTGACTGATAACAAATTGTTCTCTGGCTACCTTACTAACTTGTTTGTAAGCAGGAGGCTTAAAATCACTCACCTCCACTTACTTACGTCTACAAAACTGAGATATTCTACAACACAGTGATACAGATTGTCACCATGTTTGTAGAGTTGGATGGAAAATATTCTTTCAATGTAGAGCTCCAGGTCCTCTTTCTGGATGACTAGAGCTTCAGCGTTGCAGAGAAGACGAGAGCTTGTTGTTCTCAACAGGTTGTCCTTCACTCTGTATATTGCTTTGATGGGGGAGTTTGATGAGTCAGAATAGCCGGTGTTGATCAGGAGTCCGATTATCGCATTCAACTAATTTATTACAAGGCTCGATGATATGCATAAATTTATAGACAGAAACAGAGACAGATAATGTTTAGAAAAGTAGAGAACAGAGGCTTTTGATTAATTTTCAAGTGTTGGTTTGTAGAGATTTGATTGGTTACAGGATTTCATCATGAGCTGACATCAGTTAGCGTACTGCTTAAGAGCCCCAAACTAGGATGAAACAGCTGTTGATCAAGTTGATTTTGCTTGTTGTTAATATCCCCTTCTTTTCACATTGCTTCAGACCAATTATGGGAGCAATCAACTTCTGCCCACAGAAAATGGAAGTAGATGAACCAGGAAAGACGATGTTGGTCGGTACAGCTATTCATGAGTTAGCGCATGCTTTGGTAAGTGACCGAAATCTCTTCTTATCAGTTGGCAGAAATCACGTTTCACATAAATCTAGACAGAATATCTAGAGAAGATCAGCCTAATATCAACTGAGTTTAATTTCTGTTTGACGTTTCATCCATGTGGTTCACAATGAAAGCCCGGCAACTTGTTCTGTCCTACTTGATACTTGTCAGCTGGATGTATATGAGTTGCATAAAATGTCTAGTGTTCTCATTTGGCTTCAAACCAAGAATGTATCACTACAGTCTCTGGGAAGCCAAGAAGTATTCTGATGTCTTCATAGGGTTATTCTTCTACAACACGAATGATTTCATACGGCATGAATATGCTCACAATCCCACATCGACATTTCTCACTGAGAGTATTCACTGTCGTCAGTTGATGTTGGAGTCCATATAGGCGACTCCTTTACCACGTATCATTGAGTGAACATTGTAGTGAAAACATTGAGGAATTTATTCGAATAGTCTATATGCGAAATAAATCCAAAGAATTAGTGAAAATGCAAGTGTAAATGGCTCAAAAAACAATTCTTGACTGGTCATAATGCAGTAGAGTTGTTAGTTGATTTAGCATGTAGAACATCAAGCAAATCAATTGCTGAAACGGTTTATCCTATATTGCATTGAAATACATTCGTGTCAGTGTCGGTTGATTGCGTCCAGGGAATAATTTATTGATTCTTATTATGCAGAAATCTTAAGAATATGTTTGTTCTCGTTAATTCCTGTGTTGATGTCACAGCGGTAGAATGCTCACTAACCGAACATGTGCTTGGCGATTCGATACCCGGCTGACGCACTCCTTTCACTACCTAAGTCAGTAATAAGACTTGTATAGAGAGAAGGTTCGTCATGAGGCTAGAAACGTAACCCCGTAAACATAAACACCACTTCCACCGAAACTTCGAAGCTCTAGCTTGTTGCCCTGTGGTCCACTGGGAGGGTGAATGAATGAAATGATAGTTTGCTGGTAAGCACTAGACACAGATTCCTGAGTAACATCTTATATAGAACTGCAATATCCTACAGACTGCCGCATAGTCGTGAGCTCATTAACTACATTCGGTAAGCATTAGATGGTTTTATGTCAACACAACTGGAACATGACATATGTATATCTCGTCAGACATTAATTAGTAATCTTACTTTTATCATGGGATAAAATCAAAAAATTACAATTAGCATATATATATATATACAATAAACATTGGAAAATTATATTTCTTCACGTGTCTATCAGGAATGAAATATACTCCAAACATCATCAGAAAGTAATATTATCATATCGTTTCCCGTTTGTAAGAAAATCTTATTCCACCATCCATTTCTGCCTCATCCATGGATAGCGATTAGTAGTTCCATTTTCATACTAATAACTTTATATCTGTCTTCATTTTCCAAATTAATCTGTAGGGATTTGTTCGAACTAGCTATGCTTTAATGCGTGATGAGAATGGTAATCCCAGAACAACGAGAGATCCGAAAACAGGCAAACCGCCAATGAATGATCGCGGACAATATGTGCCAAGGTGAGACACCTTTTGCTTCCCTGTGAACTTCTATTGTCCAGATAAATTTCAAAGTAAAATTTTAGGTTTTCTCTAAAAGTTGATGATGATGAAAAATTGAGAAAGTGGATGTAATACTTCCTAGAAATTGTAATCCTTGGTGGCTGAATACCAGCAAACTAGAGACCAACATGGAGAGGTCAGAATTTGTCAGTTTGTTTTCGGCATAATAAACCGAAATAATAATAATAATGTGCTGATGGGTACTTTTTACTGAAGATTGTCAAATGCGGACGACCACTTCTTGTTGAAGAAACAAGAAAGGAAATTTTTTGGTTCTATTTGAGACACATTATTTTTCACTTATATGGAAGGTGAAATTTCTCATTGTGCATTTGTTATTTTATTTTTTAGTGGGAGCACTGTTAAACTCATCAATCGTCCATGGATTTCAGCTGTGGGATCGTTCAGTAAACAATTTCTATCCTTTGTCACTCCACAACTATTGGTATGTTCACCTTTCAATCTATTGTGACTTTATCTGAAATATCACGTTAAATAAACAGGAATAACTTGTGAAGCTTTTGTTTCGTAAATTGACAATAGATGTCAGAATGATAGCTGTTTGAAACACATTTAGGACGGCATTAGCAAAATGAAAATCACTGAAACATGAAAACCTGTGATCTGTAGTTCTCAGAACTATAATTTCGAGCACTGTGATTACATCTAATTCGGTTAGGGAACCATAAAAACCATTTAGCATTGGACAACCGATTCCTGCTCTCTGGGGAGTCTCCAGTAAAACGCATCCAAGCGATTGAATCCAATATCTTCGAGTTTGCTAGCTGACCATTTAGCCACTTGGATGGCAACCAGTTGTCCATGAATACTAACTCTCCACCAAATCGTAGTATAGCGACACCAAAGGCCAATTTAATTGAACGAGTATTTCTCATCATATCTGACTTGTTGAAGCTCCTGTGATCACAGCTCATCACTTAAATTTCAATCAACTTCACTTTGTGATCAGTAGCAAGTGATGATTAGATCAACTTTCCAGTGTTTTAATTTATAGGAATTCGTTTAGCTTCACAGTTTGATCATTAGCTGAAAACGTCTATTCTGTTTAGTGTAGAAGTTATCGGCTAGCTTGATGTTTAGTAAGCTGTGAGTCCAGGCTAGACTAACGGATACAGAAAATCACATTAGAATCCGCATATATAGTAAATCTATTGCTGTAAGACAATCAGGTATGTAATGCTATTGTATGATATAGACTAGATTTATAACTGCTGTAATAAACATGACTGACTAGTGCCCTAATATGCACCTGTCGGTGGTTATGAACTGTGATTACCAACCTAGTATAAAGTATGTTGCGTAGCATCACACGTTTTGTACACATCTCATTAATTCCCATCGGAACGTCTATACAGTTCAGAGGAATACCTTAACGTATTTCAGATCCAATACGAAGTTTGATAAATATAGAGTGTTTCTTCAAAAATTTACTACATATCCACTCATCCCTGTTATTTTTTAAAATATATCTTCACAAATCTCTAAACGCTGATTTCTTTACAATGTTAGTTAAAAGGCTTTATTTTATTTCATTTGACAAGGCTGAAGGACGCAAACACTATAACTGTCCTAATCTCGATGGGATTGATATAGAGAATGAAGGTGGTGAAGGAACTGTTGGCACACATTTTGAAAAACGCACAGTTGGTGTAAGTCCAAACCTGAAAACTTTTATTAACTTTGCAGATGTATTTGTCATTGTTGTTAAACAGTATTCAGAAATACGTCGTGTGATAGCAAGCTCTTCTATCTGAAGCAATACCCAATCCTAAACAATACGTTTCTCCTCATTTTTTTGAGTAGTGCTCTGGATTACGAGTAACACCTAAGTAAAATATGTGCGGGTCCATGTAACGACTCGAGAACATTATTAGATGATTAGAACAATTAGAATTGGAGAAGAGTTTGTTCATCATACTGAATAGAAATTTAGGTAGCCTGGTGATTACAACACGTCACTTCTACTGGCGTAGAATCAAACAGAACTGAGATCGAATTTTCGATTAGAACAAAACGACAACGTGTTAGGATCTGTGCTCGTTTTAGCAATTCTCAGTGCTATTTAATACAATACAAATATACAAAATGCCTCAACACTATTTATTGCAGGATGAAATTATGGCAGGTGTAACTGGCGTGAAGACAGTGGCATCACGATTGACACTGGCATTCTTCAAGGATTCTGGGTGAGTTAAAAGACGAAAAGCTTTTTTAGAGGGATCTTTGCAAATACATTCTCACGAAATATATACTATTTTCATTATGCTTCATATAAGTGTTACTGTAAAATTGTTCTGGCTCACTGTGTATTCCATACAGCTAGCAGAAAGTTCTCTCAGTGGGTAAATTAATTCTAACCTCTTTAGGGATGAGTATTAAAATGACATACCGTTCTACTCATTTCATTTGGTCGATGATGGTTGGCAGTTTTATTCAGTTCTCAAGACTTGGCCAATTTAGGCCTGCTCATATAAATGTATCTTCAGTGTAAGTGAGTGATGATTTCGCAATGATACTCGAATTCAGGATTCATCGTTTCGAATATCTGAATATTATCCATTAGGCCATTACTATGCACCAGGTAATGGTTGTTATTTCTTGTAATTATTATTTTGAATTTCATACTGATTGACCTTATTCAACTGAAATGTCGAATTTCTGTTGACATATTGACTCCTAATGCAAGCGCTGTCACAAAAACCTAATGCCAGTATGATGCTATTATATGTATGAAAAGATAAATTCTTGGTTCAAGTTTCAAAAGGAACACCACGGTTGAATAAGTATGGAGCAGTTAAGCTGATGAGTCCTGAGTAGCAGTTAATAACGTTTTGTGAATTACACTTTCGACTCTCATCGGCTATATTAGATCATGTTAAATTGGAACCCTAATCGAAGCGTAAGTAGTGGAGGATTTCGGTTCAAAAAACAAATCACCGGGAAATTCAAGATAAAAATCTCAATGGAATATAACCATCTCCTTCATGTCTAAATGAGTAGTTAATCCATGATTCAATAAATATGGGAGAGATGTTGCTTAGTCACTAAAAAAACTCAGTATTGCAAACAGAGTAACTCAATAAGGCAGTTGTAGAGATATAGTCTAAACATTCAACCATAATAGACGTGATGAATAGTTATTTACTGCTAGATTATATAATATGACCACGGATTTATACCAGCTAGAGAACCACTGAAAACCAGGAGGTAGTACCCGACCTCACTGGTCACAACATGTCACAAGAGTCTCATTTGATAATTTAACGTTAAATCAGCATTGTTTATGCCTATCCTACTAAACCTGACGTTATTACACTGGGCTAATTGTAAGTGAGCGAGACATACTTCAATAAGGGTGTTTATTTATTAAGTATAAAGCTATCATGTGGATAATAAACACAGTTACATAAAACACATTGGTTTACAGTCAGAAATTATTACAACAACGATACATAAGGTAATACTCGAATTAAGTTTCCCCATTCACACATAAGAATTCTCTTATTCGATGCTGATGACTGTATTTCCTTTTTCCAATAATAGTTGGTGGGACGTCGATTTCTCACTCGCTGAAAAATGGGACTATGGCAAAGGACTCGGTTGTAGCTTTGTAATGGAAAGCTGTTATGCGTATATCACCAGAATGAAGCAACAGTAAGTCATCCAATGCATGCATGATCAGTGAGTGTCATAGTGAATGTTTACAGATTATACTATTTGCTCGAATGGAAGTACACTCGCTTTGATTGCATAATCTTATATTTATTTACTCATTGGAAGATGAATTCAAATTGATATTGACATTTTGTGATATTTCAGGGGAAAGAGTATTGAACCGTATTGTGAAGAGAAGAGTGATTTGATGTGTTATCACAAAACCGCCTTTGGACTATGTTCTGTTGCTCAGTTTACTACAAGTTTACCTCCACCTGAGCAATATTTCCGAGGTATTCCTAATCAAGGCGGGAGTAGTACACTGGTGGATAGATGTCCAATGGTTCAGGTGAGTGTTCCCTTCACATCTTAAACCAAGTCTTCTTCAAATTATGTGTTATAAATAGGAATAATAGTTATTAATAATATCTAGATGCACATGTTGGAGTTTATTAAGCCTAATCCTTACTGAATTAGTTTGTTTTCTAAATGAAAATGTAGTCTGAAAGTAGCTCATATTGGTTTTATTCACAAATAATAATTCTCGTCGAACCACTAGACATCTTCCGAATTGATATATGAGTAAAACATAGGTCATGTAATTCCCCTGCTGATTGGTTTGCTTGCATACAAAGAGAGAACCTCTGAAACCATACAGAGAATTTCTAATAAAGTAGAAATTCGCTTTCTTGATGTGCAACTAACAAGATGACTTGATAGAACCTTAAGAAGGACAATCCACATAAAACCCACTTTGAATGATAAACTAACAAGTTGCTACGGTTGGGTACCTATTGAACGGAAAAGAAATCTAATTAAATCCCTGGCCACTTGGATGCGACTTACCTGCAGTCCTGACGTCCTGGAAGCACAACTGGATCTTCTGATAGAAACCTTCATTCAAAATGGATAACCGTCAAGATTCATTGACAAGATTATCAAACCAAAGGTCCACAGGAAGGAAGCATCTCTTGTTTCAAAAAAGATACTTTACATGAATCTGGGTTTCAAGCGGGACTGGTAATATGTGTAGTACGCATGACTCACCGTCTGTCCCCAACATCTGAGAAATTCAACCACCTTCTCGACGATTGGGAGGTGAGGAATATAACCATAAATATCAAGTCCCAAAAATGTTCACTTACAGTTGATGTGACGATAAACAATGAAATGTGTTCGAAACTTCCTCATTCACTAAGTAATAATTTCTTACGAAAATAGTAGAATAATCGTTTGATAGACTGATTGAACAAACGCATTTCGAACTTCCTTTCTTTGGTTTGAAGCAGATAGGTAGTAGCATTTTGAGAAATATTATGAGAAGAGTTATGCATTGCAAATATTCATATTTCGATATCTCTTCGTTCATTTATTGACTCATCTTATGGACGAATAGCCGATGAAAACATTCTTTGAAGAGCCTCTGATGACATACTGTAACCATGATTTAAACAGACAACATGGTAAGCCTTTTCAAATCTGTATTACTCAAAGTTATTTGCATTATTATTATTATCATTATTATTTCGAATGGAACATAAGGCTTCATTTGAACACATATATTTCATCCGATTCTCTGCAGCTGTCTTTATATGGGTGTATGATTGTCCATAGGCTCTCATCTCCTCTTCTCATGATTTATCTCCTACGTATCGTAGTCAAATGCTCAACGGAAAACCATTCACTTCTATTCATATGCCTGTCACGTGGTGCCATTCAGAGTTCTTCTCACTGTGTGTGTGCGATCCATCTCCACCTCCCTCTGAACATTCTTTGAGCAATAGTTTCTTGGTTTGTTGGTTCCCAGAGATTCCTGTTGCCTGTCTCCTCTGGCCAACATGTCTGATCTCCCGTTGACATGCTTGAAATATGTTTGATATCAGAAGAACGTGAATGTTTACCAGAGATACCAGCTGACACTCTTTCCAAATGTGATATTTAAGTATGGTACCTGTTGAATAACTCTTCAACTAATGGTTACCGAATCCATTTCCATTAGACGAAGAATATATACATATATGTAAATTTAACGAGAATCCGTTGATCACCATATCTTTGTTACAGTTGTCTTAGGACAATTCACAACTGGTGACTAGAATTTCATTCCATGTGACTGCAAGGCGTCCACTTCTTAGTCAGGATTCTATGCCTTAGTAAAATAAATGTTTTCTTTAGATTAGATTATTGCTTCTTGTGGATTTCTTTCAAAATCGTAGGGTAAATACTTTCAACTTAAATTTGTTGTTATGCGTCTAACCACTTAATACTGTAAAGGAAGCTTTCATATGGTGAAAGTGAATTACTTTTAGAATTTTAATAACTTATGAGTTCGAAATTAATATCACTAATCAGAGTTCATTTATAATAAATTCACTTACATTGTATTTTCTTTGTAGCTCAAAGAGGAAATATGTTCGGTCAAGATTTCGGGAATAATTCAGTGTGTATTAGGCATAGAGGAGCTTGGGAAGCCAGAATGAATGGGCTGGTTTCAAGAGATGCTCGAATCAAAGCCACTTGTCATCAGGTATGTTTTGAAGAATGCAGCCCTATTATGGTGATATTTTGTAGTCAGACAGGAACCAATGATATTCTCTTTTGAGCTCAAAGGCACAAGATTTCAACGCAGTCCATCGTTATATCTGTGAAGTGCTATGAGATTATTGTACTTAGTGGTGAAAATGGCAGCCTGCTTAAATTGTTGGGCTATCTGATTATCTACAGAGCAGAATGCATCAACCGTTCTCAGTTATATTTTGTATTGACCATCTATCTACTCATTACTTGAAGAAGAATCTCTACACACATGAATGGCTTTCAACATACCACTTGGTTTGTCTTAAAGTGACAAATATGTCAGGGGTCGGAGCATGTTGGAGAGAAAAACGTAATTCCTTCTAACCGTATAATGTAGATTAGTGATTTACTTGAAGATTCTATTTAAGGAGTAGATAATACCAAGTTGAAAACTCTGTACTGTATGTAAACATATTGTCCATAACAAAGCTGTTATTATCATTGAAATTTATTACTAGTGATCTACTTTGCTCTGTTGAGCATTTACACTTTTGTGTACTTCCTGGGGAGTATTTATATGTGTAATAAATCAGAAAAGTGAATAAATTTCTGTCAAATTTTGTTTAACGCATTTACAGATTTCTTGTTCTGGTGGTCTCAAAGTAGTTGTCGGTGGACAACCGTTCCCCTGTCAATCAGGTGTGGCAAGAATTCAAACGAAGCAGATTACTGGGGAGGCTATCTGTCCACCACCAAATGAAGTTTGTGGAGTAAGAAACATTTACATGGGAAATTATACTATTATATTATACTATGTCTAGTTCTCTTTTTGTGATGGGAAGCACTCAACTTCATGCTTCACTGAGAGGAAAGTCTTCTTGTTGACTGTGAGAAACTGTGAGTAGATTAACCAAGCAGTGATCTTGACAGATGGTGTGTCTGTGTTTGCATCAAGGTTGGCTAGAGCATAAATTATAGAAGCCAAACATTTAGAAGACATTAGTGAAATTTATTTTCTGTATTTTCGAAGCTGACATAAAATCAGCCTAACTGCTATCTAAATACTAATTTCGTAACGGTAGCACACAAGAGGCTTGGTAACAGAATGTTTATTCGGAATTTGGCGTCTCTGTGTAGTGAAACTACAAATACCTTATCTGGAAATTGTAATTTGCTGCCCGGATCTTCCGTGTTGTGCTACTTCTGGCCTTTACACTGTTTCTTTGACTTATTTTCATGTCTTCAGTGTTTTACCACAACGTTGAATCATCTGCTTTCTTTTGTATTTGATATTTTTATGCGAATAAAAGTCTCAATATACCAGTGGTAAATCTTATCAGTGGCACACGCCACAATATTACTACAATAATTAACTGAAATATAAGTACATTTAGAATATACCTATATCCTGACATAATTCACTCGGCAAATCTATCGAGTTACATGACAGCAATGCAGCCTTGAAAACTGTGCTTCGGATTGTTTAGAAATTTGTTTGGGCATATATATACAGATGTATATGTATATATCTTTAATTGCTCAATGGAATAAAGTTTACCACACTGGACGTTGCATGTAAACATTTTTGAAACTTCCAGGACTGCTTTAAAAATAAAAGAGTGAAACGTAAATTCAAAATCACAGTTGAACAGGATACAAGGATGTTTTAATCCCGAATCATATGCACAGTTATATAAAGTCAGATGGGATGAATTTACACAAACAGAAATAATCTGAGAGCGTATTCCAAAAGTGAGGTTGATGCTTCATTACTTACCTCCGTTCGAATATTTTTACTAAGACAATATAGGTGACCACACAAAGTTCACTTTTGTTATAACTGTAGTATAAGGACAATATCTGTCACCACAGTTTCAGTTGAATACTATATCTATATCCATCCACCCAGATTTTATAATTCTCCTAATATTTTTGTTTTCCAGAATAAGAGAAGATGAAAATTGCGTGTTGTGTGATGTACAGTAACAATCCTGTGTTTTTGTAATCAATTATGCACTCATTGCTTTATTTCAACTGCTTGTTACATTAACTTACAACCATGCTTCCTTGTAAATTTTATATGTTCACATGTCTAATATATACTTATTTAATAAAATTTCTTTTCCTGTTAATATGAATTATGATTTAAAACAACACACCGTGAGATTCATTTAGGCTACTTGAAGAGATGGCGATAAGCATTCTTAGAATTATGTTGTGAAGTAGAAAAATTCAGTTATTACTTCACCGAGTTTATTAAAACTCAGGAAGAATTTCTGTTGTTCTAGATTAAGCCTAAGAGCACACCTTGCAAACTGATGTTAGATAAATATCCTCAAATGTCAACAGTTTTCCGGAGGAATATAAGAAAACATGAACACCTTCACGTCTAATTATCTTCCATCTGTATAGAAGGGTCAATATTTGCCATTAGAGAGTTTTGTGATCTTAATTACATATTTTTTTAAAAACTAAGTCATCTATTTGTCTTCAAAGGCAACGGTGTTAAGCTGTACAGATCTGAAGCAAAATGAAAAGCTTGTACAACTATGATAGACATCCCACATAGTTCCTCGATATAAACTGTGTACCTTCGTGGTAAAGACTTTCATCCAAGGGAGAACAAAAGTGTTCATGAAGTAATTGTTTGCTGAATACAGATACCGCTCTAACTTATTCGACTGCAGTGTTTATAATAGTGTATAATGTGGAAAATATGCGTGGGGAACCCTATTATAGTATGACATCCCATTGTGTTGTCCCGAAATCCATCTATTCAATTACTGGTGTTACAGAATCATGCTTGTTTGTTAATAGAGAATTTTTCTTGATTTTCTAGGGAGAAATTTCCCACACATCGTTGTTTCCGTTGAGTGCACATTAGTCTTACTAATACTGAGAAATGAAAACAGTTAATGACTGCAAATTACAGGACGCCACCATATTAAATTGGGTCCTTTGGAATTCTTTGCCCATCCAAGTTGTTCCTTGACATGTCGCTTTTAATAAAGTATGAAGCGTTATAGATTTCGTGATTTTACTTGTGGGTGAGGGGAACATGAATAGTCTCTAAGACCAAGAGTAACCAAACACTTTCTGAAAAACAATGGCACCTTTTAAGAGGACTAAAATGGACTGTGGGCAGAGAGAAAACAAGAATACGTTAGGCAGGTAAGAAGATACTATTAGATCTGGACTTCTCCAACGATGTATGCCTAATGTCACGGAAGTTGGAAAATCTGCTGGCGAAGACCAACCAGTTGAGAGTAGCAGAAGCAAATACAGGACTTCAAGTGAACATAGAGTATGATTCCATTGTGGTTAGAATTTCATTTTAATGAAGTCACACAGTGCGATACAGTAATATTGAGTGATGACATTTCGTGCACAATTTATTGCTCATAATCATATCAAGGCACTACTCACATAACTCTCTTGCTTCGTTTGTATACATGTCATGTCAATTTTTACTCATGTATATAAACAAAGCAAGAGAGTCATCTGGATACCTTGATATGGTTATGAGCAGTAAATTGTGCTCGAAATGTTATCAGTAAGTATTACCGTATCACACTGTGTGGCTTTATCAAAATAAAATTTTATCCATAACGGAATTATACTCTACCACCACAGTGCCAAAGTTTCATCCTTATATGAACATAAAGAAGACTGAGGTGATGAACGTAACCAGACAACGGCAACAACAACAAGCATCAATCACCATCAACGGAAAAAAATTAAAAGAGGTCACTCTTTCCACTTATCTAGGTGACATCATTTCAACTAAAGGCGGGCGGCCCAGACGACGATGTCAAAGTCAGCAAGGATTGGAAAGGCAAGGCAGACAATTATCATCACTCTTAAATCAGTTTGGAAATCTGTTGTATTCGGTACAAAGAAAAAATCTGGATTTGCAACACCTATGTTAAGTCAGTCCGTGAGGTACAGCAGGTGGGGTTTGAAGACAAATATTCTCCAGCGATGGTTCTCACTGGTAACAATGAAGTATGGTGAGTTGGCAGAAGTTGTAAATCATGGGCTGGTCACTGGAACAGGTCACAGTGGCTTAATGGTCTGCGAGCGAGCCTTGTAACAAGATGGTGCTGAGTTTGAAACTTGGAGGTGGGCGCGTGCTACTGAAGGGTTACAAACTAGGGCGAAACGGATGTCCACTACTCCCTGGTCTTTTTCCAACGGTTATCTAACCGATGTCAGTTGATCAAAAATTCTTGAGACCAATCAAATCCCTGCAAATAGCACTTGAATATCTCCTATATGCGTCAGATAACCTGCGCATCACGCACACGGACTGACAATATAGTTGAGTGACATTACGCAACAGTCCTACAAAATCAGCCGAAAAACTCGATTATGAACACTGTTTACTGGTTGCTCAGATGGGATTTTAAGAACATGTCTTCTGCTGTAATTGTCTTCCTGTTTACTAGCTCTCTTCAATAGGGTGTATCAGCCAACTTAGAGGGAATGATATGTTTTCGGGAATTATAACCTGCGTAACTTCGTACTTCATTTAAACATGTTAGTACTGTGCTATTCGGGCGATGAAAAATCACACTGCATATCTGACCAATAGCAGTCAGTCATCACCAACACTTAATCAACCAATTAACTTCTAATTACATGCCCTGACATCGTTGAAGCACCTGCACAAGAAGCCGACATGTCAACCTGAGACCAAGCACTTTAGTCCAATCCATCGATTGGAAAATATGAAATTGAATTAAACAGTTTAGACTGCCTATCTTTCATGGTTTTGTCAATAAATTGATTTGGGTAGCCACTTTCTGCAAGCGTGGCTCTTGGGAAGGATTGTTCTGAGTCGGCGTGGTCAAAACTGCAAATGTTGATCATCCTAGAGCCGATCGGATGAGTTAGGTTCCTTTTTCTGGAGATAGTCGCTCAACCATAAAAAGTTAATTAGTTGTCCATTCCATGTACGTGGATGGACCTTTTGAAAGATCCGTCATTCCGTCTACTTAGGAACATATCAAGAAAGTGAGTGCTTAGTTCAGATTCCTTTTCCATGGTGAATTGTAAAGAAGAATGGCAGCTGATGAATGTAAACAAGACATCATCAAGAACTATCTTCTTATCGCAGATAGTGAAAGTGTCATCTATGTATCTTCTATAAGTGTCAAAATGATCGATGGTTTGACTAAGTTGAGAGTTTTCAAGCTTTGCCATAAAACATTCGCCAAAAATGCATTCTGAGAGAAAAGGAAGCGAATAATTCCAACCCTTCGCTTGGAAATCTGGTGCAAACTTCCTCACGTAATTAATACATATTGCGGTAGAAAGTCAGTGTGTTAGGACGAGAAGAAGAGTTAAAATACATAGGGGTGGGTGAATAAGTTTGTGTATTTTGTATTAACCCTGAACGAGGGTCACACCACTGAGCAGTTTGTTGAACTCCTCATTGTCATGAATGGCTAAGTGCAAATGATGAGGGATGATATGGATTTTCTTGTTGTCACGAGTGTTGGCAAATGTGAATTCGAAAACATCAACCTCAAGAAATTTGAAAATAGCTGCTAGGTAGGCTGGTGCACCAGTACTAACGCGTTCAGCGTAGTTTCCTTAGCGCAAGAAACTAGGCAGTGTAGACTGATGGATATTGGGTTTTAGGCTTAGAGCGAGGTTACCTACCTTTTCCACAACCACTCATGACTTTCTTTAAAGTTTCACAATGATTAGTACCTCTGTAGCTTGTGTGTTTTTTAAGAACTGATGGTGAATGCATTTTTACAAACATAATCATGCCAACATCGATATCGGCGGTCTGAAGATAATGATTTTACAAGTGCAGCCTGTGATACTTAGTGAACAACTTTAGCCCTATAACTCCTGAAATGCGAAATCATACTTCAGTACCGAGAGCATCAGATTTAAACCAACCCTTCGGAAAATTATTTACAGCTTTCAAATTCGCTGCATGATGGAGAAGATATCCAAACCGTGTTTCTTTGTTAAATTTATTGACAGACTCGATATATAAATCTTAAAGATAGAGTTTCTGTTTCAACTTTGTTTAGTATTGTATTAAACATAATGAATATGTACTTTCCCTATGGATTCTGCGAAAGAACTCACATGGTGTAGTGCTGTTAACAGCTAAAGGAAAAATACGAAATAGAATGAACCCTTTAGATAATGCATACAAAATATTTCCATTTCGATATTGACTTCGTCACAAACCAACATCAGTTACAGAATCAACGAAAAACAACTCCATTAGGCAGATATTTTGTCTCAGTTTGGGACTCTTCGCCAGCGCACATGAATGACTCTACCAGGGAATAAACTCAGCGTCTTCATTTTAGGCAGCGAGCCCATTAAACATTCAGCCAACCGGTTGGAATTCCACGGCCCTTCAATTTTTAACCTCTGTCAAGTAGAGGTATATCCCCACTGCCAACGATTGCTAATGGTGAATATTCGCTTTGCACTGAACATTCTGGGACCCTTAAAGCTATGACTTCTTATAACAGCGTCGGAGCATCTATCCAGTCAACAATGATATGTTGCAGGTCAATATACAGATATTGTGTTCTGAAGGGATCTGGATTAATTTTAGTGAAGTTGTATCTAGAAGACTAAGGATGTTGCGAAGAAATTGTTTACTCACGCATATGATTTCTGTGTAAAACATTATCACCCGTGATATAGTTCTGGTTTATCATTATCATATTATTATTGTTTACTTTAATTCCTGGAGGAACATAGAGCTTCAGCCGAAAGTCTCCATTGCGTTCGGTTCTCTGCCAACGTTTTCACCTGGCTCCACATGCTTTCATCTCATCTTCACATGACCTCCTCCATGTCACCCTCGCACTGACGACCAACTAACTCGCTGTTTCCCATTCGGGTTCCACTCGAGCGATGGCCTGGCGTGTGATGTCACTCACTTTATGGATTGTTTTCCCAGAGTATGGCCAGTAAACCTCCATTTCTTCCTGCAGATTTGCTGCACAATTGGTTCCTTCTGTGTTGGTTCGTTTCCAAAGATCCCTGTTTCTGATCTTTTCTAACCATCTGATCTTGAGTATTGAGCAAAGACAGCTGTTGATGAAGGTCTGTAGTTTTTACGAAGTGCCTTTCGTGACGTGCTAAATCTCTTTTCCGTATAGCAGTACTGACTTCACATTGGAGTTGAAAATCCAGATTTAATTTTTCATGTTTAGTGCTGTTGACCTCGATACAAACTAGACAGTAAAGAAGACTCGCTTTGCTTCCCCGATCCTCACTTTCATATCCCCATCAGTTTCGTTCACCTATAGTTGAAAAAATGCTTTCCAGGTAGGTGGAGGAGGTTGCTCCTTTCAGGTTTCTCCCATTTATGCTGATTATTGTCTGTTGTTGTTGCCATTGCTGTTGGCCAGGAATCTCCATCACCTCTGCTTTCTCCATGTTCACCTGAAGTCCTATCTTCTATGGAAGCATCTGCCAACTTGTTGGTTTTCACTTGCATATCTTCCAGTTTGTGGGAAATCAGACACATAACATTGGCAAAGTCCAGATCCTCCAAGTTATTTGTGTGGGTCCATTTTATTTCTGTTTCCTTGCTGCCCACTGTCTGTCGCATTATCCGGTCTACCACAATCAGGAAAATCATTGGAGATATTTGATAATTGTGTTCAGCTAAATATTCTTAAACTAATCATAGGTGTTTCGTCCAAAGAAACCTTTGGATTCTATGGTGGCTTGACAACATTGTTGAGGTATGTCTGTACTTTTGAAATAACGTTCCGAAAAATCTTGTTTTGATTTTCTTAACACGCTGGGGTTAATTTAAATAATTTATAATAACTGTCACTGTTAAAAAGTACCACAGGTTTTGCAACATTAAGTGATGCTTTGATATGGTCGGAATATGACATTTTACTGTGCGTGACTCGTGGAAGTTCAGTTTACTATATAGTGGAATTCAGAAAATCACTTGAGTCACATTGACGTGACTTTATTAACTCGTTGCCTTTGTTCAGACCAAAATAATTAGGTTTTGATTGTGGCACATAGCTACAAAGCTTCCTGCCATCTGTCTTAAAAAGTATTACATCAACTTGTAATTAAATTTGCACCGGCGTTATAACTACTAATTTTATTATGATTCAGGGAGGAGTAAGAGTTTAGTGACTAATGTACTATCAATCCATATGCTGTTGGGTTAACTATTCATCCATTTGCGTTACTCATTCACTAAAAACCTTTCCGTCCTCATTTTACATCGATAGAAAATGTTCTGGTTGGTTGAATTAGCATGTTTGGGATCTTGGTTTCACATGAGAATACGACTTTTAAATACAGTTAACCATTGCCAGTGGTCATAAGTCTGTACTGTTAAATCGGAAAGGCAAAAGAAACCTAGTTAGCTACGTTTCGTCGGGGCAGTCACCATGGTACGGTTAGAGCCTAATATATCAATGCAGAAAAAGACTAAGGCAAGCACTGTGTACCGTAGCATACCTTATCAATAAACTGCTTCCAGTCAAATCATTTTGAACTCTGTCCTTTCATTAGTATATTAGTCTCATTATCCTATAAGTAGTGAATCATCTTCAGTCTTAACAATTTAACTGCTTACATCATTCCAGAGTTATCCTACTCAAAGTTCTTACCAGCTAGTCCTTGTCATTCCCAAAAATACATGTCCAAATCCTTCCTTGTAATTTACATTTTAGGATTACTTAGATTGTAGCCAGTTAAAAAGAATTCTTGAATTAATATGAATTGATCTTTTTCTATTGGATCTTTTGGTTTGCACAATATCAAATAAAGTGATTGTGCTGACTGGCTTGTGTGCTATATCTATTCAAAACGGATTTAATATTCTAGCTGTTGTTACAGAGATATTTTATATATGGTAGGATGAATTTTCTTGTGTTCTTTGATACTGGCTGGTTGTTGGTGTTATGACTCGAGTCTAAGCACATTTTGATGAAATTGTGAGGATATCCATTCTTTTTGAAGACGGTTTGTAGGCAGTTGTCTTCCATTCTTTTCAACACAGGAGTGCTACAGTGTGTTTAAACTCTTTTAAAAATTATCACAGACCAAATTTCCAGTCTTTTTTTTTCCTTCACGTTCCCCGGTGGAACATAGGGCTTCAAGCTAGCGGCTTGAAGTTTCTTTAGCAGTGTTTATTTTACAGGATGGGGTTGCTAGCCTCACGCTCAACCTTTCCTCTTCACCAGCATTATTTCTGGCTTAGCGAGGTAAAGGAGTGCATCGGCCGGGGATCGAACCCCGGACCATGTGCATGGTCGAGGAGCGTCCTAAATGCTATGCCACCGACGCCCAGTCAATAAAAAGTAAATCACACGACAAGAAAATTCGAATTCCAAGTCACTCAGTCAAAATGAGCAATAGAGACGTGAATTAACAACCAGTCATGAAAGTAGTTGCCCGGAGATACAATTACATCCGTCATGGAAAATTTAATTTAGTCCATTTTATACTAAAAACCTGCTTTGAAGATGTTGTTTTGAAGGACGACGAAAGCTTAGCACTTAAATCAACCAACTCCTCAGAGAACATAACTAATTTAATATTCGTTCAAGTTTACTAATAGGCAGAATTGAATGAAATTTCCAATGTTTTATTCTAATGATACCTCATAGTCATTTCATCTATGTCTTAATTTACAGTGAAAATGTTAGAAATATTCTAAATATTCTTCTAATGGTAAGGTGGGTGCTACTGACAATGATTTCCCGGTTAGTATACCTTGTGTAATGTCTTCTGAAAGAATATTGCATAGCATGGGGATGGATTAAATAGTGAAGAAGGGAGATCCTTGTGAAACAGCATACAAAACACGGGTGGAATGCAAAAGAAACTCAACATGCTCGAATGGGATATCAATGTAAAGTGAGCATATTTTGCTACATTTGTAGATCAGTTTGTCGATAAACGATTCCGCTACCAAGTACTACTCTGGTGTTACACTAAGGTTCTGACTTTTCTGTAACTACATATATACATATACCTACAACAACTTCTGCCGCATAAGCTATAAGCCATTATTAGTAAGGACACTGTACGAAGAAGACAGGAAGTTATGTTCACCTAACAAGGCAGAAGAAGAATTAAGCTTTGTTGAAAAATGCATTAGGGAAAACGGGTGTCCAAAGGGATTTCTCCTAAAGTACAGCAAAGAAAAAGACGAAAAAGTGAAGTATCAAACCGTTGGAAAGAAGGTGTTCATCAGATTACGTTCTACTAAGAGTTCATGGTCGTAGATAACTGAATATGAAAATATGTGTTTATGTAGTATACTAGTGTGTGTGTGTGCATGGGTAAACAGTTGTCAAACATTTGTTAGCTACTCCATAAGAAGATATAGACAATCGTGAATTTTGACCAAGTGTGATTTATTAGTTATACATATCCATTTTTTATTTATTTATCAAGATTTGCCATTCATCAGCTAACAAGATCATATCACGTCTGTTCAAACTGTTGGGATTCACCTATATATGTAGGGCATCCGCAGTCAGTCAGTCTTCATACTAACCAAAACCTTATGGTGGAGCCTTATTCCTATCAAAATCGATTTTGTGTCCCATTTCTATCGAACGCAGTGCAATCGCTGATCTGTTTTCTAGCTTCTCCAAGTCCGCAGAGGTCTTTGGAACCACCTTTAGACATTGTTTATGCTCTTTCACTCCTACATTTACCTGTCTGGAAGTTTCTTTTACATATATGGCGTCACAGTCCCACAATTAATCTGCTACACACAGTTCTGTTGGTTTTATTCTTCTATTTTATTATCCTTAACCTTCATCAGTGATGATTGTAAGGTGTTAGCTGCACGAAAATACAGTCATATGTCAAGATCGTTAAGGAATCGCTTTATCTCATCCAACGTTTCTTTGCGGTAAGGAATCACCATTGTACTAACCCAATTCTTAGCAACACGTTTCGATCCATCCTTATCTTCACATTTTGAATGCATTTTCATGAAGGCTTTAGGATAATTATTTGATTCGAGAGTGGATTGAACCAATTTTAGTTCCCTGCTAATCACTTCCTGCTCAGTAACTAGACGTTTGGCTCTGTTAATCAGATTCCTGGTCACAGTTACTTCGGTGCTAAAGGAATGTCCTGAAAAGTAGTCTAGGTATCTGTCCGAATTTGTTGGCTTTCTAAAAATATTTATTTTAAATTTACCATTTCTTTTTCTTTTTACTAAACAGTCCAGGAATGCCAAATCATTCTCGTCGGATTCGATCTTTTTGGAAAACTTTATGGTTTCTGACATATTGTTTATTAGGTGAAAAAGTTCACTCAAAAAACTACGTCTGATTATGACGAAGGTGTCCTCCATGTATCTCAACTACATTTTTGGAATACTAGAACATCTCATAATTGCATTTGTTTCTAATGAGTGCATAAACAGATTGGCGACTAGCAAAGATACTGGTGATCCCATAGCAATGCCTTCTGTTTGACAGTAAAGAACCCCTTTAAAGTAATAATGTTGTAGTGAAGTTGGTTTCTATTAATATGTGTTCCTCATCTTGAATTGTCGCCTTTTTTAACAACCCTTACATTTAATATCAGGCATTAGACACAATTTATAGTTAGCTGTCTCATAGCCTTCTTTTCTAGAATTTCAGTCTAGCATAATATTCAACCTGGTCGCGTGTGCTACTACTAAACAATGTCACTCAGACTTTATTCTTTAATGGTAATTTTGATCATGTTCACCTTCTACAATCAGTTTAAAACAGTCACACTCAGTTCTGAAAGAAGTTCCGTTAATGCATTTGACAGATCCTCGTTTTGACCTAGAATTCGCAAGCACAAATGTTCACCAAGTAAAATTCTGAGTCGCATCATCCTGAAGAAAATAATGGACGCACTGGATACAGAATTCCGATCAGAACAAGCTGGATTCAGGAAAGGCAAATCATGTTCTGACCAAATTGCGACTCTACGCACCATCATCGAACAAAGCATGGAATGGCAATCAAACCTCTACCTCAAATTTATAGACTTTGAGAAGGTCTTCGACAGCGTTGACCGTGAAGTAATTTGGAAACTACTCGAGTACTACGGCGTACCCCAAATATTCATCAACCTTATTCAACAGCTGTACGACAACGGCACATGTCAAGTGATCCACAACAGAAAACTCAGCGAGGCGTTTGGAGTAAACACAGGAGTCAGACAAGGGTGCTTATTATCACCAATGATATTCCTTATTGTAGTGGACTGGATGATGCGGTAGACAGTGGGAAACGGGAAGACAGGGGTATCCTTGACTGACATGAAGAACCTAGAAGACCTAGATTTCGTAGATAATTTATTTTTGATGTCACACAAAATCGAAGACTTGCAAGCGAAAACCGACAAACTGGTCGAAGAAGCAGCCAGAGAAGACAGGACTCCTGGTGAACATAGACAAGACGGAGGTCATGAAATTAACCAACCAACAACAACAACAGCAGCAGCAACATCCAGCGCCACTCAGCATCAATGGGAGGGGTTTGAAAGAGGTTACTTCATCCACTTCACTTATCTAGGGAGCATTGTCTCAACTACAGGATGAACGGACGAGGATGTCAAATCGAGAATCGGGAAGGTAAGAAACACATTCATCAACCTGAAACCAATCTGGAAATCTTCGTCACTCAGCATCAACAACAAAATTCGGATTTCCAATACAAACGTTAAGTCAGTCAGTTCTTCTATACGGATGGATCAGAAACTTGGCGGGTCACAAAGAATATTTCCAACAACCTGTTTCAGACCTTTATCAACAACTGTCTTCGCTCTATACTGAAGATCAGATGGCCGGAAAGAATCACCAACAAGAGACTATGGGAACAAACAAAATAAGAACCAATCGCCCAACAAATATGCAGGAGAAAGTGGAGATGGATTGGACATTCGCTGAGGAGGCCGCTGGTTGACATTGCGTGTCAGACCAGTGCTTGAGTGTAACCGCAAGGGAAGCAGCGAGTGGTTCGTCGGCGCAAGGGTGACATGGAGGAGATCGTGTGAAGAGGAGTTGAAACAGTATGGACTAACATGGATGCAAGTGAAAAGTACAGCAGAAGACAGAAGCAAGTAGAGATGTGCAGTTGAATCCCTTTGTTTCACTAGGAACCCAAGGGAACAATAATAATAATGTTCACAAGGCTGCCTTTAGGATATCTTCTTTATTAATCTGACTGTTCAGAGTTGGTAAAATGAGTGAAATAAAAGATGTGAACCACGTTGAAACACGATCAATTCATGTGGTCATTGGATCATACTACTGTCTTAGTAATTCACTACCAAAAACATCATTTATTTCATGTTTATGTTACGAAGCAATAAGCTTCACATTGTATCCATCTGACAATAGTTTTATCACATTTTTAGAGTCTTCCTTTTTGTAGTATTCCACATGGTTTTTAAATGATTCTTTTTTTCTATCATCTTGTGTGTATTCTAGTAAAATTGTGAACCCTTCTACTTCTTAATACATTGAATATTATGGATACTATTTTCCTTTTCATTTCTTCAATTTGAAACTAATGGTATTATGATATATGTCATCTGTAGTTAGTTAGAAAGAAAATATATTAGTTAGTACAAAAACAACAAAAGACTAAAAGTTTAACACTTGCTGATTTGCTTTTTATGTATTCTGTTTATTTGTTTGTTTTAGTGTAATTAAAATGGCGAATTTCAATGTTCAATATGAAGGTTTTGAGCATTTTCACTAAATATTCTTTAAGTGTTCTCTCTTACACCTCTTTTATGGTTTATTCTGAAGGGATCGATTTTCTTGTGTATAGGTCTCAGTTTCCTACAGCGAATCAGATATTTCTATCATTCTGCTGATAGATAATTAAAAATATTACTACACTTATAAAGGTGATCGGATTAGTGCGAATTAGATACTCAAAAGGCTTTCTTAACCTGTGTAGTACTCTCATTGTTACCTCAGCATGATATTTTTAGTTTAATTCACACAGAGAAAGAAAGAAATTTTGTAAGGACATTTGCAGTTGTTTTCTTTTAATTAGACAGTGTGATATTTCATAAAATAAAAGTATTATATATAAGTCTCTGGCAGTAAAAGAATCTTACAGTCCTTGTTGACTGTGTTTCAGTCCCAGAGTCAGCCTAATAGTACTTCAGAAAATGTACAATCTTTTGCACTAAACAAGGAGACTTCAATTTACTTGACATTAAGTGTGATTAAAAGGCTGGCGACACCAGTTACAGGGAACAGCTAAGTGAATTTGGAATTTTCATTTGGGAACAAATCTCATCACTCTACAAGAGATGACAAATTGTTAGGCTTCTCATTTCATACTTATATGGTTTCTGAGTTTATAGAGTGTTTATTACAAATTCCAGTAACTACTAGTTTAAATATTGGTTTGTGGCAATTTGATTAATTATTATAATATACTATTGTTTCTTTTAATTCCTAGAGGAACATAGGGCTTCAGTCGTGCGTCTCCATTGCGTCCGGTTCTCTGCTAGAGTCTTCACCTGGCTCCATGTCTGCCCACACGTTTTCATCTCCTCTTCACATGACCTCCTCCAAGTCACCCTCACCCTGATGACCAACTCGCCGCTTCCCTTTCGGGTTCCACTCGAGCAATGGCTTGTCTGGTGATGTCACTTGATGGTTTCCTCAGAGTATGGCCAATCCATCTCCATTTCTTCCCACCTATTTGTTTCACAATCGGTTCCTGCTGGGTTGGTTCGCTCCCAGAGATCTCTATTACTGACCTTTTCTGGCCATCTGATCTTGAGTATCGAGCGAAGACAGCTGTTGATGAAGGTCAGTAGTTTGTTTGATACGTTCTTTTTGACGCGCAGTGCAAGTCTCTGATCCATATTGTGAGTAGCACTGACTTCACATTGGAGTTGAAAATCCGGATTTAACTTTTGATGCTGAGTGCTGTTGATCTCCACACAGACTTTAGAGTATTGAAAGCTTGTCTTGCATTTCCGATTCTTGCTTTGATATCCTCGTCAGTTCCGTCCGCCTGTAGTTGAAACGATGCTTCATAGCCAGGTAGGTGAAGGAGGCTGCTCCTTTCAGTTTCCTCCCATTTATGCTGATTGTTGTCTGTTGTTGTGGCTATTGCTGTTGGCCAGGAATCTTCATCACCTCTGTTTTCTCTATGTTCACCTGAAGGCCTATCTTCTCTGGATGCTACTTCTGCCAACTTGTTGCTTTTCGCTTGCATATCTTCCAGTTTGTGGGAAATCAGACATATATCATCGGCGAAGTCCAGACCCTCCATGTTTTTGTGTGAGTCCATTTTATGCCTGTTTCCTCGTTGCCCGCATTTTGTCGCATTATCCAGTCTACCACATTCAGGAAAATCATTGGCGATTGATTGGTCACAGGATTTGTCATGAGCTGACATTGGTTAGAGGACCATTGAGAAACCACCATGCAGTAGTGGAGATCTGTTTCGTCCTAGTTTGGGACTCTTCACAGTACGTACCCACCGGGTTTCGAACCTAGGATCTTCTTGTTACAAGGTTAACTTGTAGACCCCTAAGCCACTGGGACCCTATCCAGTGACGTGTCCATAAATTCTAACTTCTCCCAATTCATGAAATAGTGCGACCACCAGCAAATATCTTCGGCAGGTATTTGTCTTTACGCCCTACCTGCAATACCCCACTGGTCAGGACTCCCCACTAGAACTCAAGGCAACTACCTACCTGAATAGGGCCAATCCTTGGTGAGCAGCTTATTGATATTCAAGTATTATTTTGTAGGGATTCGGTTGATTGGTTACAGGAGTTGGCAGGTTTCTGGTAGAACATAGGAAGTACGCATCCCATCTTCATTTCATTCTAGTCCTCGTAGCCCCCTTTAGCTGGGTAGCTTTCATTCACACCTAACACAATCTCCTCCATTTCACTTTGGGACCAAAATTTAACCCTTCGCTTCCATCCTATTTGAGTCCAAATTGAGAGATTAGCATGTAATGTCAGTCAGCGGTCTCTTCAACGTGTGACCGATCCATCTCCACTTACTTCCGTAGATTTACTGAGTGACAGGTTCTTGGTTGGCTTGTTTCCAGGGTTCCTCGTTGCTTATCATTTAATAATTATAATAATAATAATAATGGCTTTATTCCAAACAGTATTTGTGGTACAGGTATGGAATTTTCAGCGTTCATTACAATATTGCATCTAATTACCTCATAAATTTTGTAAGGATTTAGAAATATAAAGCAACAACAACAAAAAGAAAAAGAGAAATAAAAGAAATAAAAAAAGAACAGCATTGCATTCACATATTTAAACAATGCACCACAGGATATGATATATAAAATTAGTCTGTAATGGAATATATGAGCAACAATATAATAGTAACAAAGAAAGGAGAACAAAAGTTAATGGCAACTATTTGTTAGAGTGCCGCAGTAAGGTGATCGTGTCATGCCTAACAGTTTTCTCATCACATAACAGCTGTGCCAGATAAGGTATTGTGGAGTTTTTATACTTGGTAGTCCTGGCATATAGCTTCCTATAGTTGCTTCTAGTTCTACCAGATGAAATGCAAGGAGAGAGCTGCGTATGGAGAGGGTGTTCGGGGTCTGACAATATAGAATTTGCTAGTTTCTTACATGACATTATATGTCTATCCACAATTGTGTTAACCAGTTGGTTTAACGAAATCCCACTTGCCCTACTAACAGCTTTTAGTGCCCTATGCAGCGAAGCAAAGTCTTTCTTAAGTAGTCCAGGAAAGATTTCTGAAAGGGCTATTTAATCTTCACTATCGAGTGGCCCTTGCTAGCAAATGGGTATCTTCATCACCAATGTCTTCTCAATGTCCGCTTGTAGTCATATCTTCGTTGCCAGCGTCTTCTGTCAGCTTGTTGTTTTCCGACTGTAGTTCTCCAAGTTTGTGTGACATTGTAAATAGACCACCCGTGAAGTCCAAAACTTTTAGACTATTATCGTTGATCCAATGTATGCCTGTCTTCTGGGTCCCCAAACACAGTCTGTGGCATAATCCAGTCCACCACAATGAAGAATACTATCGGTGACAGTAGAGAGCCTTCTTTTAATCTTGTCTTTACTTCAGCTACTTTGCTGAGTTTTCTGTTGTGAGTCGCTTAACATAGGGTTGATAAAGGTCTGGTGTACTCCGTAGTGTTGAAGAAAATTACAAATTACCTCACGGTCAATGTTGTCAAAGGCCTTTTTTAATCTGACGAAGTTGGGGGAGAGATTTGACTGCCAGTTGAAGCCCTGTTCATTCTAGATCTTCTTAGTTTCACTTAACAGTACCTTAAGAAGAGAATAATTAAAGTAGTAACAACAATATACTGACTAGCTCATCCAAATTAAATACTACTTAGGCCAGAATCAAGGCATATAAACCTCGCTTTCTTACCGAAAGTGGTTAGAAAAAATGTGTGTAAAAAGCAAAAATACTAAATTAACCCAGTTTTGTGTGCACAATGCATTTAGACAAGTGAATAGTTTAGCGGAGGTTTTCCTATTTCTAATGAAACCTTTTTATGAACCGTATATTGTCATATAGAATAGCATTAAGATAAGTAAGCCGACACTTGATAATTATACAAGTTATTGTTATCGGGTAGTTCAGTTGTAGGATACTCACCAACCACGCCAGAACTTCGGATTCTATTCCCAGCAGACGCACTCCTACACCTCGCCTAGTTTACTCGCCTGCTGCATACCCGGGGAGTAAGGAAGGTATGGCGTCAGAAGAGAAACCCAACCTGGTAAAAACCGTATCATCTCTACTCCATCTTCAAAGCTGGGATACTTATGTTCCACTGAGAACATAAGGAATGAAAAAATGCTATCTGAAAAAAAACATTAGAATGAAACCAATTAATGGAATGCGGCTTGTGAAGGTAATTATGCACTAATGGTATTGAATGAAAGCATATTAATTTAAATATGAGCATAGTATATTCAAAAGAAGAATCCCTTAAGCCTACATAAATTTTCACTTCATTATTCTTTCCTCTATGCTTCAAGTACTGACTCTATGCTATCACAACGTTTCAACAATTTGAAAATTCCTACAGTATATTCTGAACATGATTAGTTTGAGGAATCGAAGCAGATAAACCTTTAAGTTCTTCAGTGGATGAGACCAGTTCACATTTTACCAAATAAGGAAACAAAATCTGTATGACATGAATCTGGAATCCAGTGGGTGCGTACTGCTAATGAGCCTAAAACTAGGATGAAACAGCTGTCCAATAATTCCTGGTTTTTAGTGGTTCTCTAACTGACATTAATTCCTGGTCGAACTCGAAAATCAAATCAAATCCTTTCAAATCAACCTTCGAAAATTAATCTGTTGCTTGCTAGCGACTTGCTACACGACGGGGTTTCCTGGAGTTCTTATGACAAATCATGACCAATGGGGCTCATCCAGTGGGGAGTGAGGATGCATTTCCCACCGATGACATTGGTTGATGGCCGCGCCAAAATCACGTTTTTGGTGAAGTTAGAATTAATGGGCTGGCCATTGAATCGGGTTCCAGTGACTGGCTGAATGGTATATGAGCTTGCTTTGTAACCAGAAGGTCTTATGTTCGAAACCCTATGGTGAATGAAACAGCTGTCTAATAATCCTTTGTCTGCAATGGTTCCGTAACTGTCATCAATCTGATAATTTTTTTTATCAACTTTCCACTCACAGAAACTGTCTGTCACATTTGTCAATACATAGAAGAAAATCAGCTGAACATCGGATTACCGACGACTTGTTTAAAGGAACTACTACTGAGATGTACACTCAGAGTACAATTCACATTCAACGAGGTTATTTACAGATAAGAAGATGGGATCGCAATGGGATCTCCACTGGACCCATCACTAGCAGACTGCTTCATAGCAAGCCTCGAGAACGGCCCACCCAAATCAACTATTGACAATTTCCAAACGTATTTTAGATATGTGGACGACATCTTTATTATCTGTGATGACGGTCACAATCTCAATCAGTTACTGCAAATATTCAACAAATGCCATCCAGCCACAAAGCTCACCCTTGAAATGGGAAACGAATCTAAAATCCCTTTTCTTGGTGTTGAACTTACAAGGAGAGCTGACGGAACTTTAAGAAGGTCCATCCATTGGAAACCCACATGGAACGGCCAACTGACATGCTTCTACAGCTGGGTACCAATCAGTCGGGAAAGAAACCTAATTAGATCTCTTGTCACTCGCGTCCGGCTCATGTGCAGCTCTGATACCATGGAAGAAGAACTAAACTTCCTCAAAGAAACCTTCGTACAAAACGGTTACCCATCAAGATTCGTAGACAAAAACATCAAACAAAATATCCAAAAGCAAGAGACAGCATCCGTGCCAAAAAAGATACTTTATATGAACCTCGACTTCAAGGGAGACCTACTCAGTGACGTCCTTAGAAGGAGAATCTCCACCTCTTTAAGAAGAACTTTCTTTGCGACAACATTGAGAGTAGTGTTCTCTGGTCGCCGCTTGATCTGCAGAAGCCCAAAAGACAAGATACCGCACCTGACCACTTCTACGTGTTTATATCAGTTCACCTGTTGTTGTGGAGCCAGGTACATTGGTCGTTCAACGTGCATCCTGTCAAAAAGGGTCAAAGAAAACTATCCAGCGTGGCTGCAGAAAGGAAGTGATGGCTGCATAAGGAGTGCAATAATCGAACACCTCGTCACCACTGGTAATTCCATCTCAACAAACGCCTCCTTCAAAGTAATCTACAAAGTGAAGACAACCTCCCAAAGACAGTACGATTCCGTCTTCTTTGCATCGCAGAAGCCCAAGCCATTCAGCTGGAGGAACCAGAACTTTGCATACAAAAGAAAATTATTCAACCACCTCTACTGTCATGGTAACAACTCTGTTGATCTGACTTAACTTTCGTTTGTATGCTTACTTTTCTACTTAAAACCCTTGTGTATTTCCGTATATTTTGTTTCCATGTACACCCTGAGTACAACTCTTTCATCAAACTACTCATGTTATTACGCAACTCTTCTTTAACAATCGTTTGTGACAACTCATCACTTTTGTTACTACCCTCTTATATCAAAATCCAATTCATCTGAACTTACTAATTGTATTTTCGTTTGACAAATTTAACGTACACGCATACAAAACAAACATACATATTTGCGATTGTACAGCTATGAAAATGAATTCGCCGAAAACAGACTCTTCGCTGAACTACTTGTCTTCTGTCTATTAATTTGATTTGGGTTGTTACCAGTTTGCTATACTGGCTAGCCAAAAATCGAATAGTTCAACCTAATTTGACTGCTTTAGCTAGGCTAGACTAGGTTCACCGATGGTGAACTCGGCTCCAAAAAAAGCGAAGCTACTATCCAGTGTTTGGATCATCTTTATGTATCTGTTAGGCCACATGTGAATGATGTACGACTACTCATGTCAGTCTATCAGTAGTAAATATATTTTTTTCACAAAAACTATTCCATATCTAGTTAAATTATTGTTTGTTGTAGCACACATGATTTTGCTATCATCCAGTGTTAGTCTCTGAAAAACAAAGTAGCACAATTTACTTCAAATGGTCACCCCCTTCCTTTCTTCACATAAGCAACTAGAAAGTGTGCAAATGATATTTTGTATAAAAAGGAAGCAGAAACAGGCTGTGAACTATTAATGGATTTCCTATTTTCTCATAATGATTATCTTTTTATGGTTAAAAGAATAATATTCTTACTACATTTATTATCAGTATGTATCAACAGTGAACATGTCTGTCGGACACTACAGGACATTAAAATGGTAAGCATCTCTAAATGACGACTCCATCATTAATTACCTATAACACTATCCATAGACCTACGCTATCGTTTCACAAAGTGTTGAAAAACGTCAAACATCCAGTAATGAGTTGAAATTTCATGCTTATTACACAGAACAACTGAAATCTATGGTGAATTTTACACAATTCGAAGTAAGTTATATACAGTATCTTTCGTGGGTAAAACTGTTAAGTTTGATTAGTGTGCTTGTGGGATATGTGTTTCAAAATGAATGTCTCAAACTCATAATTTAGAAGAATCATTAGATCATCTTCATGGAAATTTGTTTTTAATTCCAAGCGGAATACAGCGCTTTGAGCTTAGACTTTGCACTTTCAACAGCGGCTTTTATTTTACGCGGTCGGGTTACGGGCTTTAAGCCCAACCCTACTTTTTTACAGGGCAAACAACCAGCTAAGTGAGGTTTCAGAGTAAGTTAGTTGCGTATCGAGCCCAGACAATCCAAGTTTTTATGTTTTATAGTATGCTAGAATAAATGTGAATCTTAAAATCGTCACAGGTAAAGAATGAAATCAGCTGGATGTGAGGAAAATGAAATAAACGTTCGGCTACCATACTTTTCATTCACTTATCTAGGGAGCATTGTCTCAACTACAGGAGGAACGGACGACGATGTCAAATCGAGAATCGGGAAGGCGAGAAACACATTCATCAACCTGAAACCAATCTGGAAATCTTCGTCACTCAGCATCAACAACAAAATTCGGATTTTCAATACAAACGTCAAGTCAGTCAGTTCTTCTATACGGATGGATCAGAAACTTGTCGGGTCACAAAGAATATTTCCAACAGCCTGTTGCAGACCTTCATCAACAACTGCCTTCGTTCTATACTGAAGATCAGATGGCCGAAAAGAATCACCAACAAGGAACTATGGGAACAAACAAAACAAGAACCAATCGCCTAACAAATATGCAGGAGAAAGTGGAGATGGATTGGACACTTGCTGAGGAGGCCGCTGGGTGACATCGCGCGTCAGGCCCTCGAGTGGAACCCGAAAGGGAGGCGGCGAGTGGGACGTCCAAGGGTGACATGGAGGAGACTGTGTCAAGAGAAGCTGAAACAGTATGGACTAACATGGATGCAAGTGAAAAGTACAGCAGAAGACAGAAGCAAGTAGAGATGTGCAGTGGAAGCTGTATGTTCCACTAGGAACCCAAGGGAACAATAATAATAATATACTATACTTTTAGGATACTCAGTGATATAGGGTTAATGCAGCTGTACACAATTATCAGACAATAAAGTAGCCAGTTTACCCTTAATATGTCTGTCGTATGCATCAATTCCACCTGTCTACCCCGAAAGTTCCACCGATTGACGTGCTTACAGTTGCAGTTTCATTTTTGGTTTGAAGAAGTAAACGAGAATTATTTTCTTAACATCATGCCACATTTATATGATTTTCGAATGATTAGCGTCGTCACACATCAAAATGAATGAGAGCTAGGGCACAATGATCAGTTTCAACGTCTAGCCACGGTATCCCCTCATAAATCAATGCGCTATCAAACGTAGGATAATTACATCTCTCTGTACCGTTACAGATCTATTTATCCAGTAGAAAAATTTCATTTCATATCTCCTCTTACGAGGTCCACAGTTTAGGTTGTTATCAAACTCCAAACCAGTATTGATTTATTTTTATTTAAAAAAAATTATATTGTAGAAAAATGTGGTCAACAAGGCGTTGAAGTTTTGGGAAAACGCTCTGAAGGTGAAAGACAAGTCTGGTGAACACATACTTATTTATAGGTAATTTTCAAAACTGATAAGTTTATACAATATTATAAAACTGTCACTTAACAATATGAAGTATTCTTTCAATTCATTTGTAAATTCAGTGAACGTTTAGAATTTCTTTCAAGTTTCTAATGGGACCACAACAAAAATGGGTATCGTCCATGTTAGTTGCTTATTTGATGTATTATACACAAATATAGTTTGTTGTTTAAAATTGTTTAACATTTCGAAGACAACGAAAGTAAAAGCATCTCCCTGTATTTCGCACAAATATAAGTAAAACGAAGGAACATGACTGTTGGAATCAGTTCTATGACTATGGTGGCTATAATCAATGATTTATGCTTAGAAAGTACCTCCAAAATGTATAATTGTTTCACAGTAGACTGTATGATGGTGAATACATTTAAGATGGAATTTTCTTGAACTCTAAAACCTTTTTTATACAACTACAAATATCATTGTTTCCTTGGGTCCTGAGTGGAACAACACGTCTACACTTTGTTTTATTTTCTGCTATCTTCTTCATCTGAGTCCACGATTGACCATAATTTCTCATTTGCTCCTTGCCACACGATTTCTCCCATGTGACTGACGACCCATTCGTCTCTTCCCATTGGGATTTCACTCGAGAGATAGCCTGCATTGTGCGCGATGTTATTTGACGGTCTCCTCAGTGTGTGTCTGATCCACCTTCATTTTCTCCTACATAATTGTTAAGCAATCGGCTATTGGTTGGCTGGTTCCCAGACAGAGTTCCTCTTTACGAATTCTTTCTCACCGGTCATTTTACTCTTTCCGTGATACGCAGTACAGGTTTCTGACTCATATAGAAGGACTGAATGACTTCACATTTGTGTTTAAAATCCAAATCTTGTAATTTATACTGAGTTAGTGCAGAAGATCTCCAAACTGGTTTCAGGTTGATGAAGGCGTATCTTGCCTTTAAGATTCTGACTGCCTTTGACATCTTTGTCATCCGTTCCGACTGCTTGTGGTTGAAACCGTGCTTCCTGGCCAGATAAGTGAAGGAAATGACCTCTTTCAAATCTCTCCTGTTGTTGTTGATAGGTGCTGGTTGATGTCGTTGTTGCTGTTGGTTAGTTGGTTATCTTCAGAAATTCTGCGTTCTGTGTGTTAACCTGCACTTCTGTCTTCGCTGCTTGTTTCTTCTGCCAGCCTGTTTATTTTCACCTCTAAGTCTTCGAGTTTGCGTTACATTCAACATAAATCATCCACGCGTGAAATCCAGATCTTTTAAAAGCTTCTTATTGGTGGTCAAGAGTATTCCTGTCTTCTCACTCCCGATGCACAGTGTGGCATATAATCTAGCCCACCACAATTAAGAATGTTATAAGTGATAATAAGAAACCAGCCTTGTCTCACTTCTGTATTCACTTCGAACAACTCTCTGAGTTTTCCATTGTGGTCTACCTGACACGTGACATTGTCATAAAACCAGCATTTGTTGTGCAGATTTTTATAGCATGGAGCATCAGAGTACTAATGAGATTTCATTTGTATGCAATATAAATAAACTATATGAAACAGATATATTAGCCAACTGATGACGTTTTATGGAAAATACCCAGCCTGCTAGCTTCGGTGGCATAGCGGTTAGGACGCTCGCCGACTATGCACATGGTCCGGGGTTCGATCCCCGGCCGATGCACTCCTTTACCTCGATAAGCCAGTAATAAGACTGGTAAAGAGGGAAGGTTGGGCATGAGGCCAGCAACCCCATCTCGTAAAAATAAACTCTGCTACAGAAACTTCAAGTCTCTAGCTTGAAGCCCTATGTTCCACTGGGAACGTGAAGGAATAAAAAATAAAAAGAAAACTAGTGCCATTTAGCAGTCTTTTTGGAGAATTTTGAGAAATAATGAATTATCGTTTTTTTTTCATATGTGAACTCAATTTTCGGCTTAAGCATACTGAAAGTTTTGAGAGGAACCTCAGTAGTGATTTTATTTTTACGCAAGTATCGTTCATATATCTTCAGTAGCACGACTTTTCGTTGATTGTATTTTTCAGGTGAATCACTCTTTAATTTCACCATAAACATCTTGGCTAAAAGAGAACTAAAGACGAAGCCATTGGCCACAGGCTCAACCTAACGATACATTTTGTTGTTAAACTGAAACTACACCTCTGCTTTAAAACAAATTAGCAGTTCTGGTATTGTTTTAGCTGTTATAACTGCTTCTGGCAGCAAATGACAAATGAAGTCAATGGTCTCTAACGAAGAGACTTTCGGGAATAGAGGAGTGGCATTTGTGCAAATCATGGTTTTGTTATCAGTCTTCTTATATGTCAAGTTTTCATTAAATCTGATGCTGTCCTCCAGGATATACTTAGCCACTTTCAAATTTACTGGTTATAAGTGTGTCTGCCAACGATCTTGCTACTTTGTGATCTGGTGATTTATTGGGCGTATAGAACAATTGGGTTGGTGGGTTATACGTAACCCATACATTCTAGGAATGTAATGTCCATACAGGCTGTTGAAGTTATTAAATTTGAGAATGGACTAAGTGATCGGATAGCAGAGCTTTTCGTGTCTGATGAGAAATTACCCAAAATTTCCCTAAGTTGTGTTCAAATAATAATTTAAACGAATTAGTGTTGAAATATTGGCTTTTGTACATGAAGCATATGTGCAACTTCATTTCATGAGTAAAATATACAAAGTGGTAATCACAAATACTTTATTTTGATTTTCTTTTGATTAAAGCTTGAAACCGCACAGTAATTTTTGCATAAGTATGGAATTTTCAGCATGTGATATCGGTAGCCCAAATTTTACAGGCTGACAATAGTTATCAGATGTGCGTAGGCAGGGGATCGAACCCCGGACCATGCGCATGGTCGGAGAGAGTCCTAACCACTGTGCCACCGACACACAACAGGATGTCGCTGCTAGGGAACACTGAAATGATGCCCAGAATGATGACAAGGACTTATTCAATAAACCATGGAGGTCTGACGGGGACAGAAATGATCTCCCAACTCCCGCAATCCTACTCACAATAAACCTGAAACAGAAAGTGGTTTTTTAATTTATCAGGAAACGAGTCTTTTGAATAATCGCTTCATCATTTATTACGGCAAAAATGAGTACCGCTAAATTGTAGAAAATATGATTGAAAATCACACTTTTCAAGAGTACTTATGTACGATTATTTTGCTTAACATTTTATTGCCTTGTTCACTATCGTCAAATTCACAGACCCTGTGAAGGACAACCTACTGTTACGGATGAAGCGACAGGAGTAGCATACTGCCCAAACGGATGCAAAGATACAGTCAAATGTTATGACTATGATATACCAAAGGAATATCTTTCAGTAAGTAATATAGTTGAGGTTTTACTCGATAAATTTCAGTATCTTTATTATTTAGTTTAAATCTTAAATCTGCTTAGTAAAATCATTAATTTATCAAATTCTTTTCAGTTAAGTTTCTAAGCAGACTTAGCGGAAATTAATTTAGTGCCGGAAGTGTGTGTCACATTAAGTCAAGGGTTCAGATTGGATAATGCGACAAACAGCGGGCAATGAGGAAACAGGCATAAAATGGACTCACACAAAAAACTTGGAGGACCTGGACTTTGCCGATGTTATGTGTCTGATTTTTCACAAACTGGAAGATATGCAAGCGAAAAGCAACAAGTTGGCAGAAGAAGCATCAAAGATAGGACTTCAGGTGAACACAGAGAAAACAGAGGTAATGAAGATTCCTGGCCAACACCACCAACAGCAACAACAACTGACAACAATCAGCATAAATGTGAGGAACCTGAAGGAAACAACCTCTTTTACCTACCTGGGAAGCACCGTTTCAACTACAGCAGACGGAACTGACGAGGATATCAAAGCGAGAATCGGAAAAGCAAGACAAGCGACAACTACTCTCAAGTTTGTGTGGAGGTCAACAGCACTCAGCATCAAAAATAAGATCCGGATTTTCAACTCCAATGTGAAGTCAGTGCTACTGACTATACGGATCAGATACTTGCACTTTGCGTCATAAAGAGCATCTCAAGCAAACTACATACCTTCATTAACAGTTGTCTTCACTCAATACTACTCAAGATCGGATGGCCGGGAAGAAAAGATCAGCAACAGAGAGGGATCTCTGGGAGCGAACCAACTAGGAACCGATTGTGAAACAAATATGCAGTGAGAAATGAAGATGGATTGGCCATACTCTGAGGAAACCATCAAGTGAGTGACATCACTAGACAAGCCATTGCTCGAGTGGAACCCGAAAGGGAAGCGGCGAGTTGGTCGTCCAAGGGTGACTTGGAGGAGGTTATGTGAAGAGGAGATAAAAAGGTGTGGACACACATGGAGCCAGGTGAAGACTCTAGCAGAGAACCGAACGCAATGGAGACGCGCGGCTGAAGCCCTATGTTCCTCTAGGAATTAAAGGAAACAATAATAATAATAATAATAATAATCAGAAGCCCGCGACCAAATGCTGAAAAGTCGGAAAACGTCAAATAATTTGTGGCAAATTGCTTTTGGTAAATATCTGTTTTAAAAAACCGATTCAGATCATTACTAGATACATTATCCCTTCATGCTTTACTCTTACATATCAAAATTATTAAGTATAGAGAGTTGATACTATTGTGATTAATATAATTAAGGTTCAAGTATTCATATCAGCGAATAACAATCAAAGTGGTAATAATAATAACAACCAAAGTAATTCAAGTGCTCATATAAAAATCTAGGTGGCCAGTTAGTCAGTCAGTCTTTTAAGATGTGCAGATAGATTGTGTATATGCAGCGAGGCATAGAGGAAAGTAACTTCTGTCGCATAGTAGTTAGACAATAGTGTATTCGGCTTTTGTAATGTATTGTCGAAAGGGTGGGGGGGTTGAGTTGTGTCATGAATTAATTGATCAATACATGAGCATTTCTTCTTATTAAGCGGGCGTTACAACCAACTGGGGAATTTCATACAATGATTCCCTCTTATTAATTTGATCACAGAAAGAAGAAACATTGGCGCAGAATAATCTGGATCCATTTTATTTCGTCGATTCTCATCAGCTGCACACAACCTGAATTCTTTAATAAAATAAAAAGAGTGTACAATTTTAACAAACTTTTGTCCATTGGCAAGCATAGTGTCAGAGCGTCATTGTGAAATAAGGCGTTGCGATTTACAAGTTGTCTAAAGTGTTACGACTTATATATATATGTCTTGTTAGAGAGAAGTTTCTTGAAAAAATTAATTAACAGTTGTGTTGTTGGGGTGGTAACAAAAGAAAATTAGTATTATTTACGTAATTAGATAAGAGAAGATCAAATTTTATTTTAAATTTCGGCACACATGAGGTCAGATGAGAAGGTAATGATGTAATATAGTGAGCAGAACTCAGAAGATCAAGAAAAATTATCTCTTAAAAGAGTCAAGCGAAAAAAAGGGGGAAGTGGAGTGTACAGATAAGTTAACAGAATCAACAAAATTGGAAAACAAAGAGTTACTAAGAATTGAGTCACCAGGGTAATTGAAGTCCAACAACGGATTCTTTTTGGACACATAAGTCAGGCTTCAATCGTTTTATTGCTATAGCTTCAGCAAACCTGAGAAGACTTGAGGTGCTTTGTCTGTTAATTATTTTGAATGATTCCAGCACATCTACTCGGTGTCCTGTGTCAATCAGGTGTTTGGCGATTGAAGAGCCTAAACAATTCGGTCCCTTTAACCGGTGGCTCCTTGGTACATGTTCGCAAAATCTGACGTAGGCCCTCCTATATGTTCTTCCAATGTAACTGCTCCTGCAGATACTTGTGAATTGGTATACGCAGTTGGACGTAACATGTGACGGGTACTTGTCAATCTCTGACTGCACCAGTGAGGAGGTTATTCGGGGTAGAGAGACTAATAATGCTGCAGATGCGTCGTTCTAGACAGGGCTGCGCTTATTCTTTTATTTACCATTCTCCTAATGCCTTCGCCCTTGTAGTCGAGTTTGATGAAAATAGGCTTCTTACTGACTGTAGCTGTATCAAGCTTCTTGAGTTCATTATTGCCATTTTGTAAATGAAACTTTGTGAGTAACCATTTTTCCTTCAAGCATTTTTCAAGAAACATTAGTTCGCTGTCTAGTTTGTCTCGTGAACATATTCTCTTCGCTCCAGAGAAAAGCGTTTTCACCAGCGTTCGTTTGTATCTAACTGGGAATGTAGGTACATTCAGATGACGAGTCCTAAATGACACCAAATGCGCGTCGAGGATTCAACTGCAATTCACTAACTTTCAAAATGGCCTATATTACATTTACATGCATAGTGTTCCTAGTGGAACGTAGGGTTTTGAATTTTCGGTAGCAGTGGTGTTATTTTTACGAAATGGGGTTGCTAGTCTCTCACTCAACCTTCCCACTTTTCAGGGCTTATACCGGCTAAGCGAGGTAAAGAGGTGCGTCGGCAGGGTATCGAAAGCCAAAATACGTGTGCGGCTGGCGAGCATTCTACCTGTGCTCCACTTACGCCCTCAGCGATGAACTAATCTTTTAAGATCAAGGTTATGTCTGTCCATTACCGAATAAGCATTTAACAACTTATGTACATTTACGATACTTATGAAAAGGGATCTGAAACGAATGCATGCATATATTGTACATTGGAAACATAACCCATGGAAATACAATACCCTGGGGCATAAATTCTGTGACAAACAAGTCGGTTTACATTTTCTCATTCCGTTCAAATTGTTACCTTTATCAACAGATTCTGTAATATGGTTATGACCGATATGCAATCATTTAGTGAGAAATCTGAACGTCGAAATGAGCTCAATTCATTATTCACATGTGTGAGATATTTCTTCTGGTTTCTCTAAAATGGCTTGCAGTCATATATTCATATTCTCTTTACACATACAGTATTAATGACGAAATAGTAATATAATTTACTTTTTATTATTATTATAAATAAAGGGATGTAAAATGCGAAATCAAGATGGAAATATATATACTGTACACGAGGATGGTACAGGAGTGTTGCCTAACGCTTATATCATAATTGTTGACAGTTCGAATACTTCAAATTGTGGTGGTGGAACAATAGCTTATGCAGCACCGTGTCAATTACATCCATCTACAGATAGGTTAGTACAGTTTTCGGAAATATTTTTTTACTCTGTATTTTTGAAGGCGTCGACTGTTAGAATGACAGTTGTATCAAAATGAAATGGTAAATGCAAAATTTATCTTCCACATGAAATGATTACTTAATACTCTGGAAACTAAGTTTTTGCCGCAATAAGTATAATCATAACCTTTATTAGTAATACATATTAAATTGCACGTTTGCTGAGTAATTTACGAGTGGTAAGCCTATAGGCAAATGTTCTGGATAATTTCCCAGTGAATAATGTTTTTCCATCTCCCTCAAAAGAGTCAAGAAGAAACAGAGTGTAGAACTCAAGGAAGACCTTTGAATAACATAACGAATCAGGCCGTGGAATAGAACCCAAAGTGAGAACCATGAGCTAAGAGTTCGAGAGTGACACGGAAGAGATCGTGTAAGTTGGATATGAAACTTGGTCATCCCACATATTGTATATCTTCAAGAAGATGTTCTGTCTTGGCTACTACATCAAGAGGCTAAGACAATTTGGGATCACTCAACCTCTACTTTCACGACTTTTTAACTCTTGTATCTCACCCAGTGTACTTTACTGCTCCCTCTTAGTCTTTCCTGGGCTACTGAAAAAGGACTATGTCATTTTGAGAAGGTTATCAAAGGTTGTTAGCAGGGGAAATCGGTGTTCAAGTTAGTCAGCTTGTCACTATATCAGTTGATAAGCATCTAAACTCATGCGAGAAATGGTCTAAATCTATGTTGTCTGACCCCCAACACCCCCCTTTCTTCTCAACTCTCCCCTTATATCTCAACTGGTAGAACTAGAAATCAGTACAAAACAATTATATGCTAGTACTACCAAGTGTAGGAACTCAAAGATGCCATATTTGGCCTGTATTCTGTGCAACAGAGACAACGTTAAGCACGATATCTATGAATTACTATGTTGTTAGCAAAATAATCGGCTCTTTCATTATCTGCTATTTTCCAATCTATGGTGACACTATCTCAGTTAACTGACAAGTTTGACTGGTAGCATTATTATCATCATTTTGAAATGTTTTGTATGTTTATCATTTTACTTTGACTACAAATACCAAATAAGGACCGCCACTAGCAATCATGTAATATTATTTTATAATTGTTTTTAAATGTTATTTGGTAAATTCAGATGCAATATTGTACCAAATGCTACAAATTCCACACTGTAACATAAGTACTGTTCCGGAATAAAGCAAATTATTGTTATTATTAAAGCGAGATTTCAAATATTGTGTGAGCTGATTATATCTCTTCTGAATCAAAGCTCACTGAGCTCTGTTTTAATAATTATTTAACGTTTTGTGCTCCTATTTATGACCCAGTTTATACCAAACGCTCAAATTTACATTGAGTTCAAGTGTTGGTTTGTAGGGATTTGGTTGATTGGTTACAGGATTTCATCATGAGCTGACATTAGTTAGAGAACCATTGGAAAACCTGGGAGTACTGGACAGCTGTTTCCTCTGTCCTAGTTTGGGACTCTTCATCAGTACTTACCCACCGGGATTCGAACCCAGGACCTTCTGGTTACAAGGCGAGCTCCTATACCATTAAGCCACTGGGACCCGATCCAATGGTCCATGAATTCTAACTTCTGCCAATTCACGACATAGCGCCACCCCTAGCCAATGCCTTCGGCGAGTATTTGTCCTCACGCCCGACCTGCTGCACCCTACTGATCACGACTTCTCACTAGAACCCCAGATAACTACCTACCTGAATGAGTCAAGTCACTAGTGAGCATCTCATTGATATTCAAGTGTTGGTTTGTAGGGATTTGGTTGATTGGTTACAGGAGTTCATTGCTACTCTGTGTGAAAAAGGAAACAGTGATCATTTCAAAATACGAAAGAGACCGTATTTAATTTGATATCAGTTAGACAACTAGCCTTCATATTACTTACTCTCAGACATCAGAATTCTGTCATCAGTATGTGATAAAACCAAGCAACTTCCTATTTAAATTATTGAGAATGACATGAAACATCACTGCACAGTGAATGTATATAAATACATCTATTTCTGAAGGCCTTTGTTAAAGCATTATAATCAAAGGTTTATATGTTCTTTTGTCACATAAAATGCCTAATAATCCGATTACATAATCACCACATTTATCCATATTTAGACCGATAATCGGAATTATCAACTTTTGCCCTGATAAGCTGAATGCTGCTAACTTGGATATTCCGTTGATGGCTTCAACAGCAACCCATGAAATTGCCCATGCTCTAGTAAGTTATAAAGTAGATTCACTTTAAATTCGATGCGTCGTTTACAACTTCAGTAACTAATTATCTGACAGGTGGTTTAAGGCGGTTTAACAAGAAGTAATGGTTAATGTTTCTTGGTTGATTAATATCTTATTAGTTCGACAGAACTCGGTCATCATATAAGACTTCACAAAATGACACTACTTTCTGATGACCAGTCAGTGCATCTACTGTATTATTATTTTCGTCATTTTTACTGTCATTCTGGATTCCAAGTGAAAAAGGGCCCCATGTTGTCTTGTCTAGCCCTCATCAGGTGGCCGTACGATTGTTCTTAAGATCTCGTATCCCCTATTTCAATCTTGGATTAAACTCAACGGCCTAGATAGCGATGTCAACCAATGGTCACCTCAGCGTGTATCAGACCCATCTCTATTTCCTCTAGTATATTTGTATGATAATTGGTTCTTGGTTGGTTCGCTAAACTGTCAAAGTACCTTTCTGCTTATCCCTTCTGGGCAAATTCAACTGTGTTGAAATACCTAGTAATATCTGCGAAATTACGTAATATGCGTCTGTATCTTAGAATTAGGATTGTCAATGGAGACAAAAGTTGAATTCAGGAATATTTGAAAGTCATCCTTAAACAAGGAACACTTCAAAAAAGTCATCCATTAGAGGGAAGTATTCAACTTTGACGGTATAAAGACTGATATTCATAAATGCAGACATCGTCACGATGATGCGTTAATTTTCTAAGAAGTTGTTTTCTAAAATATCAGCTTTGAGAAAATGCTGTTGGTTTCGTAAACGCTTTCTTCATATGCAACACAGATGTCCACTTTTGTTGATCGTATCATGTATTGGGCATACACTAAGAAGACCTTTAAATGATATCCTGTACCAGACAGACTTTAGAGAGGAACCGGAAAAGGAAACGACGATCTGGACTTCCTGGAGTGACATGAAGGCGGTCGTGTAAGCAGAAAGTGAAAGCTAACAATCAGTCTTGGAAATAGACTGTAGGGAACAGAGCAAAATGTCTACTTGCAGCTGAGGATCTATGTCCTACTCAGAACGCAAGGGAGTAATTATAATAAGGACAGTTGCATATGATGCCTTAACATGTCGAATAGACATCTTAGGTTACCGAAAATGTCTGAGACAGTTCCCAAGTGAAAGTCTGGTGCTGATCAACATTCAATAGCGCAGAAAAACCTATCGGGTGAAAACGTGGGATAACATAAAGTTTGTTGAATACAGAAAATACTTTCTCTAAGTTTTTACATAATCAGGTTATCTGTGAGAACATAAAAAACACTGAAATCAGTAAACTTAAACTTTAAATACGATTGGATTAGAACATATGATGTCGGACATTTGTCACCTCTTTGAAAGCTCACCAATTGAAGCGAATTTATGAATGAAATAAACAGAAATGTTTCGATCTGAGAGCCATAATTACGACAGAAATACACAACTTATTCGAATCCACAATTCGCAAATTATTTAGCAGTTCGCCGTGTACACAACTAACTTTGAAAACCAAGTTATTCAGACCACAGGATGTGCTCGCTAGCCAGGTCGATGTGATTTGAACACCAGACGGCTGCTTCGCTCGTTAGGGGCGAAGCTCATCATTGGTGTACTACTCGTTGACATGATTCCATACGAGCACTCACCTCAACCAAACAGTAGAATATAGTTTTATGTAGGAAGACATCCTGTCGTACAAAACGGTAGTTAAAAAACGTAAATGAATTGGTGCTTAAAATAATTTAAGTTGCTCCATTTGCTGCTAAAATACATTATCAGTTGTTGATGTTTGATTATTACCTGTGCTTACTTTAAATACTTGTGATTATTTCCAAATACCTGAATGGTAAGGATGGTATTTTGGGAGAACAATGTTCCAGGTTATTTTCAGAATGGCACTCTAAAAATAAATCGTATTGTCCTTATTTTTATTTCTTTATGTCCCAAGTGGAACATAGGGATTGAAGCTAGAGGCTTGAAGTTTCCGAAGCAATGGTGATTATTTTTACAGGATGGGGTTGTTAGCCTCATGCCCAACCTTCCCTCTTTATCAGTCTTATTACTGGCTTAGCGAGGTACAGGAGTGCGTTGGTGGCCACGGATCGAACCTCGGACCACATCTGTGGTCGGCGAGCACTCTATCCCTGTGCCACCGACGCACCATATTGTCTTTATAAGGTATAAATAAAACATAACTTATCATCTATGAGTATTCGAATTTTATTAGATCGAAGTATTCATCTTCTCTCTACAAATGTTGACAAACATACTGAAGGTGCAAGAAAGAGTCACAAATGCAGCAATAAATGATATTGTAGAAATCGCGTGAACTCTGAATGCTAACAGAAGTAATGCAACACTCCCTACTGTCAATATTGATATTTCTTAGTGTAGAGGACTGGATCATACTACAGACCATGGGTAGTAAAAAGACAGGAATACGTCAGAAAAATAAGGAAGACCCTAGAAGATTTGGACTTCATCGATTATTTATGTCTAAGGTCACAAAAACTCGAAGATCTTCAGGTGGAAGAAGCAGCGGAAACAGGACTTCGAGTTAACACAGAAAAAAGATGGAGGTGATGAAAACAACAACGGTCACCAGTCATTATCAACTGGAGGAGTTTGAAAAAGACACTGCTCTTGCTATTCTAGGCGGCATCGTTTCAACTATTGAAGTCAAGATCGGAAAAGCCAGACAAACCTTCATTATTCTGAAATCAGCGTGGAAATCTATTGCACTAAGTATGAGGAACAACATCCATATCTTCAACACTAATGTCAAGTCGGTTCTTTTATGTGGTTCAGAGACTTGGGGAAATCATCGAAAGAAATTCAGACAGCTTATAGACCTGCATCAACAGCTGCGTTCGTCAGCTAGAAAGGAGTGGCAACAAGAAATCCTGGCAATGAATCAACGAAGAACCTAATGCCAAAAAAATACACGAAGGTAATGGATAGAACGCTCGGTGAGTGAAGTAGTGAGCCAAACAGTCTCTTTTGTGCAACCTGAATGGGAAATGGAAATTCAGGCTTCGGTCTGGGTATGTCATCGAGGAGATCGTGTGGGAAGGAGATTAGAGGCCAAATGAAGGCAACTGCGGGGATCCGGATGAAATGAAGATGTGCTGTTAAAGCATCATGTTCCACTCGGAACCTAAAGGAATAATATTAATAATAGCGAAAGCTAACTAAACAGGACTTGATCTCAGAGACACAGATTTCTCATTCACACATACAATTAGTCTGTTTATAGATTTCACTTTCTCAACGAAAAAATTTGTGGAGTTTAAAAAAATTTCTATTGGATAACAAATCTGCACTCACAAATAAGTATTAATATTATTATAGTTCCCTTGGGTTCCTAGTGGAACATAGGGCTTCAACTGAGGGCCTCCACTTGCTTCTGTCTTCTGCTGTACTTTTCACTTGCATCCATGTTATTCCATACTGTTTCAGTTCCTCTTCACACGATCTACTCCATGTCACCCTTGCACCGACGAACCACTCGCCGCTTCTCTTTCGGGTTCTACTCGAGCGTCGGCCTGACGCGTGATGTCACCCAGCGGCCTCCTCAGCGAGTATCCAATCCATCTCCACTTTCCCCTGCATATTTGTTGAGCGACTGGTTCTTGTTTTGTTTGTTCCCATAGTTTCTTGTTGGTTCTTGTTCTTTCCGGCCATCTGATCTTCAGTATAGAGCGAAGGCAGTTGTTGATCAAGGTCTGCAACAGGCTGTTGGAAATATTCTTTGCGACCTGCCAAGTTTCTGATCCGTATAGAAGAACTGACTGATTTGACGTTCGTATTGAAAATCCGAATTTTGTTGTTGATGCTGAGTGACGAAGATTTCCAGATTGGTTTCAGGTTGATGAATGTGTTTCTCGCCTTCCCGACTCTCGATTTGACATCCTCGTCCGTTCCACCTGCCTGTAGTTGAGACAATGCTCCCTAGATAAGTGAATGAAGTAACCTCTTTCAAATCCCTCCCGTTGATGGTGATTGGCACTGGATGTTGCTGCTGTTGGTTTCATAACCTCCGTCTTGTCTATGTTCACCTGCAGTCCTGTCTTCTCTGGCTGCTTCTTCGACCAACCAGTTTGTCGGTTTTCGCTTGCACGTCTTCGATTTTTTCTAACATCAAACATAAATCATCCACGCGCGAAATCCAGGTCTTCTAGGTTCTTCACGTCGGTCCAGGATATCGCTGTCTTCTCGTTTCCCACTAACTGACGCATAATCCAGTCCACCACAATTAGGAATACCATTGGTGATAATAAGCACCCTTGTCTGACTCCTGTGTTTACTCCAAACGCCTTGCTGAGTTTTCCGTTGTGGATCACTTGACATGTGCCGTTGTCGTACAGCTGTTGAATAAGGTTGATGAATATTTGGGGTACGCCGTAGTACTTGAGTAGTTTCCAAATCACTTCGCGATCAACGCTGTCGAAGGCCTTCTCACAGTCTATAAAGTTGAGGTAGAGGTTTGATTGCCATTCCATGCTTTGTTCTGATGATGATGCGAAGAGTTGCAATTTGGTCAGAACATGATTTGCCTTTCCTGAATCAGGCTTGTTCTGGTCGGAGTTCTGTATCCAGTGCGTCCTTGATTCTCTCCAGGATGATGGAACTCAGAATTTCACTTGGCGTCGACAGGAGCATGATTCCTCGCCAGTTCTTGCAGAGTCCTAAGTCGCCCTTCTTTGGTAGTTTCACGAGGTAACTTTTCCTCCAGTCAGTAGGCACCTTTCCCTCTTTCCAGATCTTTTGCAGTAATGGAGTCAGCATATCTGCTGTCTTCTCTGGGTCCGCTTTCATTGCTTCCGGGGGTATTCCATCTGGTCCAGCTGCTTTTCCAGCTTTCAGAAGCCTGATTGCATTCATGACTTCAGTTTTAGTTGGAGGATTGGTGTCAACTTGCAGTTGTGTACGTGCTGTTGTTGGTATTTCTGGACGGGTTGTAGGTGGTGGTCGGTTCAAGAGTCCTTTGAAGTGATCCGCCCATTGTTTAATCTGTCTTTCTTCTTTGGTAATTGGTTTCCCTTGGTTGTCTTTTATAGGTTTCACTTGTGTTGACCTCTTCCCGGATAGAGACTTGGTTATCTGATATAGTGTCCTCAGGTCCCTTTTGCCTGCTGCCTTCTCAGCTTCAGTAGCCAGATTGTCGTAGAATTGTCTTTTGTCCTTCCTGGCACTCTTCTTCACTTCTTTGTACAGTGCTGTGTAAGTTGAGCTCAGCGTCTCCTTCTCTTGTCCGTCATTGCATTGAATCATTTTCTCTTTCACTTTTCTCCTCTCCTCTATTAGCTTCCAAGTGTCCGTTGAGAGCCATTCCTTGTCTTGTCTCTTCTTTCTTCCTAGAACCGTTGAACACGTTTCGTTGAAAATTACCTTCAGGGAGTTCCAATGGTCTTCCACGGATGATCCCTCAGTGGTGCCACGTAGTGTTTCCTGCTTCGCTCTGACAGTTGCAGTGAAGGTGTCCTTTGTGGTTGTATCCTTCAGTTTTTGAGTGTTGAACCTGCATTGTGGCCTATCCCCAGCTATCCTCGAGGCTTTCAGCTTCACCTTGAAAGTCCCTTGTACTTGATAGTGGTCTGAACCCACATCTGCTCCTCTCCTCGATCTTGCGTCCAGTAGGCTCCGTCTCCACTTCCTTGAGATTGAAATGAAGTCTATCTGGTTTTTGGTGTGTTCATCTGGTGAAATCCATGTCGCCTTGTGTATATCCCTGTGTTTGAACACACTGCCACCAATCACCAAATCGTTGAAGGCGCAGAAGTCTCGGAAGAGTTCACCGTTGTCGTTCATTTCACCGAGGGCCTCACGACCCATGGTGAGTTCTCTTCCTGTATTGTCTCCTCCCAGTTTCGCATTCATATCACCCATCAGGATTTTGATATCGCCATTCGGGACGTTGTCAATTACTGTTTGTAGCTGACTGTAGAAATCCTCCTTCTTCTCATGTTCTGAGACGTTTGTAGGCGCATAGCATTGAATGATTGTAACTTTCTTTCCTTTTGAGTTGAACCTGGCTGTCATTATCCTGGAGGAGATTGGTTCCCACTGCATGAGAGCTTTAGCGGCTGTTGGTGACATCATGATGGCTACTCCCTCGGTGTGCTCGTGATCGTCCTCTGGGTGACCGGAGTAGATTATTGTCTCTCGAGTTGGTAGTTGGCACCTTCCGCATCCGTTCCATCTGCTCTCGCAGATTCCCAGCACTTCAATTTTATATCTCCTCATTTCTGCGGCTACCTGGGTAGCCTTTCCAGTTTCGTACTTTGTACGAATATTCCACGTCCCCATCCTTATTTTTGCTTTCATCGAATGGAGGCACATCGGCTGACTGGCTTTCCGAAGGCTTTCACCAGCCTGCGTCATTTCACTTCCCCGATTCCAGTGAAAAATAAGGTTATTGTTTGTATTTATAGAATTTTGAATATATTTGTGCGTTGAAGTTTTAGTAGCAATTTGGTTAAGTTTTGGGGGTGGAGTTGCTAGCACCACGCCCCGGCTAGAATACTAGTGACCTAGTAATCTAGGCGAGGTTACAAATAAGTATTAACATTCCAAATATCGACTGAGTAGAAGAAATATACTCTTCAATAAAGAGGAGTGTTAAGTTGTATACCCCGTAACTATGTTCATAAAAATTACATAGTTTCATTTTATCTTTTAGGGGTTTACACCAGCAAATTTCGCTCTAATGCGTGATGAAAATGGCAATCCACGAACACCACGTGATTCGCAAAGTGATACGCCAATCAAGATTGATACGAAATCCGGTTTCTTTATTCCCAGGTAACTCAAAATTCAAGGCTTTTGGTCTATAATAAACATGTTAGTAAATTTGTGACGTAATGTTGAATATCCTTGGAAATTTTGGAAACAGAGATCCTTAGTCAGGTTGTATCTATGATACAAAAATGCTTAATCTTCCGTCATCCCACGGAAATGATGCGTAGCTATCATCAGAGGACTTCATACTTCAGGATTGTGTATTACTGACACACTGTGGGAGTTATGTAATACTGGTATATCGTTTAGTTAAGGTAAAGGAGTGGTTTACATCTGTGGTACAATTTTAGAATACTACCAGTCATGAGTGAGCCCTTTGTTCCACTCTAGATAGAGGAAGTACGAAGCCTTGATTAGCTGGTGACGGTCCCAGGGACGAGAAAGTTTGAGGGGGGATAGCAACCTTACCCCCTGAAAGAAACGCCACCGCAAATGAAACTTTAAAGTTTGGAGCCCAATAATCAGCTTGTATCACAAGAGACAAAAAGGCCTTCTTGAATTACAACTCATAGTTCGCTATTTAATGAAGCGCTTAACTGCTGTTTCATTCATTCAAAGACACAAACGTGTTTCGTATTGAGCACATGACTGGATAACACAGGCACTAGCATTTCCGTCGCCAATACCAAAGCCTTTTAAACCCTTCCGGAGCCTTACAAACAAATCTGTTCCTTACGCAACAAGCTTGGAAGACATTTCAGAACCAACATTTCTACCCCATTGTAATTCACTGATTAGGATTGCAATAGTATCCTGAAGTCCTGTTTATCTAGTGTCATAATACTGCTATATTTACTTAGGTTTACATAATCTAAGACGATATATGTGAGTCATAAACTAAAAAACTAGGGAACGCTAAGTGAGTGAGCACAATGCAGGTTGTAATACTCACCCTAATATATCCTAGTTCTTACGTTTTAGTTTAGGTAACCTATTGAGATACCCGTGTGAATATAATTTTAACATCATATGAATTTGTGAAACAGTTTAACTAATCACGAAATATTTGCTATTCCAGTAATAATACACTCAGGACTATCAATCGTACATGGGTAACAGCAAAAGGTGTATTCACGAAGGTATACCAGTCTTTAGTTACGCCAAACATTCTTGTAAGCTGTGTGAATTTTTTTTCCTTCACGTTCCCCAGTGGAACATAGGGCTCCAAGCTAGTGGCTCGAAGTTTCTGTAGCAGTGTTTATTTTACAGGATGGGGTTGCTAGCCTCATGCCTAACCTTTCCTCTTCACCAGCATTATTTCTGGCTTAGTGAGGTAAAGGAGTGCGTCGACCGGGAATCGAACCCCAGACCATGTGCATGGTCGGCGAGCGTCCTAACCGCTATGCCACCGACGCACAAGCTGTGTGAATAACTTCTTATAATTGTAATGTTAAATATCAAATCACTTATGCTGCATCTTATCTTATTTTGAAATCATTCTAAATGATATTGTGATAAATTTTTAGTCAAGTTTTAGTTTGCAAGGATTTAGTTAATCACAGGTTTCATCATTGGCTCTACATAAGAATTAACCTGGAGTTCTGGTCAGAATTCGTGACCAGTGGAGTCCACCAACTCAGGTGAGACGACAGTTAGTCGCCGACAACAGTGGCTGGCGTTTGCCTTGTGTATATCGCGAACTGGTGGAGGCTGGAATTCATTGGCTGCTGGATCACCTTCGAGTGGTTGAAGGGTCTAAGAGTTCGTCTTGTAACCCTAAGGTCCTGGGTTCAAATATAGGTAGGTACATAATTCTGAGATTTTTGAAACTAAGAAGAAACAGCTATAGATATAATGGAGATTTGTTTCTCAGGTGGATGATTCTGATGCAGTTGCGTTCTCTTCACGATTCCATATCAGTGGAACAATTGCTGAAAAATAAGAATTACTGGACAGTTATTTTTCTGCGTAGTTTGATACTTATGAGCATTGTGCACCGATAAACCCAGCAAGAATGAGATCTATACTTTCAGGTTGCAAGGAATCACGTCCAACGTTTGAACATAGCTCGAGTGAAACCTAAAAGCCTGCAAATCGTTCCGCAGTCACACCACGGCAATATACCATATAAGTAATTCGCAGGTTCCCACACTCTCGATAAATTATTACACAGTTTTATTAAAAAATTACTCCTTGGTTCAAGAATTTCTACCGATTGCTCCCAACCATCTAAAGATCCTTTCCTTGATAGGACTTCAAGCTAGAGCTTTGAAGGTTTGGTAGCATAGGTACTTGTTTTTTAGGGGGTGGGAGTGCTAGTCTCACGCCTAACATTCCCTCTTTGCCGGGCTTATTATCGGCTATGAGAGGTTTGGAAGTGCGTTGACTGGGGATCGAACCCTGCACCACCGACGAATAAAAATTTCGGTAGCCTATCCACTACTAACCGGGCCCGACGTTACTTAACTTCGATGCTCTGATGAGAACCTGTGTGTTCAACGTTGTATGATCGACGACCATGGGACTTTATTAAAATACATAATTGTATGTATTACCTAATTATTTAAGGAAAACACTTCCAACTTATTTGTATTCACAGATTTAACGTGGTTCCATCCGGGGACTATAACGTTTTGACACTGTTATTTTTGGAAGTGAGGTTTTATACAAATGTTTGTAAACTCCAAGATCATCTTGTCTTAATCCATTGCCATGTGAGAACTTAAAAATTGTATTGACGTAAATCATTTCTATTTACCGGTTAATTTATATTCCATTTAATGAATCTGCTATTTGAAATTTTCATTGAGGAAGAGGCAAGAAGACACTATGGTTGTACTGAACTAGATGGTGTGGAATTAGAAAATGAAGGTGGAGATGGTACAGCAAATACGCATTTTGAGAAAAGAATAATTGGTGTAAGTATCTGAAATTTAATTCAATACTGTGTAATCATATTATAATTTAGTTTAATTCCACTAGAAATCTTGGCAGAAGTTAACGTGAGCTGAGACTGAGCATGACTGATGAACTGTTGAAGCTCATGTAGTTTAAAAGGTTGGAATTTTTAGCACCTATGTCAAAACGGCATTTCTATAGACGGTTCACAGACTTAGCGCGCGAGACACCAAAATCATTTCCAACAGTCTGGGAACTTTCATCTACATCTAACTTCAATCGATGAAGAAAGTCTTACAGTAGAAGCAAGCAATAAAGATATATGGCAGGCTGTGAGCCAATTAGGAACCCGCTGGCTACCCAGGAAATATGTACAGAGAAATGGAGTTGAATTTGGTATACTCCATGATGACATTTAAGCAACAGTACACCTCAGAACCGAATAGGAAGCATCTGAGGGTAGGTAACATGTGGGAAATGAAGACTTGTGAATGTTACACGCTAGAGATAATTAGTGAGAGATGGCAAGCAACTGACAGCAAATGTCATACTAGTTCCTACTTTGTGTTCTTAGAAATCAAACACTGTGATGAAATAGGGGACTTAGCCAGGTAGAAATTACTTCAAGCCTTAACCGAATAATCACACAGGTGTAAGCTTTCAGAATAAAAGAAAGTTTACTAGACACATAATTTTGTTCAGCATGCATTAAATCATCTTTCAGGGATCGGCAGCACGGTTTCGGTTTGACATGATCATGTTTTCGCTCTCTGTGTTATTCAGATTTTCAGAAACAGTTAAACTCCACTCACTTAGACAAATCCTATTAGCGTACATGCTTTTCAACCCTAAATGGTACACAAGCATTCCCGGCTAATTTGAAGGATATGTTCTAGGAGTATAAGGATTCAGAATGCCTATCGTATCATAAATCTAGATTTTCTTGAATGTTATATTTCATAAATCTTTGTTGATCTAAAAATAATACCAATAAAATATATGAGCCACGTCTACAAGAGGCCTCAGGGGAGTAAGTGCTACAATAGAAAAGAATTCATATCCCCTATGTCACTTTTTTCTAATCAGTTAGGATAGTGTAAACTTATTAAATCTGGTTTCTGAAATCAAGTGTATAATTACTGGAAAATCTTTTATGATCGCATTTGAAAATTATTATAACTTTGCTATAAATTCTAAATCTCATTGGTAACCACCTGGTTTAATAGTAACCTATACTCTGACCACTGGAGACAGGTAGAGGTGACATGGTTGACAGTGTCAAAGACAAGAAGAATCGGAAAAGCAGGACAGATCTCCAATAATACAAAACCAGTTTGGAAATCTGCTGTACTCAGCATAAGAAACAAGATTCAGATTTTCAGCACTAATGTCAAGTCATTCAATGCTTCTATGTGGCTCAGAGTCTTGACGCGCCACCATAAGTATTTTCAGCATGCTTCAGTCTTATATCAACAGCTACCTCACTGAAAATCTGATAGCCTGATCAGAAGGGATGAACAACAAGGAACTCTGATAGGTGGCGAGCGAACCAAGAACCCGTCTCCCAATAAACAAGCAGAAATAAATGGCGATGGACAGGATATACTGTGAGAAGGTCACTGAGTAACATCACGCACCAGGTCCTCTGCTGGAACCCGTATGAGAAATAACGAGTTAGGGGTGGATATTAGGGTAACATGGAGGAGATTATGTATAGAGGAAACGAAAGCGTCTGGTAAATCGTGGCCTTAGCGATCCGGATAGAAAACCCTGATTTATGTACACACAAAAGAAACTTCTCCACTGCCTCCTTCTACCTTGGCTATAATTCCAAGTTCTACTACTTTGTTAATAATGCTTTTTTGAATTTTTGTATGACTTCATAGTAATATCTTTTTCTTAACCAACCCTTTATTTATTCCTTCTGCTTATTGCATAATCTATTTTGGACACTTCTCTCCATGGTCTTTCATTAACATCCTATTTTACTGGATTTCCTTCATGTTACGCAACCCTTGTCAATACTTACCAATCTCCACCCCCTAGTTACATTTTGATTATTCATCACATTTTTGGAACATTTTGATGACGTAACTAGTAACCCTAACTAATCGTGGAATCAGCTGAAAATAGACTGAAGATAACAGAGTGAAATGGAAATGTTCTGTTGACGCCCTATGTTCTACTGAGAACGCAAGGCTGCAATAATACAATAATCTATGAGGATCATTCTTGATTGAGTCAGTGATTGAAGTTCCATAGAACCACCATCTTTGCGATTTAATGCAATTACTTCGTTCACCTAAGTTTTCAACAAAGCCATTCGGTATCTGTGCTGTCCGAAAGATTTCCCAAGTAGAAAATACAACAAAAACAATTAACCAAGCACAATTGCGAATTGCCTGAGAATCAATAAGAATATTCTCAATAGGTTGAGATCAAAACGTCGCTTGCTAGAATCAAATAAAACTGAAAACATATTTCCCTAAGATAGTCCAAGGTCAAGCAGACACTCCACGGAGTAACTTTGACTTCATTCTAACACACTCTCAGTCGTATGACGACAGGCCATCAACACTGTCACACAACAACAACAAAGAGAAGCACTCAAATTAGTAACCAAGCAAAAACAAGGTCAAAAAAGCCATGTGAATGGTAAGACAGTGACATACAGATCAGAGTGAAAAGGGTAATAATTACTAAGTTGGCTGAAATATTCACATAAGTATCAGTATTGTGAATAGATTTTGTGAATGGATATTCCATACATTTATTCCCTAAAATGAATTTGAACAAAAGAAAGAACTACAGTTTTAGCAGAATAAAGTGGTACCATCTTTTATTTCGTTGCCTTCTCGTCAGATGCTTACAGGGCAAAGACATTATTAAATATATCAACAAAAACAATTTTAATTGGACACTGGTAACTAGTGTGATGTGTCTAGTCCTCTCTTTGGTGCAGACTGAATTCTATCAGTCAGGTTTTGCAATGTGGCCACCATTCTAGGTAGCTCGCCATCACGGTGCACATTGATTTGATGATATTAGATAGTTGGAGGCAATTGGCAAGAAGCCTTGGACCCAGGTTTCGTGCTAGTTGGCACTCACCAGTCAGCAAGGCGTATCTGCAATTTAACAAAAACAATTTTAACATACTTGCACAGAGTTCATTTTAAACAAAAATCAATCGATCAATCTATGCATACACTAATAATATATATATGTATATGTAATATTAAACACTACTCCGAACAATAATAATCATACACAATGGAAACTTTTCAGCATTTCGCATTCTGATGAAAAATATCCAGTTACCAGGGCAAAGAAAGACTGATAACCGCTTCTTTCTGGACGTATAAATCAGGTTTCAGGCGCTTGATGGAAATGGCTTCAGCAAACTTGAGGAGAATAGGACTCATTTGCCTACTGATAATTTTTGAAAGATCTTGTGAAGTCCACCTCATGACCCATGTCAAGGAGATGTTTGGCGACGGCACTGTTTAAAGCATTTGTTCCCAGCTGAAGACATAAGCTTCTCGGTACATGTCCAGAAAATCGTAGATATGCCCTTCTTTTCTGTCCTTCCAATGTAACTGCTCCCGCAGATACATGTAAATTTGTATATACAGTTGGAGTTAACATGAGAAGGATATCTATCGATTTTGATTGCATCAAAGAGCAAGTTGTTCGATAGACAAGAACGAGCTTGACTGCAGAATAGGCTATGGCTAGTGATGTACTCAGCCTTCTGTTGATCATTGCTGCAATGTTTTCACCTTTATAATCAAGCTGAATATAGATTGGCTTTTTACCCACTGTGATTTCTTTTACATTTGTGACTTCAGATCTTGCATACTTGTTGATGAACCTTTGAGGGTACCCATTGCTCTTCAATGTCTTTTCAAGAAACTCAAATTCTTCCTCTAATTTCTTTATAGAGCATATTCTTCTCGCTCTTTAGTACAGAGTCTTGACTAGACCGCGTTTAAAGCTATTTGGACAAAAACTATTATAATGTAAGTATTGTCCTTTCCATGTAGGCTTTCGATAAAGTGACTTTTGAAGACTACCGTCTTTTAGGCATTCCATGGTAGTGTCGAGGAAGTGAAACTTTCTGTCACTTTCATGTTCCATAGTAAACTCAATATTCGTGTGTGCATCATTGAATAATCTGAGTAAATATGAAGCATGACTTTCATGTTTGCACATTATAAATGTGTCATCAACATATCGACAGTAGGAAGTTGTTTCGTCGATCGCTTGCTTCAACTTTTGAATGGAGATTGCAGGACGGTGTTCCTTTATGGGTTTTAAAATTATATGTCATTGAGAAAGGATAGGATAAAGTTTTTCAATGAATTTCTGTTACAGGATGAATTAATGGCTGGTGCAACTGCAGTGAAATTAATTCCTTCAAGAATTACTTTGGCCTATTTTAAGGATACTGGGTAAGTTATATTCAAAAGATTTAACCGGCTAGAATTCACTCACAGACAATTTTCCTTCTAATACATTTGGCATAAAGTAAAATATATAATATATGCTGAAATAATGAAGCAAACGTTTAGCCCAGCTAGATACTTTAACTATTATTAATTCAAGCGAAGAACTTAGGCAATGTAGTAAAATACAATTCCATATTAGATAAGTCTGTTTGATATAATGAACAGGGATGCAGTATTATTAACAGGATAGCTTTTCAAGTACAATTTATTACTGCTCATAATCTTATAGATGTATCCACGGTTATGATGAGGAAGATTTGTAGCTCAGGTGGATGATTTTGATGCGGTTGTGTTCTCTGAGTTGGATGGTTTATTTGCGAAGCTTTAATTGCCCCCTACTAGGCAACATCTTCAGCGCATACTTCAGTTTGCTGGAGTGAGCTTTTAGATTTCTACACGAGTTTACTAGTCATGTCTTCTGGTGACCTTGAACGTGACTGGTTGTTCTTGTGTTTTCACACCGTCTAGGCCACTTGTATTGATGTTTATTTTTCCCTTGACTTGAACTTTGGCCCATTGTGTGTGAGATTTCCTTCATATCGGTCAGTAAATTTTGTCTATGTCGATGTGTCTATTGATTGATGATTCACTGGAATGCCAAGCTTCTAAAAATTCTCTAGCATTCTTGTTGTTTTCTCTGTCTAATATTTGAACGCTTTCCCAGTCGAATTGATGTCCGTGTTTGTCTGTATGCAGTGAGGCGATATGATGGAGTGTATGTGATGTCTTTTGACGGCTAGCTTGTGTTCATGGATACGAAGACGAAGAGGACATCGTCCACTTTGGCCAATGTAGTGTTTTTGCAGCTGTTACAATTTATTTTGTAGATGATGTTGTTTTTGTCTTCTTTCGTGTTTGGTCTTTTGGTTGACATAGAGCCAGTTGAGTGAAGTGATTTTGTTGGTTTGTTTGCGACATCAATTTCTAAAGGTTTGAAGAGTCTTGCAGTGACTCCTGAGATGTCCATTATAGACGGTAGGGTGATTTTCTCTGTGATTTCTTTCGGAGCCTTTGATTTGGTGGGTTGGCTTTTGATGAAATTCCGTGGGTATCCATTCTTTTGGAAGACGTCCATGAGATATCTTCCATCAATTCTACGTGAGGTGGCAGTGCTGCAATGAGTTCTCGCCCTCTTGAATAATGTTTGTATACAACTCCTTTTTGTGTGTTATTGGATTGTAACTGTTGTAGTTGAGTATTTGGTCCGCGTGAGTTGATTTCCTATAAACTTGAGTTTCTAATTCTTCTGTGGTTGTTTGCTTGACTACGACACTCGGAAATGAGATGATGTAATACTTAAACCTGGTAAAGACAAAATGGAGGTGTACATCTGAAACCGCTTTTCCCACTCTGAACTTAAGAGGACAGTAGTAATATGCTGAAGACACAGTGCATAAAAGTTCACTATCATACACTGAGAGCTTGAATTCGTCTTTGAATTAGTTATCAAGCTTAGCTAGACTGATATGTGTGATTCAAGACTGAATTTTCGGGTGGAAGGATACAACATTATTTAAAGTTTTCATCGAAAGGGCAAACTAGAAGTAAATACTAAAGGCACAAGGATTAAGTAATTTTCCGATAAGTTTCATTTGCAACGACTGATTAATTAACAGTGTTTCTAAACACAAGATATTTAAGCATAGTTGTATTATTATTATTATTATTGTTCCCTTAGGTTCCTAGTGGAACATAGGGCTTCAACTGCACGCCTCCACTTGCTTCTGTCTTCTGCTGTACTTTTCACCTGCATCCATGTTAATCCATACTGTTTCAACTCTTCTTTACACGACCTCCTCCATGTCACCCTTGGACGTCCCACTCACTGCTTCCCTTTCGGGTTCCACTCGAAGGCCTGACGAGCGATGTCACCCAACGGCCTCCTCAGCGAGTGTCCAATCCATCTCCACTTTCTCCTGCATATTTGTTGAGCGATTGATTCTTGTTTTATTTGTCCCCATAGTTTCTTGTTGGTGATTCTTTCCCGCCGTCTGATCTTCAGTATAGAGCAGAGTCAGTTGTTGATAAAGGTCTGCAACAGGCTGTTGAAAATATTCTTTGTGACCCGCCAAGTTTCTGATCCGTATAGAAGAACTGACTGACTTGACGTTTGTATTGAAAATCCGGATTTGGTGTTGATGTTGAGTGACGAAGATTTCCAGATTGGTTTCAGGTTGATGAATGTGTTTCTCGCCTTCCCGATTCTCATTTTGACATCCTGTAGTTGAGACAATGCTCCCTAGATAAGTGAATGAAGTAACCTCTTTCAAATCCCTCCCGTTGATGGCGATTGGCTCTAGATGTTACTGTTGTTGTTGGTTGGTTATTTTCATAACCTCCGTCTTGTCTATGTTCACCTGGAGTCCTGTCTTTGCTGCTTCTTCGACCAACCAGTTTGTCGGTTTTCGCTTGTAAGTCAGCGATTTTGTGTGACATCAAACATAAATTATTTGCGAAATCCAGGTCTTCTAGGTTCTTCACGTCGGTCCAGGATATCCCTGTCTTCTCGTTTCCCACTGTCTGACGACGCATAATCCAGTCCACGACAATTAGGAATGTCATTGGTGATAATAAGCGCCCTTGTCTGACTCCTGTGTTTACTCCAAACGCCTCGCTGAGTTTTCTGTTGTGGATCACTGGACATGTGCCGTTGTCAAGCATAGTTGTGCTTTTACTTTATTTGTCAGTCAATGAAATAAGACTCATATCACCGGTTTAACCGTTAATAGCTAAACTGTATTTCACTACATTTACTTTCTTGTCGCTGTTTGACATTTGATATAATTTCATTATGTTACTTCTTTTATTGAATTCCTAACAACCGAAGAACCTCCTCCTTTCAGTGATTTCGAAAATTCAATCTACTTTGCCACACAAGAGTAGGTGAATGTATAAATGCAGATGGAATTGGACAATCCATATAACATTTCCACAACATAAACGCTCATCAGTAGGCAGTTAGATTACTTTATTCTTAGAGTGGGGCAAAAAAATGCTTTCTATAATGATCTTGTCAACGAATTTACAAATTTACTTCACTTATATTTTCACCCCTAAATTTTGAGTGTGGGTTCAACACTTTCTTGAATGTCTTATTCCACCCTCTATCTCTTTCATATGGACTTCGACAAAGTGTATTGGGTAAATGCCAAAGTTCTTCGTCAATGTCTTCTTGCGTAACATGAAAGACACCTAGAAAAACAGGATGTCAAAGACTCACGTCTAAGACTCCGTATGAAACTTTATCATTACAAACCTACCGAGCTTTAAGACCATTCGGAAACTAAGCAGCGTATATCTAGTACCTTGTTAGCTAATGATACTAAGATTAAGATTTAAATATTGTGAGAAACGTCTGTTCATTGGAAACTGCAATAAAGTGTTGACCAAATTCACATTTAATGGAATGAATTTGACGAATACAAACATACTACTTGCAAAATGAGTTAGTAACTTGTAGTTTATTGCGAAATTTGTGATTTTTCTGTATATGATGTATTATGTACATAATTGTAATCATTACTTCACTGTTATTGGTGGAGGAAATGGTACACTTTTTTGTTCTTTTCAGTAGGCTTATGGTTTAAAAAGACGGAAAAACTTTAGCTGCTGAATTTTTGTCCACATGTATACACTTTTAGTAGGATGCTTTACTCCATTTTTTCGTCCTTATCACTTAATTCCATATCAATTCGTTTATTAGACACAGTATTTGCAATTAATAGTGTTCTCTGAGCTGGTTGGTTTAGTTGCGAAGCTGTCGTTTTCCTTCTGGACAACATCTTCAGTGCCATATTTAGCACAAAGTGAAATGATTTAAATTTCTTCATGAGTGATATAATTGCGTCTCCTGGTAACTATCTTTATATATGTATTAACCCATTTTCTATGGACTTGGATTTTAAACTTTCTGGTCACCTGATTTACTTTTTATAAGTTGGTATATTTCGTCTTTATTAACGTACCTGTTAATTGCATTTTCTTTTGAGAACCAGGCTTCTAGAAATTCCCTGGCACTTTTGGTGTTTCCTCTGAGCTGGTTAATTTAATTGAGGAGCATTCGTCGTCCTTCCGGATGACATCTTCAGCACAAGTTTTAGCATAAAATGAACAGATTTGACTTATCCATGAATGACAGAATTGTGTCTCCTGGTAACCATCTTCATGACTGGTTGTAGTCGATTTACATCTGTATTGATCATTTTTATTGACTTGGATTTTAAACTTTTTCGTCACATGATTTACTTTTTATTAGTTGTTAGATTTGGTCATTATTAATATGTTTGTTAATCGTATATTCGCTTGAGTACCAGGCTTTTAAGAATTCCTTGGCACTTTTGGTGTTTCCTCTGTCTAAGATTTTGACATCATCCCAATCAAATTGATGACCATATTTGTCTATATGCATTGATACTAAAGAATACATATCATGTCTTTTCACGGCTGATTTGTGTTCTTGGATTCTGATTCGAAGGGGACGCCTACTTTGGCCGATGTAATGCTTGTTGCAGTTCATACAATTTATTTTGTAAATGGTATTAATTTTATCCCCTTTTTCTGTTGGATCTTTTGGTTTGAATAATATCGAATTAAGCGATTTTACTGGTTTGTGTGCTATATCTATATCTAACGGTTTCAGTATTCTAGCTGTCATTTCAGAGATATTCCTCATGTATGGTAGAATGAATTTTCTTGTGGTCTTTGATGATGAGGGTTTCTTGTTGGTGTTTTGATTTGACTTTAAGCACTTTTTGATGAAATTTTGTGGATAACCATTCTTTTTGAAGACCGTTTGTAGGTACTTTTCTTCCATTCTTTTCAACTCTGTAGTGCTACAATGTGTCTGAACTCTTTTAAACAATGTCTGCACACAGTTTCCTTTGTGAGTAATTGGATCATTGCTGGATGGAATTTTGAGTGCAATTTATTGTTCATAATCATTTCATCAATTATAATCACACGACTGCGAAACTTGAATTTCATAGTTTTCTTTGTTCTCTCACATTTGTCGTCTTTGAGGTAGTAGAATTTTCCAGATGTCTGGGTGGACAGGTGTTGAATCATTCCTACTACACGTATTTGCTGTTGATTCGATAAACAAAGCTTCTGTTATCAATCTCTCCCTATGCCCTGTGACATTAGATTTTAAAACTGTCATCTTATCCCATCCCATCCTATTGTATGGTTGTGAGTAATTGTATGTGGTGCTATAGCTGAACTATTCTGTAAATTTCTTATCTTATTTGGGTCAACTAATCTAGATTTTGTGGGCTTGAATGCCACCTATATTCCTGCATTGTTGAGAACTCTAAGTAAGGTGGTTTCCGAGGTTCCTTCTTTGTATGGAAGTACTACTGATGATTTAAATTCGCTGCTTTTGGTGTTGTCGTTATTCTGTGCATGTTTGATATATGTATGTCGTCATTAATATTATAATTGTTATCACTACGACTATCATTATTGTGAATTTTATTTTTACTTTTTCCTACATACTACCTGATTAATTTATTAGCATAATTATTAAGTTTCAAAGCTTCTCTTATATGTCGCACTTCCTGTCTTATATTTTCTTTGGTACTACTCAGTTTTTCTGCCGTATCCCTTAAACATTTCACAAATCCTATTTTTAATGACATGGGGTAAGAGGATCCGAAATCCAATTACTGATATTTTGATTTCAGATAGAAGGAATTACATACTATCACACTCCTTATCACCTACTTTCCAAGCTGCTTGTGCTGAAAAAGCTGTGGCTTACAAAACGAAACGTTCTCAGAAAAATCTTCTTCTGGTATTTTCTTTAACACGCTGGGATTTTTTCAAATAATTTATAATACTTTTTACTATGTTATACTCAAGTCTGAAAGTTAGCCAATTATGTGTGTACATGAACGCTTTCAAATATTGGTATTTTATCTAGCTAATCAAGCTAGGAAAGTTTTGCTTTAAGTCACATTACTTACACCAATGCTTAGGAAATCATAAACAAAGATTTTGTTCGCTGATGACAGTCAGAAAGATGTGTTTAACTAGTATAATGAAGAATTGTAGTTAGATTTTGTCAATCACGTGTTCAGGGTTACGTGTTCTTCAGATGGAACTGAAAACACGCGTGAAGGGTCCGCCACTTCTTCCATTTTTAAATTTCATCTCCGATTTCATTAAAATAAATACACAGAATGAACTAAATACCTACTTATCAAATAAATAAATCTTACTTTATTTTTCAAGTATTGGTTTTGTAAAGAATTTTGTTTGTTTGATTGGTTGGAGGATTTCATCATGAAGTGACATCATTTGGAAAACCATTGGAAAACCTGCAGGAAGTACTGCACAGCTGTTTCATCAGCCTAGTTTGAGACTCTTCAGCAGTACCAGAAGGTGCTGGGTTCGAGCCCTGGTGGGTGCGTGCTGATGAAGAGACCCAAACTAGTCTGACGAAACAGCTGTCCAGTACTCCCTGCAGGTTTTCCAATGGTTCACTAACTGATGTCACCTCATGATGAAATCCTCCAACCATGTCTTATTTTAACTGATTTATAAAATGGAACATGCACTACTTTTGATCAGTAGACAGTTGGTTCAACTAATAATAAAACTATAAATTTAGAAACTCGACTTATCTGATTCTCACAACCTCAGTTTTTTGTATCAGTTTCTAATATTTAACTTACGGATAGGGAAAACATTGCCAGCCATCCCATTGATTGGTGCTGATGTGTCCACTGCATTCTGCGTTTTCCTCTTCTTATCTACTTATTTTTCTAAGAGTTTCGTCTACGTGTTTAGAAGACAGAAACTGCTCACGCCTATATATTTCAATGGTAACATATATTTGGGAATTATGCATTAAAACAATTACTAAAATATAGTTCTTCATATTTTAAGAAAAAGACCAAATATGAATGAACATAAAAGTTTATTTCTAAGTTTTGGTTTTTTCAGGGGTTTGATGGATTCCAAGATTGAATTTTGATTAGAGAACCACTGAAAACCAAGGCGTACTGATAGACGTTAGAATTGATGGGCCATAGAATTTCCTCCCAGTGGCTGAATGACGTACAATCTCGTCCTTTGACCGTAAGGTCCTAGGTTCGACCTTTGGTGAGATAATTAGTGTGTACTTCTAAACATTCCCAAACAAGGATGAAACAGCTATCCAGTACTCTCTGGTTTCCAGCTGTTCTCCAGCTGAAGTCAATTTGTCATCAACGTTTAAAATGAAATTTTCTCTTATATATTTCCAAATTCCCATTTATGCACTTAGAAAAACAAGACAACAGATTGAGCGAAGAAATATATTCCTTTTCAATTAGTTCCTCATTATCGGCTGACTCCACACTAATATATAGTTTTTTACATCAAAAATCTTTTACCAATCAAATGGTTATTTTAGCTAATCGGTTTTAGGTATGGGGGTGTGAAATTAAGAGGTTAAAGGTCATCAAAACAATAAACTAATAGCTATTAGTAACAAGATATCTAAGTTTGAAAAGAGGAGTGAGAATTAATTACAGAATTTCAAGTGTTGGTTTGTAGGGATTTTATTGGTTACAGCATTTTCATCATTAACTGACATTAGTTAGAGAACCATTGGAAAACCTGGGAGTACTGGACAGCTGTTTCGTCCTAGTTTGGCAGTCTTCAGCAGTACGCACCCACCGGGATTCGAACCCAGGACCTTCTGGTTACAAGGCGAGCTCGTATACCATTAAGCCACTGGCACCTGATTCAATGGCCCATGAATTCTAACTTCTTCCAATTCACGACACAGCGCGACCCCTAGCCAATGTCTTCGGCGCGTATTCGTCCTCAAACCCGACCTGCTGCACCCTACTGGTCACGACTTCTCACTAGAGCCCCAGGTAACTACGTACTTGAATAGGGCAAGTCCCTGGTGAGCATCTCATTGATATTCAAGTGTTGGTTTGTAGGGATTTGATTCTTAGGCTTTAGCGACAAGTTATTACATAATCAAGAAAAATGTAAAATAATAATGATTGAGTAATCCTCTTTTGTATGCACAGCTCCGGATTTTCTGTGTGCATGGCCAGGGTTTTAGCGATACCAAGAAGACGAAACCGTATTGCCTTTGATAGGTTATTCTTGACTCTGTAGATTACTTTGAAGGAGGCGTTTGTTGGAATGGAATGATCAGTGTTAACCAGGTGTTCAATTATCGCACTCCTTATTGCACCACTATAATAATGACTAAGAAGAATGGGATGACTCAGAAGAATTACGTAAAATACAAGCAAGTTATTAGAATTAGCTAGAATTGTAAAAATTGTAAAAATTAACAAAGTCGGAAGATAGTTATAAGGTGAAGAGCAAAATCGTTTTTAAAACTTTATACATATTATGTAATTGACCATGGCAAAGATAGGGGCTGTACAAATTTATTTTGAACTGACTCATACATTCGGCTTGTTCAGATGAATTGTGATTGCCTCTGTTGTATTTAAAAGTCGTACTCGTAGACCATGCGAGAGGATAAATAACTTTAAAAGCTTTGTTCGAGTCTATTTGATGTGCAGTATCGACGAGATGAGCTAACATTGAGGTGCGTATTGCTTTATTTGAACCTTTGAAAACCAAGATGGGAGGTGTTCAGAAATTTTAACGATGAACTTGCCGGATCGTAAATAGCTCCGCACGGGTAGTTAAACTGGTAAATAAATACTTGTATGAACATCAATTTTAGCGGAATATGCAGCCATTCATGAATTAATGTTTATTAAATTTGAAAATTTCTCTAAACTAATCTTTAATTTCTAAAACCATACATTAGGTGGTATGATGTCAATTATTCTATGAGTGGGAATTGGATTTACGGTAAAAATTTGGGATGTGATTTTGTTATGAAAAGTTGTTACGAGTACATGAGAAATCGAAAATCAGAGTAAGAACAAATTTATTTACCATATAAATATTTGAAATTTTTAAAATTTGATTTACGCGCAAAAATTTTGTTAATCCATGTGAATCATTCTCTCTAGAAAGTTTAAATCTAGTCACATATGGTACACAGATTATTCAGCTTGAAAAGATACAAATTCTTTAAAACGCCCCAATGCTGTGGTACAAATTTTGAATTTTTAGTAGCATTTGTATTTTTTTCAGAGGGTGGGGTTACCAGCCTCACTACCAAACCCTCTTCTTCAATGAGTTAACTACCGGTTAAGCAAAGTTTAAGAGGGCGTCGACCAGAAATCAAGTCGAGGTGTCCCGCGTGGTTGGCGAGTAGTCCACGAGTGAACTACCAACGCTCTGTCAGAATAACCTTAGATGGCGAATGTATAAACGCGGTTTTTGATTACTCAGTCATCATCATTCAACTTCATATGTAGTTAACATACGGAATACTGGTCAACTGTTTCGTCCTAGTTTCGGACTCTTTGTCAGTCAGTACGCACTCACCACTACTGGAGAAGGTGTGGAAAGAAGGCAAAGTACCTGCGGATTGGAAGAAAGGATACTTATTCAAACTACCAAAGAAAGGAGACTTAAGTCAATGCAAGAACTGGCACGGAATTATGCTCCTGTCCATCCCAAGCAAAATACTAAGCCGCATCATTCTGGAGAGAATCAAACATGCCAACCTGGATGAAAAAATTCGACCGGAACAGGCTGGATTCAGGAGAAACAAGTCATGTATTGATCAAATCGCTACATTACGGATCATCATTGAACAAAGCTTGGAATGGCAGTCACCTCTCTATCTCAACTTCATCGACTTTGAGAAGGCATTTGATAGCGTCGATCGAGAGGTGATTTGGAAACTACTTCGCTACTATGGGGTGCCACCGACAATTATACATCTCATCCAACAGCTGTACGACAATGCTGCATGCCAAGTAATCCACAACGAGAAACTCACGGAATCCTTCGAAGTGAAGATAGGAGTAAGACAAGGCTGCTTACTATCTCCAATGATTTTCCTGATTGCGGTAGACTGGATAATGCGACAGACAGCAGGGAATGAGGAAACAGGCATAAAATGGACCCTAACGAAAAACTTGGAGGATCTGAACTTAGCCGATGATATGTGTCTGATTTCCCACAAACTGGAAGATATGCAAGTGAAAAGCAACAAGTTGGCAGAAGAAGCATCAAAGATAGGCCTACACTTCAGGTGAATATAGAGAAAACAGAGGTGATGGAGATTCCTGGGCAACACCAACAGCAACAACAACAACGGATAACAATCAGCATAAATGGAAGGAACCTGAAAGAAACAACCTCCTTCACCTACCTGAGAAGCATCGTTTCAACTACAGGTGGAAGTGACGAGGATATCAAAGCAAGAATCGGAAAAGCAAGAAAAGTTTTCACTACTCTCAAGTCTGTGTGGAGGTCAACAACACTCAGCATCAAAAATAAGATCCGGATTTTCAACTCCAATGTGAAGTCAGTCAGTGCTACTATACGGATCAGAGACTTGGCCAGCGCGTCATAAGGAGCATCTCAAACAAACTACAGACCTTCATTAACAGTTGTCTTCGCTCAATACTCAAGATCAGATGGCCAGAAAAGATCAGCAACAGAGATCTCTGGGAGAGAACCAACCAGGAACCAATTGTGAAACAAATATGCAGGAAGAAATGGAGATGGATTGGCTGGCCATACTCTGAGGAAACCATCAAGTGACATCACTAGACAAGCCCTTGAGTGGAACCCGAAAGGGAAGCGGCGAGCTGGTCGTCAGTGCAAGGGTGACTTGGAGGAGGTCATGTGAAGAGGAGATGAAAACGTGTGGGCAGACTTGGAGCCAGGTGAAAACTCTAGCAGAGAACCGAACGCAATGGAGACGCACGGCTGAAGCCCTATGTTCCTCTAGAAATTAAAGGAAACAATAATAATAATACGCACTCACCGGGGTTCAAACATAGGACTTTCACGTGACAAGTTTGTAAACCATTTAGCCTCTGGGACCTGATCCAATAGCCGACGAGTTCTAACTTCCACGACTAACCGCCTTCTAACCTAATTTGGTGAATTCCGCTGGTTACAGCTTCTCACTAGCAACGAAATCACCTGTGTGAATTGGTGACTGTACATAAGGTTATGTAGGAATATACTTTTAAGTGAGGATTCTGCTGTACTATTTCTTCACTATAGCTCTGCATGATTTAGAATCAAATCTTAGAAGTCGTCATCATAGTCTGCTCAATGTGAATTTAGTGCTTGTGTGTAATCATGAAAATGTGTAGCCTTGAGAAAGCAAGCTCACGTTTCTCACTTCTAGAGCAGTGCTTCCTACTGTCTAACGATGATCATAGTTATCTATTGCAATTATTGCGACCAGTTCCCAATAAAGAATTCTGATTCCTTTGCTTTCCGGATGGAATATAGGGATTCATGTATGCTTTGGAGTTTCAAGAATACTGTTGTTCCTCTTTTGAGAGCGAGGTTGCCAGCCTCACGCCCAACCTTTCCTCTTTACCAGGCTTACCAGCGGCAAAACGAGGTTTAGGAGTGCTTCGCCTAACTCTAAAAATGCTATCAAAATTCAAGTCCTATTTGATAGTCTAAATTTAAATCAGCGCTGAATCGTGGTATAAGAGACTATATGGTCCAAATATTAGCGATAGTATGATATTAGTGCGCTTAGGTGTCAAAGTCATACCAACTCTTAAGGTATTCATAACAAAATACGTGTAACAGTGCTGGAATCTACCAGGCCTGCTGGCTTAAAATGCCTAAATGCACAGAATGCCTGTGGTTAGTTCTGTTGGTTAGTCCCCAACAGAAACAGACAAATGTGAATCAATAATTCCATTTCATTGTCAAATATCCTATTGGTCTCTGGCATTACTAATAACGTTATTATTATTACAATATAGGGGGAAAAGCATACGGCCATACTGTGATCAACCTTTAACAGTCAGTTGTATGAACAGGAATACGTACGGTCAATGTTCACTGCGGAAATCTAAACAAACAATCCCAGAGGATGAACAGTACTTCGGTCCAGATTCAGAGTTTGGTGAAGATGAATCGGCTTTTTATAAGGGAGTTGCTGGTTTGGTTGAAAGTTGTCCAGTATTTGTTGTAAGTTCTTCGAATATTATAGTTAAAGTTGTATGTAGATCACAATAATAATAATAATGATATTACTATGAAGTACCAGATATTAAGCTTTACTGTAACATGTGCTGAGTTCAGAATTACTCTGATGACGTATATCGACGTTTGCGACTCAGAAGTCAATGGCCTTCTGTGATATTTTAGATTAACATTATAGCCTTATTTAATAATCAAGTATTTTGTTTATAAGATATATTTTCAATAAACAAAATTGTTTTCAGTTAGATCGCCCTCAGGTTTTACTCTGATTTACATACTTTTACATATAAAAAATTTAACCGTCCAAAATACGCCGGTCCAAATCGGTTATCCTTGTAGATTCCTAGAGAGACACGTGAACATCAGGTATAATAAAAAGAAACCGATAACAGTTAAAAAGAAACAACTGCTCCTGAAACTGCAATTTAATAGGGACGTGGCTAGTGAAGTCTTACATCTAAGATTATCGAGAGCAATAAAACGGACTTAAACTGTCGCTACCACCCTTTGTTTGTCATTTTCCAGATGACCAATTATGATTGCTCAAGTGAAAGACAAACTACCTAGCTAGCTGCGACACTTCTTTGTGTATTTATAAATTTAGTTGCTCCTGTGGAGAGAGCTATATAGGAAGAACAACTAGACAGCTCAACAAACGTATTTATGAGTATCTTCCCTCATGGTTCGGAAAAGGCCGAATATAACCTATAAGAAGTTCTATTTTGACTCATTTGATTGAAGATAGTGATCCCCAAGTGACCAAATAAAGTGAAGGAGGCATTTTTGTGTATCGAATACATATATTTATGAAAAAGCGTTACCGAGGATACCTTTCTCTCACATGTGATAAAAAATAGCTCTCAGTTTTAGGTTGGAGTATCAACACAGCATAATTCCATTGTGGGTACAATTTATTTTGATGAAGTCTCATGGTGTAATACAGTAATATTTCCTGAACAATAAACTGTGCTCGAAACGTCATCAGTAAATATTGCTATATAACACCACTGTGAGACTTTACCAAAACCAATGTTACCCACAATGGAATTATACTCTACCACCACAGTTAACAAGTACTATTCTTATAACAACAGAGTAAATTAACCACATTCTATGTATGTAATAATTTTTGTCTTCTAACCCTAACAGTAACCTTATTCTTTCTTGAACCTAACCCTAATGTGAAAATGTCCCTAAACTTATTATAATCTAACTTGAACCAACCCTAATGACACCTATGTTAGGTTAACCCAACCCTAACTTGTCCTTGGCTTAAAACGTAACTTAATAGCATAACACTTCGATGAACATATTTTATTGATGATGGCAACATTATCTGTCAGGTTTCACTAACTTGCTCAGTTAGCGTTTCAAGGTCATTGGTGCGATAGCACTCCAATGGCAGTTAGTGGTGCTCAAAGTTTAACTTAGCCGGATACACATTCTACTTTATGATTCACAAAGACTGACTACCTGGATTATGCAGATACTTGCATGACCTTATCCTCCTTATTATTTTCTAATAATTCACGCGGTTGAACTTTGATTCTGTTAACTTAGTTGGCTTTAAATGTCTCTGATTAATATTTTATTACGTAATTGTAAGGCCTGATGAATAACTAATCAAAACACGGATCTGTTTAAGTAAGGCGTTGTTAAATCCATATCCTTGCGTTTTTGATGGTTACATTTTTATGCCAGTGCTGTTGGTAGGAAGGTGTTATCAACTCGGAATTTCTAATAATTAACAAAATCAGTTTTTCTGTTCTAATTTTGAACAGTAAATTATTTGAAGAAAACAAGATTAAACTAAACTGATGTTTTGTTCTTGATTAATAAATGATCCGGGACCTCTTAGTTTCTGCGGATGTTTGAGTTAAGTCAAACAATAGAGCTCCAGGGGGGCGAGTACATCAATTATCTTGAACATAGCCAATATGAATGTTATTCACGAACTGAGGAACGCATTCGGTCCTGATTATGCTTTCCAGTCTTGCAGAGACATGACCGCATCCGCTTTTAGTCTGATCATTATAAAAACAACCTTTCTCGCAGAGTAGCACCTGCAGGAATATTTATTTTATCTAGTGTAGCCTATCGAGTCATTACGATATGCAAGCGTCACCACCATGTCACGGTAGCAGCTATCGCCTGGGCTTATACAACGAAGTGCTTATATGGTATGAGGTTCAAAAATCATACTTTGCAACAGAAAAGTGTAGATTCCAGCAAGAGGATTGAGGAGCGACATGAACTTCAGGCAGATGAAATGAAACAAATCAAAGGAGAATACATCAGCATAAATAACGTCTCTGACTACAGCACTTGGTGACACGGGTTCGAATCTCAGGAGCGACATGAGTTCCCTCGAGGTTGCAGATGCACCTTGCTGACTGGTGAGTGCCAACTAGCACGACATCTAGGTCAAGCAATGCCTTCTACCGCTTGCCTCCAACCACCTAATACCAACAATTCACAGTCAACCGTGATGGTGAGCCACCTAGTCTGCTGGTGCCCTATTGCAAACTTCACTGATAGAATTCAGTCTGCAGTAAACAAAGGACTGGACTTGTTACACTAGTTACTGACTAGTGTCCAATCAAAAATATAAATAATATTCATTATAAGACTGCGATATTTATTGAGACGGCCGAAATTGAGTATTAATCACTTCCTTGATATCGGTTAATCTTCATATATGCAGTTTATTCTTGGTTGATATTTCTCTGTAGCTTTTTATCTTACTCATTCACAGCCTATGCAAACTTTATATGGTGACAAAATCATATCCTATTGTGATCATGAAGGCAATAAAGAAGTTACAGGTAAGCAATCAACAAAGTCAAATCAGTAGTCTGATTAGATTTTGCACTGAGTTTTTTTCATTCCATTTCATTCCACGGAGATCATACGCCTTCAAGTTTTAGACTTATGAAGTTTCAGTAGCGCTTGTGTGAGGTTGCTGGCATCATACCATCTTTACCCGGCTTACTAATGATTTTTTGCATTATTATTATTATTCCCTTGCGTTCCGAGTGGAACTTAGGGCTTCAGAAACACATCTGCACTTTGTTCTGTTTTCTCCCGTCCTCTTCAGCTGGGTCCACGATCGACGAAACTCTCTCATCCCTTCCTCACACGATCACCTCCATATCACCATCAAGCTGAAGGCCCACTCGTTGCTTCCCATTGGGATTCCACTCGAGTAATGTCGTTTGACGGCCTCCTCAATATATGCCCGTTTAACGGTTAGGCGAGATTTAAGAGCAAGTCAGCCTTAATACGAAGCATCGTCCACGTGTGTAACTGCCGGGCATTCTATCCCTGCACCACCGACGCACTAATTATCGAAGTGTAATCCATCAGATATTTTACTAGTGACAAATTTCTTCGTTAGTTATTTGCTCGACAAATCTCTTTCCATCAGAACGACCGCATTATGGTTAAAAAAACTACAACTGATGGGAACTCCATGATGGACACTACAAAAAGACCATACTGAAATATGAAATTTAGCGAACTCCCAGATTGAAGCCTGGAACAAGTGAAAAAAGCCGGTTTTCATCTTCCTTGTATAATGATGCAAAGACGTATCAACAGGAGTTGAGTAAAGAATCAAAAGTGCATTGGATAGATTGATTCAGTTTTATAACACAAAATTCTTATTAATTCAGTCGAAAGTAGATTACAAATATATAAAGAATGTAACGATTTCCAGAGCACTTACATATTAGAAAAATATTTTCAGGTTATGAGTATGAATAACTTAGCTACTACTAATAATAATAATCACTTTATTCTAAACAATAATAATTATACAGTTTGGAATTTTCACCATTTTTATACATATTACAGCAATTTAGCTCCTTTTATAAATTTGTAGATACATGAAATTTAAAATAATAATACTATTAATAATGAAACCACTATAAATAGAATGTTGGTGAAAATGTATTGAAGTATAAGTAGATACTATCATAGAGAATACATGTAATCGTGATCTTTGCTTGTACTTAACAGTTCAGTTACTGATTTAAAAAGCTTATAAGTTCTTGTCTGACACCTGACTCTTCATACAAAACCCGTGCTAAATATGGTATTTAGCATCTTTATATTTAGTAGCTGTACGAGTGTAATTCCTTATGAAGTTTCTTCTGGTTTTATCCGAAGTGATACGAGGCAAAAGCTGAGAATAAAGGGGATGTTTAGTATCAGACAATATAAATTTAGCCAACTGCTTGCAAGAATTAAAATGCTTATTGACAATCATGTCAGTTAGCTCAGTCAAAGACACACCACTAACCCTACTTACAGTCTTCAGTGTTCTGCATATTATGACAAATTCTTTTTTGAGAAGTCCAGGGAAGAATAAGTGAGGCAAACAATAAAGAGGAATGGACAGAATACATGAATTAACAAATTGTAAGAGAAGAGGTTGAGTTATGCCAGAAAGTTTCAACTTCGTTATGTAATAAATTAAACAAAACATTTTCTTAGAAATCGAAGGGATGTGAGATGACAAACAGAGATTCGAAGAGAAACTGATACCGAGATGTGAGATATTCGATTTACTTCCTTTCACAGTCTTGTTAGCATTACCGGATCTGTTAATGCAAGTCTTGTTCGCATCTGAAACTAAAATCAACAATATGACGTTTAAGTATTGCTTTGTAGGGATTTGGTTGATTGGTTACAGGATTTTCATCATGAGCTGACATTAGTTAGGGAACCATTGGAAAACCAGCTGAGAGTACAGAACAGCTGTTTCGTGAATTGGCAGAAGTTAGAATTCATGGGCCATTGGATCGGGTTCCAGGGGCCTATTGGTATACGAGCTCGCCTTGTAACTAGAAGGTCCTGGGTTCGAATCCCGGTGGGTGAGTACTGCTGAAGAGTCCCAAACTAGGACGGAGGAAACAGCTGTCCTGTACTCTCAGCTGGTTTTCCAATGGTTCCCTAACTAATGTCAGCTCATGATGAAAATCCTGTAACCAATCAAATCCCTACAAACCAACACTTGAATATCAATGAGATGCTCACTAGCGACTTGTCCTATTCAGGTAGGTAGTTACCTGGGATTCTAGTGAGAGGTCGTGACCAGTAGGGTGCAGCAGGTAAGGGTGTGAGGACAAATACTCGCCAAAGACACTGGCTAGGGTTTGCGCTATGATGAAAATATGACATTTATTTAATTCACTTTTAGATTTTACGGTTGACTGATTGGACCGAAATGCTTGGTCTCAGGTTGATACGTCGGCTTCTTGTGCACATGCTTTGACGATATCTGGTCATGTTATTAGACGTTAATTGGTGGATGGTGACGGGACAATTTAAAACTGAATTAAATAATTAATATGATCCGTCGCACAAGAGGTGGCTCTCGTGGTCCAATTGGTCTAGTGGATAACGCTTTGGCGTTTGAAACTATGGGCAGTGGGTTCGAGCCTCAATGGGAACATCATCGCTCACTGCGGAATGCATGTACACCCAGCTGACGATTCCTAAGTAGGACGAAATGCGCACCCTGGATTCCACTGCTAGTTACCATCCACCAATTAACCTCTAATATTACATTTAGATGGATTTTATTTAATACCACTTAAGTAAAACCATTTGTTAAATTCAGACAAGAATCTATTCATATAAGAAGAATCCGAAGCAGAAACTGGTGAGGCAGAAATGGTAACATCATCAGCATATTTAAGGAAGTTAGCGCTGGAAGAATATGAAAGGTCATGCAAAAAGAAGGAAAAAAAGAAATAGGTAGAGTACAGAGCCTCGTTCCCATTAGTAACAAAGTGGAGCACTTTCCATTCAAAACAGTACGTTGTTTTCTACCCAGGCCTCAGAGTTTGCTGAAATCAGCTCGCTTAGTACAAATGCCCCAGCAACAGAGTCAAAAGCAGCAGTGTAGTCTAAAAAGGTGACTAGAACAAATTTTGCACCTTTATGAAGACTTGAAGCAATATTGTGGTGGAGTACAATAACAGCATCTAATGTGCTTCGCCTGCATTTGTAAGCAAGCTACTCTGGGTCATTAAAAGTTTTTAGAGAAGGTTTAAGGACATTCAGAAAAAGTATCTCCATAGTTTTCAGAAATGGAGACGTGATGATGATTGGTCTAAATAAACACTGATACATTAGAATCCTACAGTGAGTATTAAGTGCTTATCACTCAGAACTTTCGAAATATGTTAAAACAGGTGTCTGCTACTTTAAGTACTGGCAAACATTTCAACTGATTTCTGTGCATACAGAAAATAACACTGACTAAGAAAAAAGCATTGAATTCTGTAATGCTATTATTATCATCAATATAACTACTACATATTTCTTATATCGAAAAATATATGGAGCTGAAAAGTTGCGGAAAAGATTCAGTAGTATTGCGGTGGTGTGATAGAGACAGTGTGTGCCAACGGAATGTTATTCTCACATATTCCCACACTTCAATTCGGCATTAACAACAGAATACGATATATCTATTTGAATACTCTATTTGATGTTACAGACAGAATGCGTTTCCACACAGTTCAGTACTGCATTGAAAACAGAATACTGTTTATGTATTTGGACATTCTATTTCATGTTGCTTGATGTAAACCGAAATCACACACTCAGTAATTGGTTGAAGAATATAAATTGTACATATATAAACAGCGGTTTGATCAATGAAAAATATAGTCTGACTTACATATCTTACCTTCTGTTGTTACATTTTGGTGTCGCTGCCTTTCGAGGAATGAAAATCCCATGACCTGCAATTTTTGAAGTAGGAGACATATGGATCTTCTTGAAGGACTTCGAGGCTGTTGCGGAGTTGAATAGCGTTCAAGAGCCTTCGGCAAAGTCGCTTTTACTTGGAACACTACTGAGAGGTCAGATGAAGAAGGACGAGCAACTTGGGAGTCAGTAGTTGAACGCCTGATGCAGGAGTTTGACAGCTCGATGGATAGAAGGCGGGCAATGTAGCAGTTTCGTACCACGAAGGTGGGAGTTGACGGTGATCATCTCGAATTGGCACTGACCCTGACAGACCTACTGAGTCGCTCGTCGCTAACACTGGACGAAGATTCTGAGGCACAAATATAACAACAGAAGGCAAGAAATAGAATCCAGAGTATATTTTTCATCGATCGAACAGCTGTTTACATATCTACAGTTTATATTCGTTAACCAATCACTGAGCGTGTGGTTTTTATTTATATCAAGCAACATGAAATAGAATGTTCAAAAATACATAGTATCCTGTTTCTAATGTTTCTAGTGGAGTATTGAACTGTGAGAAAATGTGAGAACAATATTCCGTTGGCACACACTGTCTTTATCACATTACCACAGTATAATGACAATGTGGATCCACTCATAATATACAACTGCCTTAACGTATATTGGTAGAAGTTAGAATTCATGAGCCAGTGAGTTGGGTTCCAGTGGCTGAATAGTTTACGCGCTCATCTTGTAATCAGAAGGTCCTCGATTCGAAACTCAGTGAGTGCGTACTTCTTATGAGTCCCAGACCTGGACGAAACAGCTGTAGAGTACTCCTAACTGGTTTTCAACGGTTCTCTAACTTAGTAAAAACCAAAAAATTGAGCAAGAAATATCCTTTTCGATAATTTCCTCATCTGGCTCTACAATTATATATATATATTGTTTATATACATAAAATATTCTAGAATAGTCGTCATTAACAATATTGGCGTGCTTTAAATACTGTCAATTTGTTAAGCAAGATCAATGGAATTACAGTTCACTACAGAAGCATAAATTATAATAAGCATAAAAATATAATAGCAAATAGAATATCAAATAAAATTAAGGAAATTTCCACAACAAATTGAGGATCATTAAAACCTTGATGGCCAGTGGGGTAAGGACAGTGTCTGAACCAGCTCCTTTTGGATACATACATAAGTTAGGTTGCATAATATGGATCCCAACAGCCTCCTCAATATGCAGTAGACGAACTCTTAAGGTGAAGTTAAGATTAGTTGGTATGCACGGTAGATGACTTTGAAAGCCGCATCGACATCATTTGTTAACTTATATCAATCCGTGATGAAACTTGAAACTTTAACAGCATATACATATTTTCGTTTTAAAGATGAATTTCGCTTTGTTTTCCTTTTTGAAAGCAGCAGCTGGTGAAAATTTGTACATGCAAAGTTTTGGTGATAATTCAATCTGTATAATTCATGATTCACCATGGCATTTGATCAGAGGAAAGAAGAATATGAAAGATAAGAGGATATTAGGCACTTGTCATAAAGTAGGTTTTAGTATGTCAGTTAATTGACTTTTAATATGCTAAAGCAAATATATGTAATGATAAAATTAACATGAACTGATTAAAGATGCCCTTCAAAAATTTCAGAAGACTGATTAACCAATAAAGAATATTCTTTGTGATAACTACTTCATCGGGCACTACAGTTACATATCTATAATAGTTAATAATAATAATAATTTGCTTTATTCCAGAAACAGTACTAGTGGTGCAGTGTGGAATTTCCAGCACATATCTGTAATATCTGCATCTAATTTTATCAAACATTTAAAAGGAGCATTTGAAAAAATAATTATAAAGACAACAACAATAGAAAGAACACAAAAATAATTTTTAAAAATGAGAAAAAATACCAAATAATAGAAAGGAAAATAAACAGCATATAATAATATCTCGGTATTGGGTGGTGAAAGCTATGATATGATTATGCATGGTGACAGTAAAGCTGTAGTCATACATGAAGTTATGAAATGATATTTAAGAATGTTTATCGCCAAGATGATCAGTTAATTTGGTTGAAACAACACTAAACAATCATAAAAGAACATTTCAGGGTTGTTGTTTTGTTTTTTTATTGCCAGGTCTAATGCAGTGTTTGTAGTAGTAGTGTGAGTAATCCTGCATAATACAAAATTTTGAGACGATGGTAATGGCGTTCACAACCAATGATTGTCAGTTAATATTGCCGAAAAAAATAAGAAACAACCACAAAACTAATAATTACATAATGGTTAATGACAGGACAATTCTGTAATACTCATAGTGCTAATATAGTCGGAACCAGTAGATACACAAAAGAAGGAATAATGTAAGGTACAAAAAAGTAAGCCAATGTTAATAATTTAGGTAGCTAAGTATGTTTAAGAAGCAGTTCACTATAGAATACAAAATAAGAGAGAAATAAAAGAGCCTAAAATTATGTTATTAACAACAAAGCAAGTCATAGGTTTCGCGCTTAACATTGTCTCTGTCACTTAGAACACGGGCCAAGTATGGCATCGTTGAGTTCCTGTACTTGGTTGTACGAGCATAGATTATTTTATACTGATTTCTGGTTCTATTTGATGAGATACAAGGAGAGAGTCGGGAATAGAGGGGGTGTTGGGGGTCGGAGAGTATGGTTTTTGACCATTTTTCGCATGTATTCAGATGCCTTTCTACTGATGTAGTGACGAGCTGACTGAGTTTTATACCACTAGTCCTACTAATTACCTTCAACATACTTCTCAGGATAGTATAGTCCTTTTTCAGTAGCCCATGGAAGACTAACGGGGAGCAGTAAAGTAAAGAATGTTATTATTATTATTATTAACAACATGAGTGTTTGAAATCACACAGAGCCTGTAATATCAATAGACTACAGATCAAAGTATCGGATAATATGAAGCAATATACCACTAAGATGAACATTATATATATATTTGCGATTGTACAGCTGTGAAAATAAATTCACCGAAAAGAGTCTTCGCTGAACTACTGGTCTTCTCCTTATGAATGTCAGATAAACTCAGAAACATAATGTAGTACTTATGAAATGATAGATTCCACAGTACACCATCGGTGGAAACAGTGGCTAAGCTTGTTGCTCTTGAGCTTACTAATGTGGTTGCTTTAAGCAAAATTGCAATAGCCTCTTCTGTTTAGAGTAACTGGTACCCACAGTCCTTTGAAAATATATTCAGTTCCTAATAGATGACAGGAAAATATTCTTCAGTATTAGGTCTAAAACCTTTCATGAACAAATGGTTCGATGATTTCTATTACATCTTTATTTAGACATACCGGTAGGCGTTCGCAAGCAGTTTATGTTTGATTGATACATACTATCACTCACCGATGCTTTAAATTACAGTTATTGTTGGCGGCCTTCTTGAATCACTGGGCTACCGAAATTGCTCTCCATCAAAATGCTTAGTTTAATCACTGTTTTAATCGTTCAGTTATCGCAAATGACCTATATATGAACTTGTACGCTCATCTAACTTGCTTCCAAGTAAACGCTAGGCAGTTCTTCAACGAAATGAAGATATACTTCAGAATATTCCTTTACACGTAAATCCTGTATGAAGAAAAAGTATTTTGGCACTAAATACACTGACATTTTTGTATCATCTGTTCGCATATTGTCTGAAATAAAGTTCTGTTATAAAAAAAATTAAAAAATTTAAGATGTGGTGTTATTTAAAACATTAATATCGTTAATAACATTAATTCTTGATTTTCAAATGTCTTATTTTGATAAATCACACAGTGTTATACAGTAATATTAACTGATGGCGTTTCGAGCACAAATTATTGACACTCATGATCATATCACGTCACTCATTTGACTTGAGTACTGTACAACACTGTATGATTTATTAAAATAAAATCTTATCTATAATGGAGTTATACTCTACCACAGTACCTAAGTTTTATACTTATATCAATAATTTTCAAGAGTCGATATGTAGGGATTTAACTGGCTTCAAGTTTAACCGTTGGTTGATATGAGTAAGAGGTCCATTCAGGACCAGATTGTACTGAAAATCTGTCTCGTTTCACACACCCATGACCCTCCTTAGCAGTCAAATCCAGGACTTTCAAGTAAATTCCGAAAATCGTGAATTAATACAAGATATAACTTAGGAACCACTGGATTACATCCTTGTGGCCGAATGGTCAGTGAGCTCACCGCGTAGTGTGGTTGTGGGTCTATGCTACTGGAAAATCACAGGCAATTGCGAAAGAGCTGTCCAGTACTACCTGGTTTTCAGTGTTCCTATTAATAATATCAATACGGTGTCTAACTTGTAATAATTCCTGAATTATTATGGAGATATAACTGTATAACCTAATAGTGGATTTATCAAAAAGAATATTCTTTGTTTACTAATCGGTCTTTTAACATGAATTAACAACACGGAAAAGCCTTAACAATGCACGTTATTATATATATAAGATATTATTATATATATATATATATAAGATATATATATGTACATGTTTTCACGAGTGTTATCACAGATTGATATCAATTAGAAAACCATTGAAAACCAGGCAGTATTGGACAGCTATTTCATCCTAGTTCGGGGGTCATCGGCAGGATACAACCACCCCAAGGGGTTAGAATCCAGGATCTTCCGCTCACGAGGCAAGCTCGTGTACTATTCAGGCACTGGGAACCATTTCAATGCCCCATGAATTCTAACTTCTACCATTTAGTGAAAAAGAAAATATATATATATGCCAATTGATATTTCCAAGAATAATTTTTGTTTGTGTTAGCTAATCTTTGTTAGGTAAAGTCCATTTGAAGAGAATAAAATTCATGACGCCGTAACCAATGTTCACTGGGACATAACACGATCGGTATTAAGCAAAAAACATATGCCTGACATTCAATTTCACAACTTGTCTATGTTTGATTTGTTTTGTTATTCGTAGTCTATTGCTCATTAGACTATTCTCAGCCTGGTAACCTTCTTGAGTTTCCTTTTCATTGTCATTTCTATTTAAATTTAAATTAATACTGCTTGTCAGAAGCAGTTACTGAACACACTACTGACATCTATCAATGAGTAGCACAAACTACAATGCAAATCAGATTGTGCCAAACATTTTGCTTATTCCTTACATACTTGATACAGGCCCATCACTACTGAAATTGATTAGGGTTGCTTTGACCTCTGTTGCATCCTCTTAATAATAAATAGTTAATTTTATTCCTGTACGTTTCTAGCGGAACGTAGGGATCTAAGCTTTGAGTTTCGAAGTGCCAGTAGCAGTGGCATTATTCTTTTCTTAGGAGATGGAGTTGCTAGCCTCATGCCTAACCTTCCCTCTTTAGTGGGGTAAAGGGGTGTGTCGAATGGAGTTCAGACTCTGAGCCGTTTGCATGATTGGCCAGCTTTCTACTGCTGAACCGATGACATTTTTTTAACAGCATGAAATAATATTCAACATAATTTACCAAGGTATCCTACTGTTATATTCACCGCTTTCTGCCTACATTGCACTCATTTGCTAATGGTTTCAACATTCAACCTAATATGAAACTCATTTATGCGGTGGCACAGTGGTTAGGACTCTCGCTGACTATACACATGGTCTGGGTTCGATCCCCTGCCGACGCACACCCGATATCAATGGTCGGCCTGCGAAATTTGGGCTGCCGATATGACATGCTGAAAATTCCATACTTGTACCAAAAATACTGTGTGGAATCAAGCTGTAATCAAAAATTTTAAAAAATTTTAGAAAAAATCAATCTTCACACACTAGGAAGGATATGTTTTATGCAGTGACTTCTTGAAATACGGCACAAAAATAAGTCGCACTTTGTTATCGAACACCTTCTCAATGCATTTCAGTCGTCACTTAAGATATACGTTATGCATTCGGTGTGAAGCTGTAAACACTGTGTGAATCGCTTAAAGTGAACCATGGGGTATAGTTCTAGAAATATTCGGATGGTAATTTTTATGGCAATTTCATCACCAACTAACATCAGTAAAATAATGTATTCCTTTACGTTCCCAGTGGGACATAGGGCTTCAAGCTAGAGAATTGAAGTTTCGGGAGCAGTGGTGTTTATTTTTCAGGGATAAGGTTGCTAGGCTCACTCCCACCCTCTCCTCTTTGGTAGTCTTATTACTGCCTTAGTGAGGTAAAGGGGTGTGTCAGTGTCTGGGAATCGAACCCCGGACTACATGCGTGGTTGGTGAGCATTCTAGCGCTGTGCCACCAACGCACCTAACTAACATCATTCAAGGGATTATTGGAATACCATGAGCACTGCATAGTATTTTGTCCTAGTTTGGCATTCTTCAAAACTATGTGCCCACAACCGCACCAGGAGATTGTGGTAATGCTGACAAAATTTAGTGATCAATGCATTGCCACCCAGTTGCTGAATAGTAAACGGGTTGGCCTCGAGAGCCCCTTAGTGGGCTGGCTATGAGTGCTGTCTACTGGAGGGTCTCAAACTAGGACGAAACGGCTATTCAAGTGCCGCTCAAATGATGTTGGCTAATGATGAAACCATCAAAGTTATTTTACAGAGTCTGCGAATCTCATATTATGCTTCTCATCAAAATATTATCTCGACACGGCAGTATTATCTATCGTAATTCCTTTGAGAAATTTATGCACTACACACTTTAATACTTATTCTTATTATCTCTTTTAGTATTCTTGCTCTGAAAAACTTGAAATAATTATTGGCAATCAAAGTATGGCATGCCCAATTAAAGGTGGTATAATTAATTTTACAGCAAAACGTGAAAAACTTAAATTAATGGGACGTATTAAATGTCCTAATTACGAGTCTGTATGTAAAGTAAGTTTTGTTGATAATTGATTTTTTGAAAATTTTTTAACGAGTTCTGATAATAACATTTACTTACTTTCTAAATTATCAGTTTCATAATAGAAAGTGTGTTTATACAATGATCAAGTATAGCTATTTCACCGAGATGTCATCTATATAACTGTCGCGAATTGGAAGAAGCTGGAATTCATGGGGTCAGTGGATTCCATTCCAGTAACTAAATGGGATATACGGAGAAAGTTGCGAATAAACGGAACATTCAGTGTGCGACAAAATTCCTTTAGCAAGTTGCAAGAATTAAAATTCCTATCGACAATGGTCAGAGTAATACCCGTATATCAACTTACAGCCATCAATGTTCTACGTTATGTGAAAATCCTTTTGAGAAGTTCAAGGAAGGATAAGGGGGGAACGATAAAAGAAAAATAGGAGGGATACATGAATAAGTATATTGTCAAAGAACAGGTTGATTTATCCCATATAATAAGCCAGACGAAAGATTTTCTTAGAAATCAACAGGATATGAGATGAACAGTTAAAATTTGAAGAGAAACTAATACCAAGACAGGTAGTATTTTGTTTATTTCTTATCATAGTGCCATCAAAATTACAAAAATCATGGGAGTGAATGAGTCCCTGGAGGTCTAAATCTAAACTTAACAGCCTGACAGTCATAGGGATTCAGTTTAGGTTATATAGGTCCAAAGCAAGTTAATTTTCTCGGTTTGAAAATATTTGGGGCATTGTGTATATGATATTCATCGTTATGAAGGTGAGATGAAGCGAAAAAATCAATATGAATGTGATATGCAATTTCATTATGTAAAAAACACAAGGCTGTTTTTATGATTTTAATTGCTCATGAAATGCAACAATCTACACATGGTTTTGTCATTTTTAACAATCGGCCAACTTGACGACAACGTAAAATTTACCTCATACTGATGAACGATGATTGATTTGTTATATATCAACTGATATTTTGTAAATTCTGGCCGAATAATACTTTGATCAAGCTAATAACTAGTGCGTCGATCGCACAATGGTAGAATGCTCACCGACTACGCATGTGGTTCGCGGTTTGATCCCCGGCCGACGCACTCCCTTACCTCGCTAAGCTAGTAATAAGACTCATAAAAATGGAAGGTTTGGCATGAGACTAGCAACCTTATCCCGTAAAAATAAACTCCACTGCTAACGAAACTTCAAGCCTCCAGCTTGAGGCCTTATGTTCCACTAGGAACGTAAAGAAATAAAAAAATAAATGGTCGGTGAGCTTGACATGTAACCTGGAGATCCTGGGTCCAAACCATAGTAAGGCTACAGGTGCTTCTTTCTGAACAATTCCAGACAAGGAGAAAACATATGTCCAGTACACCCTAGTTTTCAACAATTCTATAAATCAAGTTAGTTCGTGATCAATCTTCAGTCACTGCATAAATCTATTACACTGATTTATGGTGATATTCCACCTCATAGCAAAACTCATTTATGTCTGTTGATGGTTCTAAACTCCAAAGACGAACATGAGACACAGAAATAGGCCTACTTTGATACCTAAATGTAGACAGTTAGCATGCAGAGAACGTATGCATACGCATATATTTCGTCGAAACATTGTTTTTTTCCTTCACTTTCCTCAGTGGAACATAGGGCTTCAAGCTAGTGGCTTGAAGTTTCTGTAGCAGTGTTTATTTTACAGGATAGGGTTGCTAACCTCATGTCCAACCTTTCCTCTTCACCAGCATTATTTCTGGCTTAGCGAGGTAAGGGAGTGCGTCGGCCGGGGATCGAACCCTGGACCAAGTGCATGATCGACGAGCGTCCTAACCGCTATACCACCGACGCACTCGTCGAAACACTACTGAATTTAATAATAATAATGGCTTTATTCCAAACAGTATTTGTGGTACAGGTATGGAATTTTCAGCGTTCATTACAATATTGCATCTAATTACCTCATAAATTTTATAAGGATTTAAAAATATAAAGCAACAACAACAAAAAGAAAAAAGAGAAATAAAAGAAATAAAAAAGAACAGCATTGCATTCACATATTTAAACAATCCACCACAGGATATGAAATATAAAATTAGTCTGTAATAGAATATGTGAGCAACAATATAATAGTAACAAAGAAAAGAGAACAAAAGCTAATGGGAACTATTAGTTAGAGTGCCGCAGTAAGTTGATCGTGTCATACCTAACGGATTTCTCATCACATAACAGCTGTGCCACATAAGGTATTGTGGAGTTTTTATACTTGGTAGTCCTGGCATATAGCCTCCTATAGTTGCTTCTAGTTCTACCAGATGAAATGCAAGGAGAGAGCTGCGTATGGAGAGGGTGTTCGAGGTCTGACAATATAGAATTCGCTAGTTTCTTACATGACATTATATGTCTATCCACAATTGTGTTAACCAGTTGGTTTAACGAAATCCCACTTCCCCTACTAACAGCTTTTAGTGCCCTATGCAGCGAAGCAAAATCTTTCTTAAGTAGTCCAGGGAAGATTAATGGGGAGCAGTAAAGAGGAATGGTTGGAATACAAGAATTGACAAACTGAGAAAGCAAAGACTGCTTTATACCAGACTGCCTTAACTTCCTAACGTAGAACGTTAAGCGAAACATCTTTCTAGTCACTAGCAAGATGTGAGAGGACCAGGAAAGATCGGAGGAAATACTCAGTCCAAGGTACTTGACATTAGATGTAGTTTCAACCTCTATGCCGTCAATGATAGTGGGACCATGTGAGCTAGCTAGTTGTTGAATTTGTGTTCAAAATGATAAGTTTTCTTTAAGAACACTGAATGAAAAGAAATCATTATTAAATGATTGAGTATAAAATGTCAAGATATTTTATTGAGTCCTTCAGCAATACTGGATTCAGGAGTATTAATTCCCTTTAAAACCTATGTCAACTTCATCACTATAACATTTTTTGCATTTCCCAATGAATGAAAAGCGAAAAGATATTGTTGCTTTTACTGACGTTTCGCTATTCAATGCTGCTAATAGCTTTATCAGAGTAGTAATATTATACCAGAATTTACAAAATGTCAGCTTATATATAACAACTTAATCATCGTTCCTCAGCAAAGGGTCATTTTTGCGTTGTCAGGTTGGCCAATTGGTAATGATAAGCGGACAAACTCATAAAAGTAGCATGTATTTACATAATGTAATTGCTCATCACATTAGTGTTGATTTTGTCATTTCATGGGGGAGGTGTCTCTGTACTCAGGTCAAATATTGTTTTAGTTCATCATTCTCATTCAGATAGTCTAGGTTCCATTTTATGTGGAGTGCTTCCGATATCAGACGTTGTTTGTGATTTCTGAAATGGTTTTTCCGGATGATTTCAATATTGTCAAAATCAATTTTGTGACCTGATTCTATGGTGTGTAGACCACCGACGGCTGATGATTTTTCAAGCTTTTCTAGTTCAACTGGATTTCTCGGTGGTAAAATAGTGGCTTTGAGGTGTTCATTTCTTTTTATCTTGATTTCTCGCGATGTTTTTTCGATGTATATCGCATCACATTCCAAGCATTATAATCTGCGGACACGATTTGATTGAGAATGCTTTGATATTCGGTCTTTTAAATGGACAGCTTTGCTTTGTAGTGTGACAGATATTTTGGAGAAAATTCTAACGTTGTGCTTATTGAGTAGTCTTCTGATATTGTCTGATGCTTCTGATCTACACGGAAGGATAACCGTCGAGGTCCATGTCTTCGGAATACGTTTTCAACCATATTTGATGTCAATGTTGATTTTCGTAATGAAGTTCTTTGGGCAGTTATATTTAATTTTCAAGAGTTGGTTTGTAAGGATTAGATTTGTTTTTACGAGTATGACAACGGATTGATATCAGTTAAAGAACCACTGAAAACCAGCACTGGAGTACTTGACAGCTGTTTCATTCCAGTTTTGGGATTCATCGGCAGTAAGCACCCACTGGGGTTTGAATTGTGACTAGGAAATGAGATCTTATGGGCAATCGTTCAGTCAGCTTAATAAGATTGAAGAGGACTGTGTGAAATGGAGATGTGCTGTTGTATTCATTTGTTCCACTCGAAATCCAAGGAAATTTCAACAATAAATCACTTTTAACTGACCTTATTTATTATTTTCAGCATTATATCACTTGTCTAATTGATAATAATAATAATAATTTCGAATTAATTAAGCCATTTCCTTCTCTATCACTTTAGGTGACTACAGAGAATTAAGGGGTATCAGAAACAATGGAGAACTCGAAAGTAGCCATTACGGATTCTGTAATCAGATTTCATGAAACAGGTCCCACTAATTAAACAATCAATCAAAATTTTCCTCGATAACTTGTGAATCGTCATCATTTTGTTTTAATTTATCACAGTATAATTTATGTACTACTTGTAAAAATTAACATTTCAAATAATTGTTTTCCTGAATTTTTATTCATTCATTTTTCTTGTAATGAAGGGTTGTCCTCACATAAAAACAAACATTTCTAAATTTATTTTCTCTGGTGTTCATTGTCGTCTTTTTTTGTAACTTCATTGCTGATGTCATTCTATTTTGTCATTTTTAAATAATTTTTTTTTATTTCCTTCACGTTCCCCAGTGGAACATTGGGCTTCAAGCTAGTGGCCTGAAGTTTCTGTAGCAGTGTTTATTTTACAGGATGGGGTTGCTAGCCTCATGCCGAACCTTTCCTCTTCACCAGCATTATTTCTGGCTTAGCGAGGTAAAGGAGTGCGCCGGCCGGGGATCGAAACCCGGACCATGTGTATGGTCGGCGAGTGTCATAACCACTATGCCACCGACGCACCTTTAAATAAATTTAAGCCAGTCAAAGCTTAACTGTTGTAAGTGAGAGAAACTGAAATTGTTGTTGTTGTTAGCAAGTGAATGTTGCTTGAAAAATAAGCACTTCTAGTAGCCGAGTGAATAATACCTTGTTGTTTGAACCAGATGGGGCTGACTAAGTTTGTATCTCAGTGAGAACCTTATCACTAGCAGGTGCATCTAGCTGAGGAGTCACAAACAGGACGAAATGTATGCCCTAGAACCTACTCATAGTCTTAGCTAAATAAGTAATTTCCAGATTGTCATGATGCTAGATCTTTTGTCATGAGGTCACTGCTTCACTACTGACCAGTGCCCACTTAACTGGTAAAGCAGAACACGCGAGAATCAGCGGTAAAACCAGATTCAGATCGGGCCCAGTGGCTCAATGGTCTACGAGCTCGCTCGCATTGTAACCAGAAGGTCCTGGGTTCGAATCCCGGTGGGTGCGTACCACTGAAGAGTCCCAAACTAGGACGAAACAGCTGTCCAGTACTCCCAGGTTCTCCAATGGTTCTCTAACTGATGTCAGCTCATGATGAAATCCTCCATGAGGTTCATTTACTATGACAAAAGTGACTGTATTTATACAGAAAATAAGGTAGACTGGAAATCAACCAATTCGGTTGAGAGTTGGAATTCTGCAAGCGTCCAATCATAAGCAGGAACAATTGCATGTCAACGACTTGTTAATAATGCGATAATAACTTGACTGAGACATGATAATGTGCTGATAATTGCATGTGTTTTGCCTCTTCCTAACACAGATGTTTGCTGGTATTTCTGAATCATGGTACCACTTACTTCATGGAAAGAAACTTTGCAAGGACAGTAGATTGGATGTTTTGAATACAAGTTAGTGTATCCTCGGATGTTCTTTCACTGATATGGCAATAAGCGTCTTCATCTGTTCTCTATTTTTGTATAAAATTCATGAATATCAGTAACATAATACTGTGGTGGTGTGATGCAGACAATGTGTGCCAACGGAATGTTATTCTCACATATTCCCGCAGTTCAATTCGGCAAAAACAACAGAATACGATATATCTATTTGAACATTCTATTTGATGTTAGAGACAGAATAATTTCCAGCAGCTCAATACTGCATTGGCAACAGAATACTATGTATGTATTTGAACATTCTATTTCATGTCCTTTGATGTAAATGGAAATCATCCGCTTAGCGATTGGTTAACGAATATAAACTGTAAATATATATGAACAGAGGTTTGATCAGTTACAGGATTTTATCATGAGGTGGCATTGGTCAGAGAACGATTGGAAAACCTGGGAGTACTGGACAGCTGTTTCGTCCTAGTTCGGGACTCTTCATCAGTACACTAGAAACCAATACTTGAATGGCGGTTTGATTAATGAAAAAGATACCTTGGCTTCAGTGCCTTGCCTTCTGTTGTTACAATACGACCAAAAGTAAACTTGATTTACTTTCAAGCAATAAACAGTGCAAGAAACATCATCCATCACAGTGCACTATGTCACGAAATGCCAATGGAAGACAACGTTCGTTAGACAAATGAAAAGACTCCACAAGAACTAGACCTGGCAAACGATTTATGTCTAAATTCACACAAACTCGAGGATTTGTAGGCAGAAGTCAACAGCTTGGTAGGAGGGGACTGCAGAGAAAACAAAACTTCAAGTGAATATAAAGAAGACAGAGGTGTTAAAGATAACTGATCAGCAACAACAATAAGTACCAATCACAATCGAAAAGGAGAGTTGAAGTAGGCCATCTGTTCCAGAATGGTTCAACTACACGTGGAACATATGATAATATCAAAGGCAGCTTCAGGAAAGCATGATAGACCTTCATTATTCCGAAGACAGTGTGGAAATCTGCTTTATGCAGCATAAAGAACAAGATTAAGACTTTTCAACACTAATGTCACGTCAGTGGTTGTGTATGGAGTGCCACTGAAAAAATTTCCAACAGGCCAGTGCAGACGTTTATCAAATGACCAGCCGGACAGAGTAAACAATACGAAACTCTGAGGATGAACTAGCTAAGAACCTATTGCCCAATAAATATGCCGAAAGTAATGGAGATGGGTTGGACACACACCGAGAAGACAGCTGAGTAACATTACCAGCTAGGCAGAGCCTCAAGTGGAGCCCAAATAAGAATAGACGATTTGGGTGTCGCTTCGAGGGTGACATCTAGGAGATTGTGGGAGAAGGAGATAACACCTTTTAATTGAGCTTGGTGTCAGCCGAAGAGGACCACATAAAGGAAGACAAAATGAAAATGTGCTGTTTAAATTCCATTATGATGACATTTCAAGCACAATTTATTGCTCATAATCATATGATATGCTTATGAGCAATAAATTGTGCTCGAAACGTCATCAGTGAACATTACTGTATAACAAACTTTACCCATAATGGAATTACACTCTACCACAGTGCACAAGTTTTATTCTTATATCAATGATACATATGGTCTTCCTACTAGGAAGCTTATCAACAAACTCACATGACTTTGTCAAACTGTACTGTTTGAACCCTACATTTTACTCGGAACCTAAGGGAATAATAACAGTGCCAAAGTAAATAAATTATTCCGACTCATAATTAACTTGTTATTCTGATATACACTGTTAGCAATGTCCCAAGGAGGTCCAGAGGCAAGAACTACAATGATCACTGTTGTATAATATGTACAACTTCATACTCATGATGAATAATTTGCCGAAAGTATTTATCAAGAACCTATTACAGTTTTAATGAATCGATAGAAAATTTAGTTTCGGGTTTGAATGAGTAAGTGGACAGAGAATAAAGTTGAGTTTTAGACCACTGAAAACGCGAGAAATCATTTGCTTTGTCAACTGGTCCACAAAAGTTATCATGTGCTTTCCTAAATCAAATTTGTGATTTTCAAATTAATTCGTGATCCTCAATTTACACAAACCTAGGTGAAATTTGACCATAATTTTCTTTGAAAAATGGAATTACTATTCAGATCGAAATATATGACTGACACTTTAAGTGGCAATCAGGAAAGCAAACACAATTTCGTCATACGATGTACTACTGACTGACCGATATAAGTAATTTGATATCACTCAAATCAATCAGTAGTGTTTGCTAGCCAGATCGAAGTGATCTAAATATCGAACTGCCATTTAGCTCACTGGGGGCCAATCTCACCAGCAGTGTACTTGGTTTCACTCTGCTCGTAGGATGAAATCTGTTCAAAACATGCGAATTCCAGGTAGCTACTTGGACAAACTAGCAATATAAATGAGCCGAATAAAGCCATCTGGTATCTAGATAACTTTAATCTGGCTAGCTAGCCAACACTACTGGTTGATGTAAGCGGTATCCACTTACTCAAACGAGTCAATCAGCGGTATATAACGCAATACACTTATATCTTTTTCTAGCTCAGCATTAAAGACAAAAAACAAATGGTTAAATCAATATCAAAATGCATTTATTAGTGAATTATGGGAATCGTTTATTAAAGTCAATGGTTAACAAAGAAAAGCTCAGCGTAATCACCCGAATTGGTTGGTCGGTTTATTGGTTGAACAGCAATACAGCAACCGGTCCAGTGTTGATTATTATTGTTAAATTTGAAAGCAATTAACCAGCAGAATAGAAGCAATAAGAAGTCTATTCCGATGGCTCAACCACATAAGCAGTGAATAATGAGATTTTTAACTGTCTGTCGTACACAAAGCAAATAAATGGATGTGTTGCATGAAATTCTATTGGATTTCTGGCTGCAGACAATGGTATCATCACCATGTTGGCGACTGAACCAGCGGCAATGCCAATTTCATCTACACGAATAATATTTTTCTGTTGAAAATTCGTCACATAAATATTTCGTTCACCTGTTATTCCTATAAAACAGAAGGAAAAAACTTCGTGTCATATAACTGATCAACTCACCTTAAACCTAAGGTGTACAAAGACTAAATTACTGTTTCTTCGGGTATCGAGTAGGATGTGGGGCTTCAACAGCACCGCTCCATTTCTTCCTGTTCTCAGCACTCCACTCTAGCCGAATTCTCGCCTTCCTATAAGCTTTCAATCTCCTACACGTCAACAACAAATATCCAACTGGTTTCCTACTCGGTTTCTAGTCGAGAGACTACCTGGTGCATGGTCCCTAGACGGTTTCAGAGCCGTCTTTCCACTTTGATTGGCCAAGGTGGCTCTATCAAAATCAGTATTACTTCTTAAGTAACAAGGTTTTAGGGTCTGAACACCTGTCATAATATTGACATTTTCAACTGAATGCACTGGGGACGTTCAGAGATTAGTTGATACTCGATTAATTTGCCTAGCTCTAAGTAGTTTTGCTCATTAAAATTATAAGATGAGCCTAACACACCCTTGATTACATTCTCAGATAGTACTTTTGGGATTCGCTATGAGATGACTGCGATTTGGTAGACTGGGAAACTGATCAAGGTTGAAGTAAACATCTGGAGCCTAACAAGATCTTAGCCAACAAAATCTGACCATTTTTTTCTTTCACCATGACTGAAATCTAAATCAGATAACTCATCATCAACTAATGTGAAGGTGTACTGTCCACAGATAAGAGTTACCTGAATGATATATGCAGTAGGTGAGAATCGTAATAACTGAAATCAAAGCATCACTAGTGCCTGGATCTCATGGCTTACTTATTATTACTACTCTTATTATTATTGATATTCCCATGGGTTCTGAGTGCAATTTTGGTCTTTAACAACACAGCTTCCTTTCATCCTGTTCTCAGCAGTCTACTCTAGCTGACCTCACAATTGCCCATAGGTTCTCATCTCCCCCTCACGTGATATCCTCTTTGTCACCCACGGACCCATATCAAACTAGGTGTCTCTCAATTAGTTTCCATTCCAGAGCGGTCTCATCAGCGTGTATCCGACTAATCTCCATTTTCTTCCGTGTATTTTTCAGGTGACTGGTTCTAGCTTGGTTGCCGCCTGCCAGAGTTCCATGTAGCTAATTATTACTGGCCAGAAAATTGATCTGTGTCATAGAGCACACGTATTTGTTGACAAAAGTCTGCAGAAACCTGCAGGGAATGATTCTGGTGACACGTCAAGTGTTCAACACGCCTCATCTGGAAGACCTACTAAATGTCACTACTCGGGGTCATTTATGTCTCCAGAGCAACTTATAGTTTCAAACGTGACAAATCAATTCTACTTCAAATATACAACAATCCTATGTATTTGGAATTATGGACGTGTGGCAAAATATATAGTATAATTTGGTTAAACTATTTTATAATAAATAACTCACCAGACAAATCAGCTTTATCAGGTGAAAAAAGATCTGTTACACCAATACTTTGGAGTACTTCAATTAAATTTGATGTTGACTCCAAGGAGAAGCGAGGCAATTTCAGTGAAACCATATTATTTTCTAGTTTTTTAATATATTGTTCTAACGGCATACTTCCATTAAGAAATCCAGATATACTTTGAATGTTCCACTTGATCTTTGGTAGAATTGCAATGAAAGTGAACCTTGTATTCTGAGGAAAATAAAGTTAGAGTGAATCCTGTCAGATATAAATGTATATGTATATTTCATATCAACATGAGTAGGAATTAATAAAGAAATAACTATAAGAACTGTACTGTATTATGTCTACACAACTTCTGTCGAATTTGCTACCCATGTGTACATGTTGTTAAGTAGTGAATGTATAGAGGCTTGTCCACTAAGTTTCATAATCCATCAATTCATTGGTGTCAAAAACCCAACTTGTGATGGTACTGGTTCATGGTACATCCAAAATTAAAAAGTGAATTCCACTAAAAATTAAGTCATTGTGCCCTAAGGTATATAATGTCTGTAAGTATGGTATGTGCTTTGCACCGTCTAAGTGCAAAGTACTGTTACAAGATTGGCAGGAGCCTGTACCTGCACTCACTCTTGCTGGTGAACCGCTTGAAGTTGTTGATAAGTTTGTGTATCTGGGTAGTTGTGTGAGTGCTGGTGGAGGAGTGACGGGTGAAATTTCCAACCGTATAATGAAAGCTAGGGTGGCATACATCAACTTGAGCCACCTCTGGCGCCGTCGCGACATTAGCCTGGCTGTCAAAGGTCGGGTATACAATGCTTCGGTGTGGGCTGTCTTGCTCTACGCCTGTGAAACCTGGCCTCTCCGAGCTGAGGATGTGATGCGACTCTGCGTGTTCGATCATCACTGTCTCCGCAGGATTGCTTGCGTTCGATGGCATCATCACGTGAGTAATTCTGAGGTTCGGCGGCGTGTGTTTGAACCCAGTGGAGATCACCATTCATTGAGTGTCGTCATCTGGAAACACCGGTGGCTTGGACATGTGCTGCGAATATCATCCCAGAGGCTTCCGTACAGGTCTGTGTTCGCTAGCCAGCCCTGGGACGGGATGGAAAAGGCGGACGGGTGGTCAGTCCATGACGTGGCGTCGTGGGATGAAGGATTTTTGTGCTAGATTAGCATCGGTTGGTGCGTCACGACTCCCTGGTTGGGGTCTGAGAGATAGCTCGAATCGATGGCTCGAAACGTTATCGGATATGGCCAAGAATCGTAATCAATGGCGAACGTGTTGCAATTTCCTTCTTTCTTCCCTTCCTGATGATAGTTAACGAATACTGTTTAAACTTGTTAAACATGACTGTTTTCCTTCCTGATGAAGTTCTTTATCCGTTTTCTACTTATATTTTTACTTTTAATCTATGTTGTTTTATTATTATTGTGTAGCGCGTCTTTCTTGGTGCCATATTGCACGAAGTTTTTTTCTGCGTTTAAATTAAATAAAGGTATATAATGTTCTTAATATGAGAGTAGAGTAGAGTTCAGGCATTTTGGTGGATTACAATTCAGAACAACAAAGTTCAGTGAAGAGTCTTTTTCGGTGAATTCATTCACTTAGCTGTACAATCCCATTTATATATAATTATTTCGTGTGTGTGTGTGTGTGTACATTAGGATTGTCGAAGAAAAATCAAATAAAAATTAGTTGGGGTTATTGTTTAGGTCATCAAAATGTCTCTAAAATGTGATGAATAATCAAAATTGTAACTAGCGGGGGATGAAGATTGGTAAGTACTGACTAGGGTTGCGTAATATGAAATAGGATGTTAACGAAGACACGTGTCCAGGACATGAATTAAGTAACAGGTAGGAAGAGTAAATGAAGATTCGGCTAAGAAGAGAATTTTACTAAGACGCTATACGAAAATTCAAGAAAACAACAAAAAACATTATTAACAAAGTAGTAGAACTTGGAATTATACCCAAGGTCGAAGGAGACGGTGGAGAAGTTTCTTCTTTGTGTACATAAATCAGGGTTTTCTATCCGGATTGCTAACGCCTCGGCAATACTTTGATTTTTATTTTTATTTTTACAGCTTGACTCCACACCGTATTTTCGGTACAAGTATGGAATTTTCAGCATGGATATCGGTAGCCCAAATTCAGGCCGACCATTGATATCGGGTGTGCGTCGGCAGGGGATCGAACCCCGGACCATGTGCATGGTCGGCGAGAGTCCTAACCACTGTGCCACCGACGCACCAAAGTATACGAAAGCTTACCGTTTTCGGAAGGCTTCTTTTGACCTTGTAGATAACTTTGAGTGAATTTTCCATGCATATCGAGTGACCAGTGTTGAATATATGTTCAATTATGGCACTCCTTATTGACCCACTGTTACCTTTTTGTAGCCAAGCAAGATAATGTTCTTTCACTCTTTGAGATAAAAGATGCATTGGACGACATGTATATCTCGCTACACATGAGCAAGCAAATTGGTAGATACATTTAAAAGTGGTCAAATGCAAGAGTTTATCTTTGGAGTTGTTTAGGAATAATGAACGGTTTGAGAATACCAATCGTAATGTAGTAGCCGCAGCGAATGTTGTTTTCAGAGAGTTAGATATTGTTCTCATTAGGATGTCGGCCAGAAGGTTCCCTATGAACTCCACATTCACCTGTTAGATGTGTTCATTTGCATAACAAACACTGATACAGTCTTTATAACTGGATGATAGTTCGAGCACAATTTTTTGCTAATAATCACATCTGTGTATTCGCATGTCCATCTTCATTGCCTTCAAATAGCTCTACTCCCTCTCATTTATCAATGTAATTTTCCATATATTCTGGATAGGTGTTGTTTCATTTTGACTGCACTGTGATTGGTGTTGATCCAAAGAACAATCGAAGTGGTGCAACATCTACTAAAGTCCAAACCCACAGGTAGTGAGGTTATATAAAGTGAATAAGGATGTAATATGAATACGGTGATGTGACTTTTATGTAGTTGTGTTTTCTGAGCTGGATGTTTTATTCGCGAAGATTTCATGCCCTACTAGGCAACATCTTCAGCGCATACTTCAAATTGAAGTGAGCTTTCAGATTTCTCCACGAGTCCCGGTGACTTTGAATGTGATTGGTTGTTTTTGTATGATTTCACACCTTCTAGGCTACTTGTATTGGTATTGGTGTTGCTTGTTTTCTTGACCTGAATTTTGCCCCTTGTGTGTGAGATTTCCTTCTTATCGAGTGGTAAATTTTGTCTATGTCGATGTGTTTATTGATTGATGTTTCACTGGAATACCAGGCTTCTAAAACTTCTCCGCCATTCCTGGTGTTTCCTTTGTCTAGTATTTGAACGTTGGTTGTCCTGGTCGATATGATGTCTGTGGTTGTCTATATGCATCGATATGAGGGAGTGTATGTCATGTCTTTTGACGGCTAGTTTATGTTTATGGATACGAAGACGAAGAGGTTGTGGTCCACATTGACCAATGTAGTGTTTTTCGCAGTTGTTACAATTTATTTTGTATATGATGTTGTTTTTGTCTTCTTTCGTGTTTGGTCTTTTGGTTGACATAGAGCCAGCTGAGTGAAGTGATTTTGTTGGTTTGTGTGCGACATCAATTGCTTAAGGTTCGAATAGTCTTGCAGTGATTTCTGAGATGTCCTTTATATATGGTAAGATGATTTTCTTTGTGCTTTCCTTGGGGACCTTTGGTTTGATAGGCTGGCTTCGCGGTATATGTATTTTGGTGAAATTCTGTGGATATCCATTGTTTTGGAAGACGTATATGAGATATCCTTCTTCAGGTTTCCTTAGAGTGAGAGTGCTGCAATGAGTTCTGGCCCTCTTGACTAGTGTTTGTATTCAATTCCTTTTGTGTGTTATTGGATTGTCGCTGTTGCAATTCAGTATTTGGTCCGTGTGAGTTGATTTCCTAAAAACTTGAGTTTCTAATTCTTCTGTGCTTGTTCGCTTGACTAAGACATCCAGAAATGAGATTTTATTCTCGGATTCCTCTTCTCTTGTGAATTTGATGTCATTGAAGACGTTGTTTATCAAGTTTGTCCAATTCGTTTCTTTTGATTACTACTAATGCGTCATCTATGTAACGTATCCAAATTTTCGGTATGCTATTTGGTAGGATTACGTTTTCGAACCTTTGCATCACTGCTTCTGCAATCAAACCTGATATTGGCTATCCCATGGGTGTTCCTTTGACTTGTTCATATATTTGGCTGTGGAACTGGAAGTACGTTGTTAGGAATAAGTTTATGCATTCCATCCAACTTGTGTGTTGCATTTTTGATTGTTGTTGGGAGGTTTTCTTCGTTATTGAGTAATTACTCCATGGTCCCTTTTGCTAGTTTCTGTTCAATTGAAGTATATATGATGCTGTGAAATCATCGAATCATGCCATTATTTCTTGGTCATCTATTTGAATCCCTTTGATTTCCTCTAAAAATTGGATTGCAGATTTGATGGAATACAGTGATTTGAATAAGAGCAAAAAATTGTTCTCAAAATATCCTTTAGATAGTGATAAATCCTTTTGCAAGGAAGTAATATCCATACCATGTTTATGCATATTTCTTAGGTGTCTGAGGTTGCCATTGTATGAGAGAGAACCTCTGATCGATCTATGTTTTGAGCTTGTTAGCACACGTCTATTGGTCTTTCCTATACGTTTGTTAAAACATGTCACCTTATAGATTTGGACTTTCTGAAGGTTAAGTCCAACCAGCCTAAAAGCTTCAGTATTTATTATATGTAGGACTATTGTAAAAACGTTTTAATAAAAATGCCCCAAAAAAATCAGAAATTTGATATACTACTTACCTTAAGAGATTTACTTATCATTTGAAAGCCTTCAGATGTGAAATCACCATAATCAAGTTCTTCTTCATTGGACATTAAATTCACCTGAATCTGTCGTTGTAAAGACACCTCAAAAGTTGCAAGCTCAGTGAAATCATTCATAAATGGTACCTCCCAAACATCTGAAATGAAAATGGATCTATTGAACAGTATAAATGTTTAGATGCATAACTTTTGAATAGAAGGCAGGCAAGGTATTGTGCTTTTCCTATTTATATTACTGTCTTGTTGGACAAAATAGTGATATCTAGCCAAGTGGAAATGAATACAGTGAAGTATAAAAATAATTCGCGTGTGCCAATCACAAGATTAAAAAGTATTATTATTTCCTAGAGGAACACAGGGCTCAAGCCGAACGTCTCCATTGCGTCTGGTTCTCTGCTAACGTTCTCACGTGGCTCTACTTTTAACCACATGCTTTCATCTCCTCTTCACATGACCTCCTTCATGTGACCCTCGCACTGACGACGAGCTCGCCGCTTCCCATTCGACTTCCACTCGAGCGATGGCCTGGCGTGTGATGTCACTCACTTGATGGTTCGTTTTCTCAGAGTATGGCTACAATCCACTTCCATTTCTTCCTGCACATTTGTTGCACAATTGGTTTCTGTTGTGTTGGTTCGCTCCCAGATATCCCTGTTGCTCATCTTTACTGGCTGGCCATCTTATCTTGAGTATTGAGCGAAGACAGCTGTTGATGAAGGTCTGTAGCTTGTTCGAAGCACCGCCCGTGACGCGGCGCCAAGTCTGTGATCCACATAGTAACACCACAATATGTTGGAGCTGAAAATCCGGATATTATTTTCATTTTCATGCTGGGTGCTGTTGATCTCCACACAGAATTCAGAGTAATGAAAGCTTGACTAGCTTTCCCGACCCTCGGTCGCTTTGATAGCCTCATCAGTTCCGTCCGCCTGCAGTTGAAACGATGCTTTCCAGGTAGACAGGTAGACGGGGTTGCTTCTTTCAGATTTCTCCCATTTATGCTGATGGTTTTCTGTTGATGTTGCTGTTGGCCAGGAATCTTCATCACTTCTGTTTTCTGTATGTTTACCTGAAGTCCTATCTTTTCTGGACCCTTCTTCTGCCCACTTAATGCTTTTCATTTGTATATCTTCCAGTTTGTGGGAAATCAGACATTTTTTTAAATTTTAAAAATTTTATAACAGCTTCACTCCACATAGTATTCTTGATACAAGTTTGCGATTTTCAGCATATGATGTCGGTAGCCCAAATTTTGCAGGCTGACTATTGACATTGGGTGTGCGTCGGCCGGAGATCGAACCCCGGACTATGTGCATGGTCGGCGAGCGTCCTAATCGCTGTGCCATTGGTGAAGTTCATGACCTCCAGGTTTTTTCAGTGGGTCCTTTTTATGCCTGTTGCCTCGTCGCTCGCCACTGTCTGTCACATTATCCAGTCTACCGATATCATAAAGGTCATTGGAGATAGTAGGCAGCCTTCTTTGTCTTACTGCCGTCTTCACCTCGAGGGATTCTGTGAGCTTCCTGTTGCGGATTACTTGGTATGCAGCATTTTCGTATAACTGTTGGATGAGATGCATAATTGTTGGTGGCACCCGTAGTGATGAAGTAGTTGCCAAATCACCTCTCCATGGATGTTGTCTGCTGAAGTCTTTTTCAAAGTCGATGAAGTTGAAGTAAAGAGATGACTGCCATTCCAAGCTCTGTTCAGTGATGACTCGTTGTGTTGCGATTTGATCGATGCATGACTTGTTCCTCTTGAATTCAGCCTGTCACTGCCGAAGGTTTTCATCCAGGGCTTGTTTGATCCTTTCCAGGATGATGCGGCTTAGTATTTTGCTTGGGATTGACAGAAGCATAATGTCGCACCAGTTCTTGCATTGACTTAAGTCTCCTTTCTTTGGCAGTTTGAATAGGTAATCTTTCTTCCAATCCTGAGGTACCTTGCCCTCTTTCCACACCTTCTCCAGTAGTGGTGTCACCAAGTTCACTGATGTCTCTGTGGGGATTCCGTCTAGTCCTTCTGCTTTTCCAGTTTTTACCATCTTGATCGCCTTCAGGATTTCTGTTCTCGTCGGAGGGTTGATGTCCACTAGTAGTCCTGCTTCCGCTGCTGGTATTATACAGATAAAGATATGAATATGTACATCCTCAACATGAATACCGAATAGCAGAGAGATGGATTTAATGGCGAAGAGAAGAAATGAGCGGTGCTTGTGGAACAACATGGAAAACGTTGCAGTATGATGTGATCAATGCTGACAGAAAAATTAAGACATCACCGTTTATCACAACCTTTTATGTATTACCATTTTAGTGCCCATATTTATCCTACATTGTATATTCAATTTATAGCAAATAGTGACTGACACTACAGCAGCGGTGTCCTTTGCGCTTCAGAAACAACGGACTAATCAATCTGCAAGAATAATATCAATTTTCAGTACAAACTTTCTATGTTTTTTTTGGCGACTGAAGATTCTTCACTGGTTTTTATTACGGCCTTCGTAATACAGATCTAATATAAAGTATCTGAATACTTAAATTCATTTCACATATCGTCCATTTCTGGGCACATAGAGCCACCAGTAGGGTTGTGTAGGGAAGATGTAAGAGGTTGTCAAACAAAATCCTGGCATCAGTTAGCCATGTTTCTATATGGTAATAGTCACACACAGAGTGGCAGAGATCTTCGGGAAGGCATCTTTAGAATGCTAATAGTAAGTAACTGAACGACATCAAAAGAAATGTCGAAATTATTCATGACGTCGTGAATTTTTTCATTCTCAAAGTCACTAGTATTCATTATAGTTTCTCTGTCATGCTGTTCTCATATTCCATGTGTTCACCTCCGAAATACGATAACCAGAATTGACACCTTTCTGTGCAGATCTCTCTGTGTACCGGTTTAAAACAATCCGGATTGACAATCCTGAATATTGTTAGTACAGTTTATTAAATCAAACCAGAACCACTGAAAATTTCACAAATTATTTAAGTATTTGTGAAGGCTTACAACTTCAAATTTCTGTGAATAAATGTAATTTTTGTCAAGATAACTTAGTAATGTAGTTGTCGTCAACATACTTCTTCGTTTAACACACAAATGATCAGGTGTTATAATAGTTTACAGAATACATGGACTAAACTGACCTCCAAAATTCTGCAGCTGCTCTTATTCAGGTATCTTCAAGACACTTAAGAAACTTCTGACTGACACTCACCACTCACCTTTGAAATGAAAGACACTAAATAAACTCAAAAAAGAGTTTGGTATAACTTCTTCAGGAGTGTTGAAAAATTGTGGTATCAAACCATTTGTTTTATTCTCAACCCATTCATTGATTGACTTCATAGTTGAATTTTGATCTGCAAAGTTGACCTATAAAACACAAATGCTAGTATAGTTAAACGTATCTTACGATAAACGGACTGAAATCAGTAAACAGTAAAGCAGTTTTTTTTAATAAAGTAGTATGGTAGTTTTAACCGTATAAACAGATTTTTTAAAATGAGGAACTAGTGACTTTCATCTCTATAAAAAATATAGGCTCAACTACAACGCATTAGGTCCGGGGTTCGATACCCGATGACACACTCGCAAACCTCTTTGCCAATAATAAACCTAGTAAAAAGGGAAGGTTGGGCATGCGACTAGCAACCCCACTCCGTAAAAATGAACACAACTGCTACCGAAACTTCAAGCCTCTACCTTGAAGCCCCATATTCCACTGAGAAGGTAAAGGAATAAAAAACAAGACGTCAAAGTCAGGAAAGGCAGAGCAGGAACGACCTTCATTACTCCAAAATCCTTTTAGAAATCTACTGCACCCAGCATCAGGAAAATGATTCGGATTTTAAACACAGATGTCATGCCAGTGCTTCAACATGGATCAGAGACTTAGAGTGCGCGCCAGTGGAAAATTTTTCAAAAACTTGCTGCAGAATTTCATCAACCGCTATCTTCACTACCTTGATACTGAGGATCAGATCGCCAGCTAGAACGGACGAGCAAGGAAGAACTCTGACAACCAATCAACTCACCAACAGTGTTTTGCCTAAAAAAGATATATGAAAGGAAGTAGTGATAGACTATACACTCACTGAGGAGACTTGTGTGATATCACGCACCAGCCAAACCCTCTAGTGGAACGTGAATAGGGAAAGAATAGTTGAGCATCCGACGGTAGCGTAAAGGAGGTTATGTGAGGTGAAAATGAAGTTTCACGAGCATTTGTAAAGCCAGGTACAAGCGACTGTAGAGAACTGAGGGCAGTGCAGGTGTTCTGTTGAAGCCATATGCTCCACTCAAAACCTCAGGAAACAGCAATAATCATATGATAAAAACTAAAGGAATTAACAGAAAAATTTGGCAAAATGTTTGAATTTTAACTGTCTGTTAGCTTAATCTTGTCCTTAACTCTCTTGCAATTTAATTATGATTAAATCAGTTCGCCTTCTATTGGTCTCAAGTAATTTAAGTTTTTGAATACTTAGTATGTTAGAAACCAAATGCGTTTCAAATATCCTACATAGGCCAGTAACTCACTAGATATTCATTCGAAATAGACCTGTTCACAAATATAAGTTACTGTCCGGTTGGTATATATTAATATTTAGTAAAATAAAGTTAAAACATTTTGATTTGGTTGTGTTCTCCGAGCTGGACACTTAATTTGCGAAGCTTTCATCGCCCTACTATGCGACATCTTCAGCGCGTATTTCAATTTTGAAGTGACCTTTTAGATTTCTCCACGAGTTTACAAGTCATCTCTCCTGGCGACCTTGGACGTGATTGGTTGTTTTTGTGTGTTTTCACACCTCCTAGGCTACTTGTATTGGTATTGGTGTTGATTGTTTCCTCGATTTGAACTTTGACCCTTTGTGTGTGAGGTTTCTTTCTTATTGGTTGATAAATTTTGTCGATCTCGATGTGTCTACTGATTGATGATTCACTGGAATGCCAAGATTCTAAAAATTCTCTAGCATTCTTGTTGTTTCCTCTCTCTAATATTTGAACGTTGTCCCAGTCGAATTGATGTTCGTGGATGTCTGTATGTAACGATATAAGGGAGTGGGTATCATGTCTTTTGACAGCTAGCTTATGTACAAAAACGACCAATCACGTCCAAGGTCACCAGGAGAGATGACTAATAAACTCGTGGAGAAATCTAAAAGCTCACTTCAAATTGAAGTATGTGCTGAAGATGTCGCCTAGTAGGGCGATGAAAGGTTCGCAAATTAAGTGTCCAGCTCAGAGAACACAACAACATCAAAATCATCCACCTGAGCTACAAATCTTCTCTATCATACCTAACGTTAAAACATTTTAAGCATGCATACGATATAATCGGAACTGACCGAAAATAGCATATAATATTTAATAACTGAAGTTTACATTAGTCATAACTATGTATTTTACATCAACAACACAACCGCCTTCGGTCCATTCTGTAAAGTTGATTCACACTTTTTCACACCTTTCGTACTCCTCCGTACTTTTCCACTCACATTCTTGTGTGACAGTTAATTTTCCTTGTTGGAAAATACACGTATCTTAGTGAACGTGGTGGTCTTCTGATTTGCCTCTTCGCGTCAGGACAAATTAAATACTCAGCAGTACCACTCTGTACGTTATCGTCTGTTATATCTCATTAGCGTATATTTACACTCGGTCACATCATAATATAGGCAACGACCCCATAACATATTGGCGACGAGTACATAACAGATGCTGAGGATCAAATGGCCAGAAAGAATTAACAAATGAAACTCTGGCTGGGAACAAACCAACCAAGAGCCGATTGCTCAACAAATATGTAGGGGAAATGGCGACGGATTCTGCTGATGCGTTGAGGAGGCTGTCGAATGATATCGCGCGCTCGAGTGTAATCCCAGTGGGAATCGACAAGTGGGTCATCAGTGCGAGGGTGACGTGGAGGAGATCGTATGGCGAGAAGGAGATGAGAGATTATGGTCAATAGTGAACTCAGCTGATGAAGACAGCAGGAAACAGAACACAACGGAGATGTGTTGTTCCACTCGGAACACGAGAGAATAATAATAAACACAAAACTAGGTGTTTCAACATCAAAAACCCACTAGTACTATTAACGTTTGTTAAAGTACTTATGTGTGAACAAAGTAGGATGAAGGAAAGTCGAATAAAGACAAAATCTAATTAAACCCTTCGTCGATGACATCTGTGGCTTTGACGCTACGGAAGAAGAATTAGATCTTCGGAAATAAATCAGCCGAAATGGATACTCACCAGGTACCGAGATTCATTGAAAGAGTACGTTGAATCGGCATTTCAGAGAAACAAAACATCATTTGTGACAAAATAAATTTACGTGAACCTTGGTTTCAAAAGAAATCTTACCCATTAAATTCTTAAAATAAAAATTTCTACACCTTTCAGTAGAACACTCTTCGCAGCAGTGCTAAGAGTAGTTTTTTCCAGTAGTTCACTGGTTTCCACAAAACTGGAAAACAAGATCTTTTATCTAACTACGTCTCTGTGTGCATATATCAGCTCAGCTGTGAAGCCAGGTACATAGCTCGTTCGACGCGTATCTTGTTCAAAAGGGTTCGAGAACATTATCCCACATGGCTGTGGAAATTATTAGTGGCTCTACAAGGGATGCAATAATCGAAAACCTCGTCAACACTTGTCATTTTATATCACAAAACTCCTACTTCAAAGTAGTCTAAAAAATGAAGGACAACACGCTTTCATCTGCTCTGAGCTTCTGAGAAACTGGAGCTCTGCATAAAACAGAATTATTCAACCACTTTTATTATCATGGTTTCAGTATTGGCACTGTTGTTTTAATGGGGTTAGGTTGTTAGCCCCACGCCTAACCTTCCCTCTTTATTTGGCTTAGTACCAGCTAAGAGAGGACTGGGTGTGCATCAGTTGGAAATGGAATAGTGATCACACGAGTGGTTGACGAGAGTCTGACCATTCGACCACCGAGATATATATATGTATATAACTAAGGATGCGTCGGTGGCATAGCTGTTAGGATGCTCACCGACCATGCACATGGTCCGGTGTTCTATCCCCGGGTTGGCGCATTCCTTTACCTCACTAAGCCAGAAATAATGCTGGTGAAGAGGAAAGGTTGGGCATGAGGCTAGCAACCCAATCCTGTAAAATAAAAACTGCTACAGAAACTTCAAGTCAATAGCTTGAAGCTCTATGTTCCACTGGGGAACGTGAAGGGAAAAAAATATATAACTAAGGTATTTTCAATCCTTCTTCTGACGAACTAGTAAAAACATCTTGTATATAAAATTTAATATTGTCGGTTAAAAACAAATTTGATAAATTTCAATGGATCTATTTTTAGAATATTTCATTAAAAGCCTTAGTGAGTTTAGAAAAGCTCACCTTATAAACTCTTTGATCAAAGCTGTCCATTAATTGACGTTGAAATTCTTCTTCAACCTGCGAATTCTCCGCAATAAATATGCCATGAGCCACAGTTATCACTTTTCTCTTGTCTGCATCAATTTCTGTAACTTCCTTAGTTAATGAATTCAACACTGACGAATATAAAAATGTAGCTTGCACTGCACAACCTTCTAAACTGGTGTCATCTTGATCAAGTTGATTAGATTGTATATGTAATGCTTTAGCAATTTGTAGACCTGTATTACTTTTAGCTCCTCCTGAACCGAGCAGTGTACACAGTGTAAAAAATAAACCCAATGGAGAAGTCAGATAATTGCCATCTTCTACAAATAAAAGTTCAAGAGGAAATAGTATTAGCAGCACACGATGCTTTCATACAGTTGGTATTCAATATTTGTATATCATTTTACGGAATCGCACTATATACCTGAAGACTCTTTCAGTAAATAAAGCGCAAATCCAAGTGTATACCTAGAAATGGTAAAACGTACAATCAGGAACCGTGTAGTTATCGTCCTAATTCTCTTTTTACAGAACGACAGTTACCCTGATAATAAGCTGAATTACATAATAACCGCCACCAAAAACGTCTAGTGGCTTTAAACTGCCATATTCATATACAAATAATGTGCAAATAACAGCATCTTAGTCTGAATGAGAAGAACTGTAAGGCATTCGATCAAAAAGCCTTTCAGTCATACTTTGAAAAAGATACTGGGCGAAGCTAAAATTTAAGCACCACTAACTACCAATCAGCGAATGGCCTTGAACAGATCAATCAAATGAAGGAGACACTTTTGCTTATGAGAAAAAAATGCATGAAAACTGCATAAAAATGTTTCATAGGGTACCTTTCTCTGAAATGCGGTAAAAACATCTCCCAAGTGATCATACGAGTATCAATTGGAAAGCTACACCACAATATTGAAATAATCCAGAAAAACCTTCAGAAATCGCAAAGAACGTCTAATATCAGAAGCACTTCATATCAAGTGGAATCAAAATTGCCTGAATAGGAATGATGGACTAAAACAGAATCTGACCTGGTTATAGCACCTCCCTTCCCCATCAAGTGACAAAATCAACACGAATGTGATAAGCAAGTTCACTATGTAAACACACACTACTTTTATAATTTTACACACCGATCAAATCCAACAATCCACAATTGATTTTGTCATCTTCACCAATTGACCAACTTGACAACTAAAAAATGCCCCCAGACAGACGAACGATAATCAAGTTAGTAAACTTTATTTTGATATAAAAGATGTACTATTACCTATGTTATTTGGTTTAGTTATCTTCATTGCTATTTTTACTTTCAATATGTCCCTTTAACTTGACCTAAGTCTATTTTCTCATCCCTTAACTCTTTGTTAAATATATGCTGAGATTTTGTAAATTCTGGTTTAAGAATACTTTGATAAAGCTATTAGCTGCATGAAATAGCGAAAGGTCAGTAAAAAGAATATCGTTTTGTTTTTCATTCATTGGGAAATACAAAAACCTTTATGATAATGAATATCATATACCCAATGCCCAAATTTTTTCAAACCGTTAAAACTGAACTTGGTTTGGACATATATAATTCTATACATATATATTCATTTAAATGACTATAAAGGACATACTTTTGAGATCCATTAATTGCTCTAATCCTGGTTTTAACCTTCCCCAAAAGCCTTCTATAGAAGTGACCTGTGTCCCTGTAGTGGGATCCACAAAATCATTAGAATGATTGACTCTCTGGTGAATATATTCAAGAGATGACAGCTGGTTAGAACCTTTCCACACATTCACGTGTACGGTGACACCTTCTCCTCTTAATAACGAAGTAATTGTCTCCACTGAACTATTGATAAACTATCTTCTCTGTTTCAGAAGCTACACCTATTAAAGATTGTTTTAAAACCCAGTGAATGCAAATATACAAAATCTGGGTTGAGGACAGGGGATACCTAATGAAAAATGTATCTACAAAATATTAAAATCATCGGCTTACCTTCCCTAACGTTTGACTGGAATCAAGCGGAACAGAACCTTCAGCTCACATGGATGAAACTCATTGGGCCATTCAAGGTCATTCGCTGATTGGCAGTTAGTATTGCTTAAAGCTTAACTTGGCCAGATACTAATAAATGAAAGTGCCATTGGCTTACCATAAGGATGAGACAGTGACTGTTCTTTAAACATTTGTGAAATGAAATAAGTTGGACAGGGTGCTTAAACTAAACTCAAATCCTAAACACCATAATTTTGAAAATACGTCTAATCATAAAATTCTAGATACTAGCAGTTTGAACGGACATGAAGGCGTGATGTTAGCTGATGCATAGGAAATCCTGATCAATAAATAAAAATGGATATGTATCACTAATTAATAATACTTGGTCAAATTCCTGACTGTCTATATCTTCCTATGGAGACGTTAAGAAATGTTTTACAACTGTTTACCCACACACACATACATGCACACTCTGTTTAAAGTGTTTAACAAAGGTAGACCAATATTTGTAAGTCCGAGGTCAAATTTTGATCACAGCTCATACAATTTTGTTTATTATATTTGTAATTACTTGTTTTATGAATCATGATTGGACAAAGTTTTTAAAAACAAAAGATGTGCCTTTTATATATAAAACCTCTGTTATGTTAATTTCGATTAATTTCCCTGAAGAAGTTCGGACCAGATTGCCGAACGAAACGTTGGAATTACTCATTTTAATATCGCTGAGATTTTACAAATATAATTTTTTACAAATGTCTGCTTCCCACTCGGCGCCCAAATATTTTAGAACTATTCTGTCAAATCTTGACGACAGTTCATTTGAACTGTTCTTTAAGTCTGAAATACTCGAAAATGTTTCTGTTAAGAAACCAAATTCGTGTCGTTCTAACCTACAAAATCAAACTTTATTTACATAAAACAAAGCGTATGGAGGAAATCTGTTCTCCATAACGCCGTAAATCTGTAATGTAATTGAAACTACTGAACACTTAGAAGTGATACACGGATGCAGCTAGAAATACAGTTGGAAATATATTAGGCAATATAAATTGGATTTCGGTTGGCGAACTGGAATTTGTACTGTGAATGCTACTTGAAATCAGAGTAATAACTGAGACCATAAACAAATGACACAAGTGTGAGGCCTACAACACACCAAGCTTTCATAAAATATACAATTCTAGAAGCTATTAGCATGATTTGTATTAAGCCATCTAATTGTCAGCAGCAGAATTTATAGTTTATTTCAGAAACTGTATTCATAATACTGGCATCCATAGCTCTGAAAGCATTTGTTTATTCAACGAATCAGTTTAGACACTGAATTAATTAATGATTTCCAGATTTCCGGACTTGTGAGTTTGAAATTTGTATCAATACAACGTCTTCCTTGAAATGGATCTATGTAGTCTATAAAACACTTTTCCAGCTTGTGTGCATTGGTGGCTTAGGGGTAGAATTCTCACCAACCGCGTACTTGACCAGGGGTTCGGGCCCGGCCGACGTACTCCTGGACCTCATTAAGCCGGAGGCATGACCGGTAAAGAGGGTGTTTGGCTATCACTCCCACTCCATAAAAATAAAACCACTGCTACCAAGACTTCAAAGCCCTAGCCTGAAGCCTCATGTTCCACCGGGATGGTAAAGGAAAAACTAGTACTAAACGCAAGCCTTACTGTTGCGTCCAAAGCTCTGTGACATTTGGACAGCTTCGAGTAATCTGGATGTAAAAATATACTTTGAAAGACTGATGTGTCAGACAAGAGATTCCAGGATCTCAAAATAACCATATATAGGAAATCTAAAGTTATCAGGAGTGCATTAATATATTAATATACAATAATTTCAGCAGATTACGTTTTTCCTACGTGCTGCCGATTTCCGCCATGACTGCGTAATCACGAATTATTTTGCAAATTGAGAACTTGATTCAATGTATTACCAGGACGCCAAAGTAGCTAGCCAGAATGTGAGTGATTTGAACTGATTAGGCTGTCTCAATATAGGCTTTTGTATTTCCCAATGAATGAAAAACAAAACGATATTGTTTTTACTGACGTTTTGCTAATTAATGCTAATTTTTTGTGATTTTTGTTTTATTACAGCTTGATTTCTCACCGTATTTTTGGTACAAGTATGGAATTTTCAGCATGTGATATCGGTAGCCCACATTTTGAAAGCCGACCATAGATATCAGGTGTGCATCGGCAGGGGATCGAATCCCGGACCATGTGCATGGTCGGCGAGAGTCCTAACCACTGTGCCACCGACGCTTTATCAAAGTATCAAAGTGGCTTTATCAAAGTATTCTTAAATCGGAATTTACAAAATCTCAGCATATATATAACAAAGAGTTAAAGGGTGAGAAAATAGACTTACGTCAAGTTAAAAGGACATATTGAAAGTCACTAAACCAAATAAGAAAGGTAATAGTACATCTCTTGTGGTATCAAAACAAAGTTTCCCAACTTGATCATCGTTCATTAGTCTGGGGTCATTTTTCGTTGTCAAATTGGTCAATTGGTAAAGATAACAAAATCAAGTGTAGATTGTTGGATTTGATCAGTGTTTAAAATTATAAAGGCAATGCGTGTTTACATAGTGAACACCGTAGAGCATCTGTTCGAACACCGAGAAATTCGGTTGAACTAGGAAAACTTAAAAAATCACCAGCCATAGGTCTACATGCTATAGAATCAGGTCACAAAATTGATTTTGACAATATTGAAACCAAACTATGGATAAATATTGAAATAATCCAGAAAAACTTCAGAAGTCACAAAGAACGTCTAATATCAGAAGCACTTCATATCAAGTGGAATCCAAATTGCCTGAATAGGAATATATTTATTTTTATATTTTATTATAGCTTGATTCCACACAGTATTTTGGTACAAGTATGAAATTTTCAGCGTGTGATATCAATAGCCCAAATCTAGCAGGCCGACCATAGATATCGGGTGTGCGTCGGCGGGGGATCGAACCTCGGACCATGTACATGGTCAGCGAGAGTCCTAACCGCTGTGACACCGACGGATTGGACTAAAACAGAGTCTGACCTGGTTACAACACCTCCCTCCCCCATCAAGTGACAAAATCAACACGAATGTGATAAGCAAGTTCACTATGTAAACACGCATTGCCTTTATAATTTTAAACACTGATCAAATCCAACAATCTACACTTGATTTTGTTATCTTTACCAATTGACCAATTTGACAACGAAAAATGACCCCAGACTGACGAACGATGATCAAGTTAGTAAACTTTATTTTGATATCATAACAAACGTACCATTACCTTTGTTATTTGGTTTAGTTATCTTCATTGCTATTTTTACTTTCAATATGTCCCTTTAACTTGACCTATGTCTATTTTCTCACCCCTTAACTCTTTGTTAAATATATGCTGAGATTTTGTAAATTCTGGTTTAAGAATACTTTGATAAAGCTATTAGCAGCATTAAATAGCGAAACGTCAGTAAAAAGAATATCGTTTTGTTTTTCATTCATTGGGAAATACAAAAGAAACCTTTGTTATAATGAATGTCATATACACAATGCCCAAATATTTTCAAACCGTTAAAAGTGAACTTGGTTTGGACATATATAAGCTGTCTCAACTTAGCCAAACTGGGTGTACCGCTGTTGTGTTTATGCCCAATTGAGCGAAACGGATGCCTAATGCATAGATCACTTTGACCTTTCTAGCGACCACTACTGTTCGGTATGACTGGTACCCAATTACTAATGTCAATTACTTAGTAGCAAATGAGCTTGATTGTTTGATCTCTCTTCTCGATACTAAGCATATCAAATTTGTGATCTGAATAGGTAAGGTTTTTGAAGGACACTGGCGAAAATCCCCCTACAAATGTATAAATGCAAATCATGCACGAGTTTACAGATAAACCTATCACAAAGTTTTCATGCCTTCTTCTAAATGAAAAGAATATTTATAAACACAGAAGTCAAGTTGAAAAACCTCTTAATCATAAGTAAAAGTAGACAATGCGTCGGTGGCACAGAGGTAGAATGCTCGCCAACCACGAATGTGTTTTGAGGTTCGATCCCCAGTCGACGCACTCCCAAACCTCGCTCGCTAAGCCAGTAATAAGACTCATAAAGAGGGAAGGTTGGGCATGAAGCTAGCAACCCCATCCCGTAAAAATAAATACCACTTCTACCGAAACTTCAAGCTTCTAGCTTGAAGCCCTATGTTCCACTGGGAACGTAAAGGAATAAAAATGGTAGACATTGTTGTTAATAATTTACAAAAAGAATTATTTTATGAAAGGCAGCAATGACAGTCACTTACCCATTGTTGGTATAATGCGATTTGAAAGGGATTGTAAAGCATTTCCTGAATCACACTCATAGATTTCTATTTTTATACACATTACAAACCGTATCCTCACGAAAATAATTCTTTTAATGATTTATCTATCCAAACAGACGATTTAATTGTGACAGTTTTCGTTGATGCCTTTATATTAAGGCGAAACTATTATCATTTGTTGGACAAATGAAGATTTTTGATACATGTCAAAAATACAATAAATTATCTACAGGCTATTTTATTAATCTCCTTTTTTAAATTATATAAAATTTATTCTAAACAAATTGTAACAGTACTATGCATACCAGAATGTATCTTAGATACATGCATTTCACTAAATATGTGAGGTCAAACAACGTGTCTGTTGAAAAGGGTTGTGTCATACTTAGCAATCTTATCAATCACTTTATAGAGAGAATATTGTCAACTGAACTGTCCAAGTTAAATGTTTATTGGAAGACCAATCTTTTAGTACAGGCGTAATGAGTACAGCTGAAACAGAGGAACCACGGTCATTTCACACTTTCAAGACGCAGATCGTTAACTTACATCCCTTGAAATTCTACACATCCTTTAAAATTCTTGAAAGAGCTCAAAAAATTTTAAAAAGTAATAAATTTCAAACTCATAAATATGGTTTGCAGACTTGGCAAGTGCGTCACCAGAAATATTTCCTCGACAGGCTACTGAAGACATTCATCAACACCTCCCCCCTTCATTCCATAATGAAGATCAAACGGCTGGAAAGAATTAACGATAAGAAACTCTAACAACAAACCAGCCAACAGCCTATTGCCCGACAAAAATGCAGAAAAGAGAAATCAGATGGTTCGGTCACATACTGAGAAGAATACTGAACGGCATCACATGCAAGGCATGTCAACCGAGTGGAATTAGAATGGTAGACGACATGCTGAGCATCTCTTCGAGCGTGAGTTTACGGATAATTGTGGAGCCAGCTAAACAGGACTACATTGGACAGGAAACCTTGGAGATGTGCTGTTGAATCTGTATGTTCCAATCGGAACCTTAGGGAGTAATAATAATACACTGTGAAGTTAAGAGTTTTTGATTTATTTTAATCCTCCATCAATATATTCAAAAGCGTGTTTTTGTGTTTTTGCTTTTGTATAATCTGTTATACGTGTTAATATTTGCGTTATTCAATGAAGGCTAAACAAGTTAATGGTTACTTTCCCTATCGCGCTACTAATAGGTAAATCTAACATCAACATGATTTGAATGCGTATACAGCAAGTCGCAGATATCTAAACTAACTACTGGTAATCAACCTTGCCTCAATCAAAACTGATGCAAGGGGGAATGATGAGAAAGTATAATGAACACCTCCCTTAAGAACGAAAATACACACTTTCCTTCTTAACATACGATAAAAATTAGTGCACATTCTGTAGATAGATTAAAAAGAATACGTTACGAGGTCAAAATTAACGAGAATAGAAGCGACCAACAATTATTTTCTATAATGCTAGCAGAGTGGTGGGAACTGGCCGGACGTTTTAGCTACTGTATGAATATGGATACCAAAAGATTTTTATTGAGTCCTGTGCCTAAAAATAATACTGAGGCCATTTTCATATCTCTACAGCAAAAATATTATATTTTGGGCTCGATTGTTAGATGATTTCCGAAATCAATGATTGAAGCTTCCAATTTAAGAACGACAGTCCTTCTGAAATTCTTGTTATTATAACGTTCTTTAAAGAAGACGTTTCTAGTAGTTCCTTTTATGCCGACATGAACAAGCAAATGTTAACGTCTTCCAAAGGAAAGAAACAGAATTTTTAGCATGTTTTAAATAAAAAGCTTCCCTGGGACTACTTATTTCAGATGCACCATGAAATAATCAAAGTCAACAAGGGATAATAATAATAATAATAGATATAAAGAACATACAGTGACTATTAAGTCGGTCCTCTAAGTAATTCTAAAGTTATTTCATCATTACTATAGGTGAAATAATTTCACCTTCCAGAAACGATAAGAACATTCTCTGCTAATTTCTAGCAAATTTCGAATGTAGAGCTGAGAACATTGGAAAATCAAATCGTCTGTTACTTAACTTCCCCTAGTAGATAGTAATAATAATATTGTCTGTTCTCTCGAATCTGTTTCGACGTCAACAGCACTCAGCATGAAAAATAAGATCCAGATTTTTAAATCCAACATGAAGTCAGTGCTAATTACTGTACGGATCAGACACTTGCACTGCGCGTCACGAAGGGCACTTCAAACAAACTACAGACCTTCATCAACAGCGGTCTTCGCTTAATACCACTCAAGATCAGATGGCCGGCCAGAAACGACCAGCAACATGGATATCTGGGAGTGAACCAACACAGTAGGAACCGATTGTGCAACAAATATTCAGGAGGAAATGGAGGTGGATTGGCCATACTCTGAGCGAACAAACCTGGCTCGAGTGGAAGTTGAATGGGAAGCAGTGAACTGGTCGTCAGTGCGAGGGTGGAGTGACATGGCGGAAGTCATACGAGAGGAGATGAAAGCATGTGGGCAGACATGGACCCAGGTGAAATCATTGGCAGAAAACCGAACGCAATGGAGACGTGTGACTGAAGCCCTATTTTCCTCTCGGAATATAAGGAAACATTAATAATAGTAACTTCTCCTAGACTTCCCATGACGCCCCAACGTTTGTGTTCCTTTTAGGAAATATCATTTCAGATGTTGAGCTTAATGAGACTCCAGTAGAAATGGGTGTCTATAGACTCCTCAGTGTTGCCTAATTTTGAAAATCATCTAAATAATGACAAAGTGCTACTAAGAGCTTATGACCAATTTATAAAATAAAGATACTTGCGGTTAGATTTGATCTTTTCATTATGACTGATAAATGAAATTGTTCTATATGTATCACAAATGATAACTACATGCAATACTGGTGAAGGGAATAACAGTGTCTTGGAGTAAACTCATTCGTTTAGTAAAAAATAGCGTAGATGTAAAGTCCTGTGTTTTTGAGCGAACGTCGACAGTGCAACTGATGCATATTCTCATTCTGTTAAGTTATATGTATCACCGCAGTTAATAAATTCAAACATATCATGCATAGAATAGCTATACACTTACCTTCTTGATTGTTCCAAGAGTTATGCTATCTCTCACGTTTATAATGGGACTCTGTGGTACTCCAGATATTTGCATTTCTGTCAGGCAATAAAATCGATGCATAATAGATCCAGAAGGTCTTAGGTTGTCACATAACTCTTAGGTCAGTGGTGAATCATTCAAAACCTGCGTGATTTGTTCCCCTATCATTTGTGTTTTAATTTCCTTGTGTTAACGTCTTTGAAATTCAGACTCATTTTGTAAATATAACCCTACCGAATCCTTATTACAATATCTGCACTTTAAGTGTTGGTTTGTAGGGACTTGATTGGTTTCAGGATTTTCATCATGAGCTGAAATCAGTTACAGAATCACTGGAGAACCTGCAGTGAGTACTGAACAGTCAGCTGTTTAGGCCCAGTTTGGGACTCTTCATTAGTATGCACTCACCGGGATTCGAACCCAAGACCTCCTAGTTACAAGGCGAGCTCGTATACCATTAAGCCACTGGGACCCTATCCAATGGCCCATGAACTCTAACTTCTTCCAATTCATGACATAGCGCGACCCTTAGCCAATGTCTTCGGCGAGTATTTGTCCTCGTGACCAGTAGGGTGCAGCACGTCGGGTGTGAGGACAAATACTTGCCGAAAACATTGTCTTAGGGTCGCGCTATGTCGTGAATTAGCAGAAGTTCGAATTCATGGGCAAGTGGCTTAATGGTATACGAGCTCGCCATGAAACCAGAAGGTCATGGGTTCGAATCCCGGTGGGTGCGTACTGATGAAGAGTCCCAAACTGGGACGAAACAGGTGTTGAGTACTCCCAGGTTTCCCAATGGTTCTCTAACTAATGTCAGCTCATGATGAAAATCTGCACTTTAGTCTGTTTGCGCCAGTAAGATATGCTCATTTTTCCTCAATCCACTAAGTCGTTCGAAATGTTGCTTGGTGAGCTGCTGGAGCAGTTTCGGTTTCGATTTCATCAACTGATGTGCAAAGTTAAGTAACAGTGACTTGAAGTGATATAAGTCTTCTAATAAGTTGAGCGTTAGATCCTTTGTCTGGTTGACCAGATTTTAATCACTTGCGGTGTCTACACATTTAATTTAGCACATTTCTTTTCTTTTACCTTACCAGCAATTTGATTTGCATAGTCCCTAAAAGATTTATTCCAACTTCGTAGGAGTTCAGTCACAGCATAGAACTTGTCATACAACATTCTTTGATAATTCAGTAATACATGATTTGAATGAATTAATCTGATCCAGGGCGTAATGCTTGAGTGCTGTATAATTCAGCTGAACTCTGCTACGACGTAAAGATTTTTAATAGGCATTAGGATACTGGATGATTTCAATGCACTCGAGAATAAAGTCCACAGAAGTTCTTGCTTCACTGAACCTTGCTCTGTACTTAAGATACTCATTGAGCAATTTTAGTGCGAACTGTTTTCCTGAAGATTTCAATATAGAAAATATCCCCAATTTGGACGTTTGGAAAACAAAAGGATTGAGTGGAGATATACTTACTTATCGATTAGATCCTCATTTTTGATTTTACTTATATATATACATATATATATATTTATATAGGATTTTCAATACATCATAAAAAATATTATGCCGATCTAGTGGAGATATGTTCCTTAATAATAATAAGTCAGTATCAACATGTCGGTAGCACAGCGGTAGAGTGCTTGCAAACCACATAGGTGGAACGAGGTTCGATCCCCAGCCGACGCACTCTCAAACCTCGCTCGCTAAGCCAGTAATAAGATTCATAAAGAGGGGAGGTTGGGCATGAGACTAGCAACCCCATCCCATAAAAATAGATAACATTGCTTCCGAAACTTCAAGCCTGCAGCTTGAAGTCCTATGTTCCACTGGGAACGTAAAGGAATAAAAAAATCAGCATGTCAGAGACGGGTGATAATCAACCAAGAAAATTAATACAAACAATTAAAGGGTAAAAATGATTAAAACAAGTGGATTGCATAATGCATACTTTTGAAAAAATAGGGAGTAATTAAGGAATAAACGATTGTTTAAGTTGATTGAGTAATTAGTAGTTAGAGATGAGGGAGTTGAAAAATAATTTGGACAATGATAACTTGTAAAAGACTCAGGGGTGGGGAGATATTGTCAGCTTTCTATATTCATGTAACGATGGCCAAGGGAAGGAAAGTGACTGAATGAATTTTTTCTCAACACACAGGTTTGACGTCTTCAGGTGGATTCCGATGACTTCAAATGTAGGCAGAAAACAAACTCGTAAAGCAAAATCAGTATTAGTCGGAATTCGATAAATAGCTTTAACTGCTTTATTGACACCAACTTTATGCTCACTGTCTACAAGGTGTGTTGAAAAAGAGCTTAACTTGCTTGCTCAACTCTGCAGGATGATTTTCGGAAATACGATGACGAAGGTACCCAATTGTATGCTCAGTGTAACTAGCTCCACTACTTTTTAAACGAAGCACTTAAGACCGTAAATTGTCATAAATTGAAGTAATGCATAACTGGTTTTCTTCTCGGAAGTAATTTTCACCTCCTCAGTTCGAACCCCAGTGGGTGTTTACTAATGAGGAGTTCCAAACTAGGAGGAAACAGTCATCCAGTACCCCCTGAAGGTTTTCCAACGGTTCTCTAACTGATGTCAGCTCATGATGAAATCCTCCAACCAATCAAACAAAATCCTCACAAACCAATACCTCAAATAATTTTTCATTAAACTTGATTGTACACATTTCTATAGATAGTGTGCGGATGCTATGGTATTAACCGCTACAGCCCCAAAGTCTTGACAAATAAACCACTTGTCGTCTGACAAATAATTCTAAACTAGGATTAGACTATGATGATGAAAGTAATAACTGCAGTGATTGTCCTTGAAATTCGAATTAGCAGTCACCATTTATCTAGAGCTTAAAAATTTGGTTTGTGATATTTTTATTCCTTTACGTTCCCAGTGGAACATAGGGCTTCAAGCTAGAGACTTGAAGTTTCGGTAGCAGTGCTGTTTATTTTTACGGGATGGGGTTGCTAGCTTCATGCCTAACCTTTCCTATTCACCAGTCTTATTACTGACTTAGAGAGGTAAAGTAGTGAGTCGGCCGGGGATTGAACCCCGGACCACATGTGTGGTTGGTGAGCATTCTACCACTGTGCCGCCTACGCCAGTTTGTGATAAGTTGAATATCAAAACGGATGAAAACAAATATTGTTACTTTAGTACTCAGTTCACTAAGGTCACTAATAGAAAGTAACGAATTATTTTCTGTCACTTAAAATTCTGATACACACTAGCAAGCAGATGCCTACAGGCGGCCTTGTGAACAGGGATTGATAAATGTACTTGTAGATTAGTGTAAATACTGGAATTCAACACTCTAGTAAAGATCATTTTATTCCAGACAAATTTATTTGCAGCATCAATTGTCATCAAGTTATTCAAACTAAACTTGTGGGTATAGAAAGAAACAGTGATTATCCTCTGTCTACCGAAGTGACAACCATTTACTATTCTCGTTATTATTACCATCTTCAGTAGTATGACTTTTTCTGACCTCCTTGATCAGTTTAATCTGAATCATTTCTAAATGCCTACTTGTATGTTATTGTGCAATCTTTATTTCATATATGTTGCTGTTCAGTTAGTGTTTTTGTTGTTAGGTCTTAAACTAAAACCTCTCGAATATTCTTATATATACATTTAATTCTTTTTGGCCACTTGATCTTCAGTATGGAGCGAAGACAGCTGTTGACAAAAGCCTGAAGCAGCCTGTCGGAAATCCTTTTGGTGACACGACAAGTCTATGATCCAAATAGAGGAATCTACTTAAAACTGGTGTTGAAAGTTGAGATTGTGGTCATTATGGTGAATGCAGCAGAGTTCCCAGCTGATTTAATATTGATAAAGATCTGCCTTTCCTTTCCAATCCTGCGTTTAACATCCTCATCCGTGCTGTAGCCTGTGGTTTAAACATCTAAATATATGTGAAGCAAATTATGAAGTTAAGTGAATACATTGAAGTGATCATTCGCAATAAATTTTGTTCGAAACATCATCCAGTTATCAGTATTATATCACATTATTTTTCATCAAACAAACCTATTTAATATGCACTTACATTGTACTACAATGTCAAAGTTACAAACTCAAAAAAAGAACGAACTAACCAAAAACTTACTTTTATGAGTTGATCACGGATTGATGTCAGTTAGAGAACCACTAAAAACACCAACTGGGAGTATTGGACAGCTATTTCATCCTAGTTTGGGAATCATTGGCAGTACGCACCCATCACAGAGGGTTAAAACCCAGGACCTTCCGGTTACAAGGTAAGTTCGTATACCATTCAGCCAAACAACTACAGAAAATCAATCTGATGCCCGCTAGTGACTGACTGCAGGATGGAATCTACTAAAGAAGTCCTGACCAGTGAGTTCCATCCAGTCTGGAGTGATGATGGATTTCGTGCCAGTGACAGTGGTTGGTGGTCTCCCTAAATCATGAAGTGGTAGAAGTTAGAATTCATGGGCTGGCCGTTAAATCAGGTCCCAGTGGATTACCTTGTAACCGGAAGCTTCTGGGTTCTAACCCCCTGTGGTGGGTACGTACTGCCGATGACTCCCAAACTAAGATGAAACATTTGTCCAGCACTCATTGCTGGTTTTCAATGTTTCTCTAACTGATATCAATCTGTGATCAACTCGTAGAAAGAAATCTAATCCTTATAAAACAACTATAGGAAACAACAACTTATTGCCAATAAAGAAAGAAAAGGAGATGGATTGGGCCCACACTAAGGAGACCGTTGAATGACATCACACACCAGACAATCTCAGGAGTGGAACCGGAGTCAGAAGCGACCGGCTGGGAGTCACTTTAAAGGTGATAAATAGGAAACATTGTGAAGTGGTGATAAAAGATAGTGTTGGCAACGGTCAAGCCAGTTAAAGAATACTACAGAAAACACGGTAAAATGTAAATATGTTGTCGAGGAATACATTATAGTTATATTTTAACAGTATACGCACAATTACCACTTTTTATTTCTTTCAGTTCCGTTCGCAGCCTCGTCATATTCCACCCCTGGTGGAGAGGCCAGGTTGTTCTGTGTATTGGTGGTCGTGGTTTCCTCCCGTACATCAATTGAAATAGTGACTTCTTTGTTATTTCCTGGTGGAAGCACGATGTGCTAGTAGAATCGATGGAAACTCTGTCTCCAAGGTACCTCCCTTCGAGGCCAGCCACTCCAAAGGCGTACGGTTATTTCTCTCTGTCAAACCATTCGTTTTTGGATGATGTTGTGTTGTTCGGATCTTCCTAATCCCCAGCCGTTGCAAACGGAAAGTGAATTCTTCACTTTCAAAACAAGGACCCTGCTCCGTCATTATTGTCTTTGGTACACCACAGTCTGCAACGACGTGTTATACTACCGCGTCAGTCACTGTTGTCGCGCGTTGGTCAGGGATCGCGACGGCGTCTACCATCTTGAAGAGTGTTCTCGCATCACCAGGAGGTACTGATTGCCACTGGATGTCTGCAGAAACTGACCCACCATATCTACGGACCATAAGTCACCTACTGCCGTTACTGGGATTGACTGCAGAGTCAGTTGTATGCACCGATCTCCTTTCATCAACTGGCACTGCAAACATTCAAGTATACATTTTTCCATTTCTTCTCTAATACGTTGCCAGCACGCGCTTTGTCTCAAGAGGTTAGTCATTCTGTCTACTCCTGTATGTGCTAGCTAGTGAAATTCTCGTATCATGTCATGGCGTAGACACTGAGTTATTACCACCGAGCAGCTTCCATAGTTCTCTCGCCAAGTCAGAATTCCATAGGCATTTACTTGTAATCAGTCCTTCTGCCTGAGTAGCGCAGTCAGATCCTTACCAGCTGTAGGTTGATTCACTTCGTTTCCGTTAGTGATCACCTGTATAACTGTATTCAGAGAAGCGTCTGATTTTCTGCCTCAGATACACTGGGATTATTTTAAATAATTTCTAATGATTGAATCTGACACGGCGCTCAAATTATTTCAGGAAGTTCGTAACATCCACAGACTGGAAACTAATAACGGCCTCCATTTTTCTATCACGCATACTATTGCTAAACATTCTCTCTTTATCACTGAACACTTCTTTTCTGTGTAAGTTAAAACATGACTGTCATATTCGACAACAGCTTTACCCTGTCTAAACATAGCACCCATACCGTGGTCACTCGCATCCGTGAACACTGTGAAGTGTTTTCCGGTTACAGGCAGTTTTTAACAAATAAATTTTTATCAGGAATCTGGGATCTCTATATAGTAAAATTATGTACACCTTATCTTCACACGCATCATTTGCACAGATCTTCTGTGTTGTACTGCTTCTGTCCTTCATATTGTTTTACTTTGTGTTCCTTTCATTTCTCCTGTGTTTCTCCTCACCGTTGAATCATCTGCTCACTCTGACGTTAAATATACCTCCCTTCCATTTAATATTTTATGCCAACGAGCGTCTGTTCCGCTCATAACCTAAAGAAATAACAATTACTCTCCAAGTGCACTGAAGACGGTAACACGAATATAACTGATGATTCTGTCAGACAGGAAACTATCACATCGAACAATTAAACAGGAATGCTAACATTTTGAGTTGCGAATAGCCTTCATCATTTCTATATCTGTATGCAGGTGAGTGAATTTTTTTTCAATGACTAAATATCCTTGTCTTTCAGTGTTTATAGTTTGTTTAGGTGTATATATATACTGGCCCCATATCCATTTTGGAATGCCTTTACATGAAATTTAAAAGTCCCTTTAATATGTGATACTAGTTAGAAGAATTTATTTTCTAAACAGGATGTACCGAAACGGAAGTCAGTGAAATGATAATATAAAATCTGTTATTCAGATAATGTTTCGTTCCTCCCAGGTTTCGTCATATAATTGTCAACTTTTCATCACCAGACTTCGTGACATCTTCTTTTCTTTGTCCACAGGCGAATAACGGAAGAGATGTTCGTTTTATAATCCATTGGTATTACATTTTATTCAGCCAAGTGGGAGTTATTCCACTTTGTAGTGTGTTACTGTGCCTCATTATTAAACTACCTGATTGGATATTTGTTTCATTTTGTTGAAGAATGACTGTTTATCTTCCTAAGTAGACCGACTGTTGATGCAGTCTATTTCCATATTTCTGTTTACTATTTTACTAAGTTATTTTATCTACATATCATGACCAATTTTAATTAATGTTCAACATTTGTCTTTCTAATTACTTAAATAAATAAATAAATAATAGTATATTCTCATTTTGTACATGAGGGACGCCAGTTTACAGGCATCATCAATATGATAAATTACATATACGATTAGTAAACATATTTAATAATAGTAATTTAATAAAATACATTTTTTCCTACCTGTGTAGGACACACCAATTGTACAGGCATGGATAAGTATTATTTAAATTACATAAATTTGGTTCATGGTAAAATTATAAGGTTGCAGTCATTTTGTCTATGGGAACAATATGATAACTAGTCATTCAATGGAGCACATCAAGAAATATAGAAATATTGTCTTCGCATTAACAAAAAAAACCCAAGTATGTTTTGGATGGATTACAAATACTTGGGAAAAAAATAAAGCTTGAAGTAATTCCTCCATATAACTTTGGTGTGTACGGCATCGAGTCTTATTCTTGATAATAATTTAAAATAAGTAATCCACTTGTATACTTTTGTCAGCATTTTCTTCGTAACATCACAAGTGAATAGTACTCAAGGTAGACTAATAATAATGGTAGTTTATATTTTCTTATAAACGGGTGTTTTCAAGAAATGCAAGCTATTTTGCAGACAAGATCAGTTATGTTATAAGTTACATTCGTGAAGTATTATAAATCAATACTTTTTTATTGGTATAAAGGTATATTTCACAACTGTAATCCAGGTTGCGTCGTTGGTGAAGGCAATGCGCAGTTCACGAGGGAATTGTAAGTTATGGGACCAATAATGTTTGCAGATCATTTGTCATTGTAAATGGGCAAATATCTACATTCTTCGTTCTCATTCAAAAAGTTAAATGGAAGCTGAAATGGTGAGAGACAAAAGAAGACAAACAACAACAACGCAAAAGAAAGCAAGTGGAGTACTTAGGGGGTGATTAATGTGTATATATACATATATATTCTGTGTAGTAATTATAGTTATTTTGGTGCACTAACTAACTATTCCCGTAATGCTAACTTTTATATTGTGTGAACTAATATTATTGTCCTGTGTAAAAATGTCTATCATGTACTTCCAATAATATAACAATTTATAATTGTAGTTTGTTGTAACTACACGTTTAATGAACTTAAAATATCTATGTTGGACGAAAAGGTGGGTGTAGGATTCAGACGCAGAAGTGCACTGTCATCTTTGAGCAGTCTGGTGACTGAGGAGATGAACACTGCGAGTGTGTTTGCATCGCGCACATCAGCTGGTAGTCTATTCCAAATGACTGAAAACTTATTTAAGAAGAAATTATACCGCATGTGAGTCTGACAGTGCTCTATAGCAGCTAGGTTGTGGTGATTTCTAAGATTGTAACTGATGACAGCGGTAGGTTTAATTATTGGCTCGGAGGAGTGCACGAGCAGATTAGTTAGCTTGTAGTAAAAAATTAGGTTCAGCTTAAGACGTCTTTTCCAGAGTGGTTCTAAACTTAGTCTGTCGCAACGTTCATAGTATTGGAGACCACTTTCTAAACCAAGAATTCTTAAGGTGAATTGCCGTTGCACTCCTTCTAACTTAAGCTTGTCATTTTGTCTGAGTCCGCTAAGAATAAACGGGCAGTATTCTAAAATAGGTCGGACACATACTTTATATAATAAAACCCTAGTTTCACAACAAAAGAAATTGCGAGTTATGCATCCTAGGAGCCTTCGTGTTTTACGTCTGGCATAATCAGTTTGTTCAGAGAACGTTAAGTTACTAGAGTATCTGATACCGAGATCTAAGACTGAGTTGAGCTTGGCTAGTTTACGCCCATTTACTTCAAGATTCAGGTCAAGGTTACTGTTTCCGATACAAATCCAGCCGCATTTATCAATGTTGAACTTTAGACAGGATTCAGTACACCATGTTGCGAGACTACTTAGTTCAAGATGTATTTTATTCACCATATCGCCTAGTTCATGAGCGTGGCAGGAGTAAACGACTTTGAGGTCGTCAGCATATAGGAATGATTTACCTAAGGTGAAGCAGTTGCAAATGCTGTTAATGTATACTGTAAATAAAAGTGGACCTAGGACACTACCTTGCACAACCCCACTTGTGATCTGTCTAGGATGAGACAACACAGATCCAACCTTGGTTATTTGTACCCTATTGCTTAGAAACGATTTTAACCAGCTCAGTAATGGATTGCGAATCCCACATGAATACAGCTTCTCAAAGAGAATACTGTGAGATACCATGTCAAATGCCCTAGATATGTCGAAGTAGAGAACAACAACTAGCTTACGTGCTTCGCGACTACTAGTGATGCAGTTGAAAAAGTCGAAGTGGCAAGTAACGCAAGACCTATTTTTGAGAAATCCGTGTTGAGACCTTGTAACAAGATCTTCCTTAAGCAGATAGTCTGACAACTGATCTTTGACAACTTTCTCCATGATTCGAGAGACAACTGGGGTTATATTTATGGGTCTGTAATTGCGGACGTTTGCCTTATCACCGGATTTATAGTGTGGAATTATGAAGCTAGTTTTCCACTCATTAGGGTAAGTGCCAGTGTCCATAGATATCGAGAAGAATTTAAGAAGTAGTAGGGGTATGTCACACCCACTGTTTTTGAAAATTATGGAAGCAAGGCCATCTGGTCCTGTGCTAGTGGAAGGTTTCAGGCTTTTAACTGCTTGTTCTATTAATTGGTCGGTGAACACTATGCTTCCGAGGAAAGAGCTAGTAAGGGGGCCGGTGTCACCAGGAATGCGGGTTTCTAAACTGAAGTTTGCAAACCACTCACTGAATATTTCACAGATGGTGGCAGGCACATTGTAGATAACTTTGTCATGAAGTAAATAGGGGATGTCCCTAGTCGACTGCATTCGTTTTTTAAGAAGTGTTGTTAAGTTATAAACTTTGGAGGTGCTTTCAAGTGCCCTTAATTCTTCGTCGAGGTCCTTTTGAGAGCGTTGGCGCTTGACAGATTCAAGAGACTCATGGATTGAGTGCAGTAGTGATATATCCTTAGTTGAATAGTACTGTTTCTTCAACTTCCTTAACTTATTGCGCCATGCCCTCGGAATGTAATCAGCTTGGTGTCTACTTAATTTCACTACCTTCTTAGGAGCAACAGTATCTAGACAAAGGATAACATTCCTGTAAAATAGGGACACTACAGTCTCCAGGGAGTCAGTGGTAAAATATTCATCCCAGTGACAGAGTCGAATGAGTTCTTGGACTAATCCCCAGTCTGTATGTTTGTAACTACGACAAATCAAGCTCCCTGAATCCTGTTTGTTTCCTGTATTTAGTGGTGAAAAAGGCAGAGAGCAGAGCACCATTCTATGGTCACTACTGGAAAATCTGTTACCAACATAGGTGGAGACTGGGATTGTGTCATGACAAAACACAAGGTCCAACATGTTGTCACCACGAGTGGGTGTCTGGACGTGTTGCTGCCATCCATAACAATCGATAGTGGCAAGTAATTCGTCGAAGCGTTGGGGGCCGGAACTACTTAACCAATTGACTTCTGGAAGATTGAAGTCCCCTGCAATTATTTTGTAATTAGTACTAAACGATGAGGCGTGTGCGAATGATTTAGCTAATAACGCATCAGTTTCTTTGGTTGAGCTTGGTGCTCGATAAACACAGCCTATGAGAAGCTTGTACTTATCTCCTTGTAAGACGACCCAGAGTGAATCAGGTACATCGTTCAGTATTTCATCTTCCACCTTACTGGCTACGAATGAGTTATGTATATATATGAGACATCCTCCACCACGCTTGCAGTCTCTATTTGCACGGTGTACAGTGTAATCATCTATGCCTATATGCACATCAAGTACAGAATATGAGCACCATGATTCAGTAATCAGAGCTACAGTAGGCTTGGCGATAAATAATAATGCCCTTAGTTCAGATATCTTATTGATTAAGGAACGCGCATTAATTAGCAATATCGTGAATAAGTCACGGGATACTACAAACTGGCTTAAGATATCACCATAACCTAACTCTGTTTGTGCGTCAACAACGCAAGAGTTTATGAATGATACGGGGGTTGGACTGGGTGTCTGTGCATCGGGGTTAGAGTGCAGTGAGGTGGTCCTAGGTGCCATGGGTCGTACCAGTGATTCGGGACACGTGGAAAATTTACCATTTGTTCCTGGATATAAGGATAGTAGATGTTGGGCCTGGGTTGACGGTTAAAAAGCATAGCATCAAATGGTCTACCCATCCACGTGCTATCCATCATACCGGTACACACCTTCGTGTTGGTTTTATAACTTAAAGGAAATTGAAAGGGAAGGTGCTTTGGTTGTAAGACTTTGGGGGTTTTGGGGCCTGACTTTCTATAAGGTGGAGCATACTGAAAACCACCAGATATACTTGTGTTTCGAGAGGAACTTTTCGTAAGAGGTGACGGTTTTTTGACAGTCTTACTCTCAGCAAGCTTATTGAATACAAAGTATTCTTCCCCATCATTAGTCTCAACCCGGCGAAATTTGTTCATTGTGGTGAGGTCACCACGTTTGGGTAAGAATTTCTTGGAACGGCTTGCAACAGTTCTATCTATTTTAACATCTTTTGGTGAGACGTTATTTACAGGGGTACTGGTATCTAAATCAGTCCCTAGTTCCATTGCCATGCGTGGTTGTTGTGTGGTCTGCTGAATGCTAATGTCAGCATTAGGTGACTGTTGCTGTGCACGATCGTTTTTGGGTAATTCTAAGCTAGAGGAGGTGACCAGGTTATTACTCCGCATCATTCTGCGCTGACACGGTGTTTTATCTTGAGCTATGGTTATAGACTTATAACTACTGTTCAGTCTTAGGTGATCCTGGCATTTAATAAACTTACTAGAATCAAGGGAATTACTGAACTTAAAAATAATGGGACAGTTAGCCTGGTTAGACTTTTTACGAAGTCTTTTGCATTCACATGGAACACTGGCCATGCCGCAACAAATCAGGATTTTGTGTTTAACAGTCTTCAGAGGAAGAGAATCTGGGACATTGTAAACTATAGCCTGGTGAGAAGAGGTTATACGCTTCATCACCTCCGCAGCCAAGCAGTCAATCATATTTTCAGCCTTATTTAGGGTGTCTGGAGACATTTTAGGATGCTTTCTTAACAGACAGGCTATTGGGTCTAAATCCGAAAGCTTGCTTTGAGTTACATCCAGTAAAGACTTAACCTGGCCAATATCAGAACTACTCTCCGTGATATTTGACAATGGCAGTGACATTCTATCAAACTGACCTAATTTTTTCTGAAGTTCATTTACTTGCCTTTGGATATCTTTCACAAGGAGGTCTAATTTACAGATCTCAGAGTTCTCTAACAGAACATCTTTCATCTGTATCACAGGAGTGAGAATTGCACTCAAGCCATTTTGTGAGCTAGTAGTTAATGCTGTATTACAGGGTGGTAATGCAGTTATAACCGAGGTTGAGGCACTATCTAAAACAACTGTGTTTCTACGAACACGTTTTTTAGAAATTTGGACCATAATTACAGGGATTATATGACTATAAGCAGTAAATAAATATCAGAGCAAACACGTGCAAAAATGTCACCAATTTCGAACGTACCGCCAGAAGGGAAGTATGTTTAAACCGTATCGATTCAGCTTCTGGGCAGTTGACAAGATACCGAAGAAACTAGGTGAATCTGTTTTTTCCTGCTCCATGTGTTGTTATTGCCTTGCTAGGATTCAGGTGTTACCTGGTAATAAAGAACAACTAAAAACAGAGGCAAACTAGTAGGAGAGAGTTTGGGACCATGGTGTAACAAGAGACCGAACAGACTTTTTCTACATACAGAGCTCAGGGTTATACGACGAATCACTAGCGTCCCCACCAAACACAAGTGCTGAAACATAACATCCCTTGTATTATTTGACCTAAAGTTGTAGATAATTTTAAAAGAGGACCTCGAAGAAGTTGAGTGGCTTGATTTCAACAGGTGAAAGGAAACTGAACTTGTAATTGTCTCTTGATAACCATTCCGGACAATATCCTGAGATGCGCTTGGAAGGTGTACGCTTTTTGTGCCCAGTATAACTAACTCCGCGGAATCAAGTGAATTTACTAATAGTGACTGCTAGATTTCATCACGAACCAAAATCAGTTAGACTGACCATTGGAAATCAGCTGTCTCATTCTAGTTTGGGATTCTTCAGCAGAGCGCAACCACGACCACACCGAACAACGGACTTAGGACCTTCAGATTACGACATTGATCTCGTTGGCCATTCAGCAATTTGGGTTATAATTCAATGACCTGTGAATTCCAACTCTGTCACTTTGTGATGGGGCACTACCCTCAACCAATGCCATCATCCACTTCACCTTGACACAGTGAAGTGATCTTGGTTTATGATAAAATCTAACAATCAAAATTAAATCAATCCGACTCCCTACAAATCCCATAACCACAAATTAGTAACGCTCACTGAAGCGGCTCAACGCAGTGGTTTGTCCTTCATACATATATTGAGCATTTGTTGACTTTAGCTGATTACTGAGGGATTTATTTTTGTCCTAAGGAACTACCTCTGATTTGATTGTATCAGTTATGTTCAAATTTGATCAATTTCCGATAATTTCAAGTTCGAACAGATTATTTATTATCCTCCTCTGATTTGACTGACTGGTGGTAATAATATTTTCCATACCTCTGGTATTTGCATTGAGTCATTTCTGTTGCATGTGTTCGGTGTAGACTCGATGAAGCAGGATTCAGTAATCAGTCTCTCTCTCCACCTACCTAGATTACTTTTTAGAATTTTAACCCTCTCCCACCCTATTGTGTGGTTGTGTGTTAATACATGTAGCGGAATTGCTGAGCTTTTTTCTAAATTACTTATCTTCTCGCGGTCAACCATTCTTACCTTAGCTAAATTCTTATGTTCTGACAGGCACTACTCTTGATCTACTAGTTTGACCTATGTAGTTGACCTCACTCACAGTCAATGCAACGTATTTTGTAAATTATATTATTTTGTTTAATTGAGTCCACAGGCTCCTTTAGCCTACAGAGCTTGTTTCTGAGTGAGTTTGTAGATTTGAATGCCACTCTAATTCCTGCTTTATTGAGAATCCTACGTAGGGCCTCAGATGTCCCCTTCTTATATTGTATAACTGTAGCTGTCTTATATTCTCTCCTATTTAAGCCATCATTATTAGTTTCCCCAATTATTTTTATTTTGCTTTTGACCTTTTATGATATTCCTAATGGATTTTACAGGATAGTTATTTAACACCGACCAGCCATTCTTCTACCTGTTTTATTTCGTCATTTAGGTCTTTCCTTGTGCTACTTAGTGCTACTGCTCGGTGTGTTAGACACTTAACTAAGCCTGCCTAAACAGTTAACGAATGAGATGAAATGCGCTTCCTGGATTCCACTTCTAGTCACTATCCACCAATTTTTTTAACCTTATTTTACCACAAATTGTTTTCATCGTGCATATCACTTTTTCATATGCATATTTCAGAACGTGCACTGCAATTCTCATGTCAAAATTTCATTTAACAAATGAATATAAAAACCGCTAAGGGTAGGAATTAAATTAATGTATGTGTAAACCGCGGGAAGTGTTGTTGTATATACTTCCATATTAGTTTGTTTTTTTCGGATATATCATATGGTGAAACAGTATTATTTACTGGACAACGTATGGAACACAATTTATTGCTCACAGTCATATAAATTTAAACTGTACAACTTCAGTTTTGTAGTGCCGTTTATTCGTTCTTATTCGTCGTAGGAGTAGTAGAATTTCCCAGACTTCCGAGACAGGTGTAGAATTATACCTAATGCATATATTTCCAGCTGACTCGACAAGTAAAGCTTCCGTTATCAATCTCTCCGTCTACCCTGTTATCTTAGATTTTAAGAATGTCATGTTACCCCATAATATTTTGTGGTTGTGTATAACTGAGTGTAGTACCTGCATCTGAGTCATTTTCTACATATCTTATCTTATTAGGGTCAACTTATCTACATTTTATTGGGTCCCTGTGCTCTACTAGTCTGATCTATCCTGATTCCCTGCTCTTACTTATGTATATGACCTGACAATCATTATAGGTTATAATAGATAGACTAAATTATATTGTTTTATGGGCCCCACAAGACCCTTAAAGTGACATAATTTGTTTGTGGGCCTGAAAGCCACTTCTATTTCTGCATTGTTAAGTTTTCTGAATAGGGTTTAAGAGGTTCCCTCTTTTCATGGAAGCATTGATGGTGTTTGAAATTCCTTATGGTTGGTGTTGTCATCTTTCTGTGCATTTCTGATATGTGTGTCATCCATATTATAATAATTATTATTAATTTCATTGGCTGGAAGATTTCATCATCAGCTAACATCACTTAGAGAACCACTGGAAAACATGGAAGTACTGGACAGCTGTTTCGTCGGACTAGCTCAAGACTCTTCACTGGTACGCACTCACCGCCACTTTTCGAACCCAGGACCTTCTGCTTATAAGGCTAGTGAGCTCGTGGACCATTAGGCCACTGGGATCCGATCCAACAGCCAGCCCATGAATTTTAACTTCTACCAATTCATGACATAGCGCGACTACTCAGTAATGTCCTCTTCGATGAGTTATTGCTTCACCTTCATCCGGACGTATCCTACTGACTTCCCACTATAACCCCAGGTAACTGCCTGAATAGGACCAATCTCTAGTGACATCAGATTAATTACCAAGTGGCTTAATGGTCCACGAGCTCGTCTTGTAACAAGAAGGTCTGGCGTTCGAACTCTGGCTGTGGGTGCGTACTGATGAAGAGTCCCAAACTGGGATGAAACAGCTGTCCAGTAATCCCTGGCAGGTTTTCTAATGGTTCTGTAACTGATGTCAGCTCATGATGAAATCCTCCAACCAATCAAACAAACAAAATTCCCTACAAAACCAATACTTGAAAATTATTAATTTCACTTTTACATTTTCCTACATCCTTCTTGACCAATTTTTCAGAGCGAATATCAAGTTTTAAAAATTCTCTCTTACATGTCCTAATTCTCGCCTTAGATTTTCCGTGGTATTACCTAATTATTTTGTCCGATTACTTAAGAATTTCCTCAATTCCTAATTCTCATGACCTAGGGTGAAGTGAACCAAAATTCAAATAATGGTTTGAATGTGTAGGTTTTCTGTAAACACTAGTGTTTAATTTCCCATCTTCTTTCCTTTTTATGCTACAATCTTATATTTGAGGCTCCCTTTCTTGACTTCCTAATTCGTAACTGAATTAAATCGCTTCTGTCGTTTGAGTTCATGTGTTCAAAAACAACAAATTCTGAATAAAAACAAAGTCAATTCAAATGTGAAAAAGTATGTATCTCCGAAGTCACAATATATTATATTCATAATAGTAATACTCATAATCAAATCATCGGTTCAATTACTTGAGCTGCCAATAATGGCATGGCTAATTGTTGATCATATATAAAACAGACAAATGGTTGATTCACATGAAAATCGATCTCTGATCTAATAAATGAAACTGGTACTAATATAGGCGAAGTAACAGCCGCTGCTTCAACACCACTCTCATCCACTTTTAATGTATTCGACTGAAGAAATGCATTTACATGTAGCGTTTTGTTTGGTGAAATTCCTGAAAAAGAAATAATAGCAGTTTAGTAAATGGATGCATATTTAAGAATTATCAAATTAGAGATTACTACGGGGAAATTCTTAATCAAAACGGATGTCATAAGCATGATGATGAAACATTATTTGAAATAACATTCAATTTTCAGTCGGTAATTGCGAGCAAAACAACACAGAACCATTTTCAAGGAGTAAATCTGAAATGCTAATTATGCCGCATGATTCATTGATGTCACAGTGGATTGTTACTTGTTCATTCTATACAAAATAATGATCAAGTAATATAACCTGTGTGCGTCAGTGGCACAATGGTAGAATGCTTACCGACCACACCACATATGGTCCGGTGTTCGATTCCCGGCCGACGCTCATCTGGTAGTAGGGCCGGAAAAGAGGGAAGGTTGGGCATGAGGCTATCAACCCCACTCCGTAAAATAAACACAACTACTACCGAGACTTCAAGCCTCTTGCTTGAATCCCTATGTTCCATTGGGAACTTAAAGGAATAAAAAAATCCAACCTGTGACCAAAACGAAACAAGATTATCAGAATGCTGGTTCAGTCCACCGTAGACAACTCACTAGTCAAAACTACTGTCACCGTAGTAACAAGCATGTCTTTATTAAGAATATGTGTAACATTAGAGAAGATGGTCTACATGAATGAACCCTTCAAAGGTGACCTTCTGGCTGACACCTTGAAGAAGAGGATATCTACTGCTCTCAAAAGGACATTCTTCGCTGCTACACTACGACTGACATTTTCCTCCCGGCCATTGTTCTTCAACTACTCTAAAGATAAACTATCGCATTTGACCACTTCCTTGTGTATCTACCAATTCACCTGCTCTTGCGGAGCGAGGTATATAGGTCGTTAGATGCGAGTTTTATCTAAAAGAGTTCAAGAACACTATCCCGCCTGGCTACGGAAAGGTAACAACGGAGCAATAAGGAGCGCCATTATTGGTCATTCGATTTGCAAGGAGAAGTCGTTCAAAGTCATCTATAAAGTCAAAAGAAGCCTTCCAAAATCGACAAGCTTCCGTATACTTTGCATTGCCGAAGCCTTAGCGATTTGGATAGAAAAGCCTGAATTATGCACACAGAAGAAACTTCTCCACCCCCTCCTACTACCATGGGTTTAATTTCAAGTTTATCTGTCATCAACATTTTGTTATCAAATTTTTTTGCAATCTTCGTATAATAATTTTTAGTAACTAACCCATTCAATCTTTTCACCCATTATCTAGTTTATTTTCATAATTGTCTCCATACTCCTTCACTAACATCTAATCTTTCTAAACATGTCTATATTACGTAACCCTACTCACATCTTACCAATCTTCACCCCACTTAGTTACAACTTTGATTATTAATCACACATTTTTATTTCTTTATTATTTTGATGATGTAATCAACAACCCACACTAACTGTTATTTTGATTTTCATTTTGACAAACCTAATGTACACACACACACACAAAATAATTGTATATATATTTGCGACTGTACAGCTAAGTGAATGAATTCGCCGAAAAGAGACTCTTCGCTGAACTAATTTGCTCTTATTTCAATGTCTTAATGGGTGTATTTCACGAATTAGAAGTGATTCTCTCAAAAGTCAGAGATACCTTCTGCAATCCTCTTCGATGTGCTCATTTTGATCAATTGTCTTTTTCTAGATAGCGAAAACGTTCTTAATTATTCATAAATCAGCTAATTCATGAATGTGCTATCGAAATCTAACGAATACTTCTCACTTGCAGAGTTTCATTTCCCGCATATGATTTTACCAGCCATAACCGTAATGCTAAGTCATAAACTTACGTTAATCTAACTACAAAATCTAATACAATTTTATCCTCATAAAGAATTCCTAATCATAATGAGAAGATTTACGACAAATTTGTTGCCTAGATGAAGATTAAGATTCCTGGAAGAGATTGAGTTGTAGAACATGGAGTTCTTTCCACAATTAGGTTGTATTAATATTTTTCCCTTGGGCTCCAAGTGGAAGGTAGGTCCTCAAGAAAAAATCTTCATCTCACCCCCTTCAACAAGGTCCTTTTCAGCTGCTTCCAAGATTACCCATAGGCTTTCATTTCTTCCTCACACGATCTCATCTGTATCATTGTCGAACTTCCAGTCCATCGTTCTCTTCGTATTCCAGTTACATTCGTGAGTGTGGAGCTCGATTTCTCCTCAACATGTCTTTGATTCATCCTTATTCTTTCAGCATATTCTTCAAGCAATAGCTTCTTGGCTTTTCCGTTGTCAGAGTTCCTTCTTGCTAATCCTTTATGGCCATGTGACGCTCAGTATCGAGCTAGCGAAGGCAAGTGCTGATAGAAGCCTGCATTAGACTGTTGGAAATGGGTTTTTTAATAATAATAATAATGGTAATAATAATAATCTACTTTATTCAAAAGCAGTACTTATAGTACAGTATGGAATTCTCTCCATTTGTCACAATATTGCATCTGATTTACTCAAAATATAAATAAAATTAAAAATTACAACAAAATTAACCAGAGGAACTCGTCCACGTTTACGATATAAAGTCAAAAATATTTGAAGTACGAATTGAGAGTTTTAAATATAATAATATTAACAACAGTGAGTTTGTTGCAAACAGTTTTGGCAATGTAGTTTGAAAATTTTAGCATGTTATAGATTATTGGATCTAATGTTCTGTTGATATAGTATAGTGAGGGGAAATACAAAATTAACAGTTATAACACAGCTTAAATGATGTTCACACTTATGAAAAAATAAACAAATAAAAACAAAAAATTGAGAGGACTAGAAATATAACAAGAACAATAACCATAAAGGTTGATGTTGTAAGGGTGGGGGAAATGGTTTACTTACTAGTGCAAAAAGGGTTCGTTAGTTCATGCCTAGCACTATTTTCATCACATGAATTACGTGCCAAATATGGTATAGCGGAATTTTTATACTTATACATATGTGGATAAAGTCTTCTGAAAAGACTTCTTGTTTTACCTTAGGAGACACAAAGTGAAAGCTGAGTGTAAAGTGGATGCTCACAGTCTGACGAAATTCTTTTAGCAAGTTTGTTGTATGAAATCAAGTGCTTTTCAATGACGATGTCAACGATATGACTCAATCGGATATCACTCACCCAGGAAAGAATAAAGGTGAACAGTAAAGAAGAATAGGTAAGATGCACGAGTTGACAAACTGTAAGAGGAGTGGTTAGGTTATACCCAAGTGCCTTAACTTCTTAATGTAAAAAGTCAGATGAAATATTCTTTCAGAAATCGCTAAGACATGGGAAGACCAGGATTGGTCAGACTTGATTTCTATATCACTATCATCAATTTTGCAACGGTCATAGGAAAGAACAGCTTCACTTAACTTTCTTTTACATCGGAAACTGAAGTTAAATGTTTGACATTTGGAAGGACCATTGGACGAAGACCATTTGCTAACTCTTGATAGAAAGTTTTCATCTTAGTGACTCAAAGTACACTTCTCTAGACCATATAGAAGGACAGACTTTACATTAAGGTTGAAGTTCTGAATCTTGTAGTTAATGTTGAGTGCAGCAGATCTCTAAACTGATTTCAGAATAATGAAAGCCTGTCTTGCTTTTCCGACGTTGCCTTTGACATCTTCATCCATGCCGCCTGCCTGTATTTGAAACAACATTGTTTACAGAAGTGAAACACACGGATAGATCGTAATTGAATCTAACTTGTGTTTTAATCCATTTGACGCTTTATGAAACTAGTAGATTACTAGCTTATGTTCACTTTTCAAGTAATCTCAGCTTACATAATCATTGAAAGACAATTTTATTATGGAGTCTAAAGAAATTGGTGAGTCATCGCAAACGAATTCATCCTGAAATCTTAATGCGAACTGATAGATATTATTACACTTTAGCTTTTTGCTCTAAGAGCCACTTGTGTTTGTCTAGGACTGATAAAAGTACATACAATGAAGATTATTACTTATTCTCATATACCTATTCTTATAGAGACCTTACAGTGATTCTAGCATTAAAAGTACTTTCTAAAAAGGAATTATCAGCTTGTACATTCCAGTTTCTGTATAAACGTTCCATTGTTCAAGGTATATGCGAAGTAAATGATGATAGCATAAAATAATTTTTCAATGAGACCTGTGTTTGTGAAGTCTGCTGACTGATTTGGAACCGATTTCTGTGAACAGGTGTGGTGTACCCATCAAGTATCTTGTGGTGTTCAGTAAAATGAACACAAGAGATAAGTATTTCAAATTCCTTTTTTTCATCCAAGACAGACAACGCTAAGTAGTGCAACAGTAATATGCTCATTTCGTTCTCTTCAGATGTCATTGTAAGTATGTAGGTAATTAATTATTTCAATATAGAAAATATCCCCATTTAGACATTTGGAAAACACAAAAGACTGAGCGAAGAAACATTTACTTTTCAATTAGATCCTCTTCTCTGGCTCTACTCTAATATATATAGCATTTTTACAATACACAACAATTTACCAAACAAGTGGTGACACTGTTTAAATATTGTTAACAAACATATCACCACTTGTTTGGTAAATTGTTGTGTATTGTAAAAATGCTATATATATTAGAGTAGAGCCAGAGAAGAGGATCTAATTGAAAAGTAAATATTTCTTCGCTCAATCTTTTGTGTTTTCCAAATTAATTATTTGGTGAACTTCACATTCACAGCCATGAAATGACACAACTTTAAGGAACTTCTGGAAATCTGACAGCTCTACACAGTACATTTTTCTATTTTACATTTTACTGAGAGGTTTTTTGTAATTCTAGTTACAAGAGCACGTTAGCGTCTGTTTATTGGGTAGAAATCAATTCGCTTCAGCCAATCAGTGATATATCACTGTTCTCTTGCAATAACATCAATGAGTGTATGTCATCATAATCAACTTGCATTTCAGCTATATCATAAGACTGATTGACTCATCGAGTCTCAGCCTAGAACTTTGTACAAAACTGCAGGAGTTCAACTTACCACACTCCATGTAGCACACAGAGGTGGTAGACAAAAGAGAGAGAAAATATTCAGAAGAGCTGTAATAAAATAGTTGCCTTCTCTGAGCTGGCTGGTTTAATTGCGGAGCTTTCGTCGTCCTTCTGGACAACATGAACAAATCAAAAACATTCAAGTGTATGACAATGAAATAATGGTGTCCTTTGATTTCACAGCATTATATACTTCAATTAGTCCAAAACTAGCAAAAGAAACTATGCAACAAGTACTTACTACATAGTGATGAAAACATAAAAACGCCATGTTCAACTCGGATAGAATTCATAGAATTATGCCTTACAACATACTTCCAATTCAATACTCAAATATACGAACAGATAAAAGGAGCACCAATGGGATCATCGCCCATATCAAGATTAATAGCTGAAGCCGTTATGCAAAGATTAGAATTAATAGCTCTACCTATAATTAAACCAAAATTCTGGGTAAGTTACGTTAATGGTACATTTGTAATAATAATTAAAGGAAATGATTTGGAATATACCCACAAGTTAATAAACAACATATTCGAAGATATCGAATTCACAAGAGAAGAAGAATTCGACAACAAAATCCCACTTTTAGATGTCCTAATCAGGAGAATTAACACAGGAAACTCAGAAACAATAGTTTATGGAAAATCAACGCACACAGACCAAATGCTCAACTATAATAGTGATAACCCAAAGGAAGCTGAGCGCAGACATTGTTTAAAAGAGTTCAAGCACACTGTAGCACTATTCCGGTGTTGAAGAGAATGGAGGCAGAACACCTACTAACCATCTTCAAAAAGAATGGATATCCCCACAATTTCTTCAAAAAGTGTTTAAAATTGAGTCACAAAACCAACAAGAAACCACCATCAAATACTGCAAGAAAATTCATCCTACCATATATAAAAAATATCTCTGAAAAAACAGCTAATGTTGAAACCGTTTGAAATAGATATAGCACACAAGCCAGCCAGCACAATCACTTCATTCGATATTGTGCTAACCCAAAATATCCAACAAAAAAAGAAGATAAAATTAACACCATTTACAAAACAAATTGTGTTAACTGTAACGGACATTACACTGGTTAGATTGGGCATTCCCTTCGAATCAGAATCCAGGAACACAAATTGGCTGTGAAAATACATGATATATATTCCTGTTTCATATCAACGCATATAGATTATTATGGACATCAATTTGATTGGGATAATGTCGAAATTTTAAACAGAGGAAACACCAAATTCGCCAGAGAATTCCTAGATGCCTGGTACTCAAACGAATATGTGATTAGCAAACATGTTAATATAGACCAAATCTACCAACTAATAAAAAGTAAATCATGTGACGAAAAAGTTTAAAATCCAGGTAAGTAAAAAATGATCAATACAGATGTAAATCGACAACAACCTATCATGAAGATGGTTACCAGGAGACGCAATTCTATCACTCATGGAAAATTTAAATCAGTTTACTTTATGCTAAAACTTGCATTGAAGGGCGATGTTGTCCAGAAGGACGACGAAAGCTCTGCAATTAAACTAGCCAGCGCAGAGAACACAACTAATTGCAGAGCTATAATAAGTCAAAATCTAAGGGATGAAGAATAGCAACATGAGAACACATGAGGATTTAATGAATATGGGATGTTACAAAGAGTGAATACCACTGAGCCACTGAAAACGTTTCTGAATCATATCACCAGTAGTCTTCAGCATCCTGAGAACCCGAACCAGGCAAACTACACCTTTCAATGTAAGCTCAGAACCACTTTCAAAAACATCATGGACTGATACCAGCTTTTGGTTTGACCATTTTAACATTTTTACTACGTAATCCCATGTTAGCTAACGTTTAACGATGGCTTGGCATGCTTAACATATGTCCTAGACATCTCAGTCGATTTACCCTCGCAACCTCATTGATTAATTTCACTTCCTTACCTACCACTCTACGCCTAACCGCAATACTAGTCACCATACTATAATACATAACACAGGCGATTCAACACAAACATTTGTGTTCAAAAATAGCTAACCTTTTTTTATATCTTTCACTCTAAGTGACCATGTCTCGTCGCAATAGCACTCTCACTCATACTTTAGGTAATTCATGTGGAAATTAGTCAGTAATGCACAGCGGATAGAAATAAAGTTTTTTGGGGGGTTTGTATTGCTTGGACCAACTTCAAGCTTGATTTCATCTCCCATACAAATATTGTGTTACAGACAGTTTATGAATTCAAATTGTCGGTTTGCGGAGATTTGATTGGTTACAGTATTCCATCATCAGCTGACATCGGTTAGAGGACCAATGGAAAACCTGCAGGGAGTACTGGACAGCTGTATCATCCTAGTTTGGGACTCTTCACAGCCTGCACTCACCGCCAGGGTTCGAAACCAGGACTAAGGCGAGTCGGTAAACCAACAAGCCACTAAGATCCGGTTCACTGACTTTTGAACTTCTGCCAACTGACGACAGTGCGACCACCAACCAATGGCATTGCAGGCGAATATATGTCCTCACGCCCAACCTGTTGTACCCCGCTGGTCAAGATTTCCAATTAAAACCCAGGTGACTACTAACCTGAATAGGGCCAGTGAACATCAGAACCCCGGTGGGTGCTTACTGTGAAGAATCTCAAACAAGGAGGAAACGGCTGTCCAGTACTCCCAATTTTATCAGTTGTTAAGTTTTCAGTTTTCACACGTTAACATTTTTCAAAATGTGTGTTATTATTGAACCTTTAACAGTATGTTACATAAATCAAAATCCAGAGATGATGTAACAAATTTGTTTATAAACATTCATACACAAATAGCAGATATTATTCATAAACAATGTGTACACGTTTTGATATTATTTGAAACAGTTTCAAACAACACTTAAAATTTTAAAACAAATTGTTCATTTTTAGATTTGAAGCCAATAGTTAATGAAACTTTCATCATTTTTAGTGACAGCTACACCATCAGTTAAAATTTACCACAAGAAATTTGAGCATAATTCTGTGGAGAGTTTTCAAATCATTCACTTAATCTTAAGATTAGAAATGTTTCAGGGAATAGCGTACACAACCCTTTGATATACAAGTATATCCTGTAGATTATTTCAGTTGCTGAATGCTCTGAGCGGTCATAAAAGGATTTATCATCCTATGAAATTATTTTCAAAGCACGCGAGGGATTTTCGTTTCTGCGTTCCTTTACGTTCCGCCTGGAACAGAAGGCTTCGAACTTGAACTTAGATGTTTCACTAGCGCTGGTGTTTTATTGCTGAGTGAGGTTGCTAGCTTCATGAGTGACCTTTCCTCTTTATGAGACTAACTACCGGCTAAGCGAGGCTTAGAAGTGTGTCTGCCGGGAACAGAACTTGAACCACATGCGTGGATGGCAGGCTTTCTACTATTAAACCACTGACACAAAAGGAATAGATACTGAACAAAGAATACTCTTTTCGATAACTTCATCATCAAGCTCTACAGTTATATATACATTATAGTGAATGAATGAATTAATGTTATGAACAATATTAATGTTGTTTAAATAACATCGAATCAATAATATTAATAGATTACAGTTCAGTAGCATCAACATAACAATAAACTGAATGTAAGAAAAATCAGGAAAGATAATAATACAAATTCATGAATTTATAGTCTCTACTGAAGGCCAGGGCAGAAGTAGTGGCTGGACTTGTTTCTTTTGCACGCAGAGCACTGGTTGTTTGAGGCTAATTGCGATAGACTTTGTTTAAATAAAGCAAGAACAACAGTGTTACCATCATTTATTTCGTCGGCTTCTCATCAGCTGCTCACAGCCTAAAAAATGTGAGGTTTACCTACAGAAAAGTTTTAAAATACTTGCAAATTTTACATGTTGTCAGTTGACAGAAAGTTTCACAATTAGTGAAAAGTGCTCAGAAAATTTGATGATGCATATAGCAATATTGAGTTCACTATGGAACATGAAAGTGACAGAAAGTTCACTTCCTCGACATTGCCATGGAATGCCTAGAAGACGGTAGTCTTCAAAAGTCAATTTATCGAAAGCCTACATAGAAAGGACAATACTTACATTACAATAGCTTTTGTTCAAATAGCTTTAAACGCGGTCTAGTCAAGACTCTGTACTATAGAGCGAGAAGAATATACTCTATAGAGAAATTAGAGGAAGAATTTGAGTTTCTTGAGGAGATGTTGAAGAGCAATGGATACCCTCAAAGGTTCATCAACAAGTATGGAAGATCTGAAGTCACAAGTGTAAAACAAATCACAGTGAGAAAAAAGCCAACCTACTTTCAGCTTGATTATAAAGGTGAAAACATTACAGTGATGATCAACAGATGGCTGAGTACATCACTAGCTATAGCCTATCCTGCAGCTAAGCTCGTTCCTGTCTATCGAACAACTTGCTCTTTGGTGCAATCAAAAATCGATAGATATCCTTCTCATGTTAACCCCAACTGTATATACAAATTTACATGTATCTGCGGGAGCTGTTACATTGGAAGGACAGAAAGAAGGGCATATCTACGATTTTCTCAACATGTACCAAAAAGCCTACGTCTCAAGGGAACAAATGCTTTTAACAGTGCCATCGCCAGGCATCTCCTCGACACAGGTCATCAGGTGGAAATCGAGAAATCTTCTAAAATTATCAACAGACAAAGAAGCTCCATTCTCCTCAAGTTTGCTGAAGCAATTTCTATCAAACGCTTCAAACCAGATTTATGTGTTCAGAAAGAAGCAGTTATTAGTCTTTCCTTGCCATGGTAACTGGATGTCTTTATTCTCTACTCTGATTACGTAATCTTTGTCTTTAACCTCACCCCTCTTTTTTATAATCTGTAATATTGCTTGTCTCTTGTTTCTATGACGTGATTTGAACTCAGTACATCGTTACCAAATTTATTAGTTACTCATCATCTTACTCACCTCTCGTCTTTATTACGTAACTCCTTTACCATTGTATGCATACATTTATTTTGACTTGAACTGCCTGTGTAAAAACTATATAAGCACAATTTTCTGAGCACTTTTCACTAATTGTGAAACTTTCTGTCAACTGACAACATGTAAAATTTGCAAGTATGTTAAAACTTTTCTGTACGTAAACCTCACAATTTATTTAGGCTGTGAGCAGCTGATGAGAAGCCAACGAAATAAATGATGGTACCATATTATTCTGCACAAATCACTGTTGTTCTTGCTTTATTTAAATTCATCAAGGGGAATAAATGCATGATAGACTTTGTTGTTTGGAGCATGCGGTACATCGGTGTTTTTAGCATTTTATTAGGCACCCGGTAGATGATAGAGAAGGATTCTTCAACGCTAGCTATATGGCCAGTTTGCACCAGATGCTCTAATATCGAACTGTTGATGGTTTTCACGAGAGCTTTACTTAGCCATACTGGGAGATTTTCTCAAGCACGAAAAATCAAGTTCCTAGAGCAACGGCCGACATGACATGAGTAATTGCAAACGACCTGTACAAATCAGTAAACCATGGTTGTTATGTAGAAATGTTCCACAATTCTGTTACTGTTTTATTACTTCATTTCTCAGCAACCTCTTCATCTGGTTACCAAAAATGATGCAAGTCAGGCAGGGAAAAAATGCAGAACACTTCTACTTGGATTTGGATAATTTGGAAAGTCGCATTAAACAGTGGGGATTAATGTAACAAATTTTTCGCTGTTCATACTGCTCAATGGTGTATTGAGTGTAGCTACATACTTTTAGAACTGAGTTTCGTAATTTTCTTGAGAATGGGTTTTAAAACAATGGATGTTCATCTTGTCCATGCTTCCCAAGTATTGTGCAGTGTTTCGAAGTTTCTGTAGCGATTGGATTGAATTTTCATCAGAAACGCCATCCAGATCTTCACCGCTAGTGTCAAGTCAAAGCTTCTGTATAGTTCACCGGAAGCATTTCCAACAGGCTGCTGGAGGCTTTTATCAACAGATACCTTTTCTGGTTCAATGTAGAAGAAGAGATGGCCAGGCAGAAAGGATAGGTAGAGAGAAAATCTGATACCAAACTAACCAAGAACATATTGCCCAACAAATTTGCAGAAAAAAGTGGAGATGGATTAGGCAAACGCTAAGGAGTCCATTGAGTGACATTACGCGCCAGGCAGTTACTTGAGTGTAAAATGGTTAAGCGTGGGCTTGAAGATAATATGGAGGTGGCTGTGTCAAGAAGAAATGAGAGCTTATGCGCAGTCGAGCTAATAAAACTGCAGGGAACCGAGTGAAATGTACATTATATGGAAGACTTATGCTGCACCCGGAACTCAAAAGGATGAATATTCAGCTGCATTTCTTAGTAATCGTTTGGATGTACATATACAGAAGAAAATGGAGATAGATTGAGCAAACGCTAAGGAGTCCATTGAGTGATATCACGCGCCAGGCGGGTCCCTGAGGTAACCTGGCTAGGAGACGAAAGAAAAGTTAAGTGTGGGTCTGAGGGTGGCACTGAGGTGACTGTGTGAGGAAGAGATGAGAGCTCATGGACAGTCGAGCTAAAAAGACTGAAGAGAACTGAGTGGAACAGACATGCTATAGAAGCCTCATGTTACACTCGGAACTCAAAGAAATAAATGTTCAGCTACATTTCTTAGCAATCATCTGGATACACATAGCTGCATACTCAGTTAACTAACATTATAGAAGATTTTCTCATAGTTCCTCTAGTAATTCTCTTTCAGGAAAGATCCTATGGTCTTTCTGTTGCAAAACCAACGATCCGTTTCATTCATGTTAAGAGACTATCCTAGGTAGTCAAAGCAGATAACTGGTCCATCTTGATCTCTTTTAGGATATGTCACTCTACGCCTTGTTTAGAAGGAACTGGACGTTTTATCACCTTAGATTTCACCGTCACAACCTCGAATATTAGTAAAAGAAGACATCTATTAATAAAATATAACTTGCTCACCTGTAATATCAGCTTGTGATGGACGAAACAAATCCACAATACCAATCTCCTCTAAAGGTTTGACAAGATCAATCGTCTTCTCCAACTTGAACTTTGGCATTCTTAAAGAAACTGTAGTTTCCTTTAGTTTGCCCACATATTTACTTAGTATTTTATTTCCGTTAAGAACTTCAACAGGCTTACTAAGTTCCCATTTATTAAGTGGCAAAATCACCACAAACGTGAAACGAGTATTCTGAAGAAACGAAAAATTAAATCCAAAAAACAAGAAAGTGGCATAATTACACATATGGATAAATTATATAAAATCACTTTCTTCAGCGCCAGCAAAATAAATAGTGAAACACTAAGACGGTACTTAGCAACTCTCCTTGATAATTCAGACTGTGTTAGTTTAACTTTGTATGGTAGGAAGCAAAATATAATTTTTGCCTCTTCAACTGAAAACATTCTTCAGACCTCTATAATTCTATGAGTTTGCGTAATGAGCAATGTTATACACTGACTACCATTAAATAATGGCGTTTACAAAAGTATAGATAAGGGTTTTGAAAAATAGGTGTCATAAAATTCCTAAAATCATTGATCCGGGTTCCTTATCTTTATCTTTATCATTTACTTTAAATCAATATCAGAAAGATATAAGTTTTGATACTCACTTCTATATTCAACGTGTCATACCTTCAGCAGAATCTCTTAGATTAAGTTATGACAATGAGATTATCTTGACAGGTCTTACACAGAAGTTATACTCATTTTGAAAACAACATGAATACATTGGAAAGTGTATTTTTGATTACTCATTAGTCACACTTCAATTTTCCATTTGAAGAGTTCTCAACGTCATCTTTAGTTGAACATTCTTAAAACCTCTTGATCTGTAAATGATGACAATAAACTATTGACCTTATTCGTCTAATTAATCTCAAACAAAAGAATAAGTCCAGATTCATATTCAGTGTGTTTTGGGCACTGAACATTATTCTCCCCCTTTTGGCTTTGGTTTCATGCCGTTCGCGAAACGTTTCGGGTATCTATTTGAGTCAGGATATAAGTATAAAACTTGGGCACTGTGGTAGAGTATACTTTCATTATGGATAAGATTTTATCTTGATAAATCACACAGTGTTGTACAGTAATATTAACTGATGACCACGTTTCGAGCACAAATTATTACCGCTCATAATCATATCAAGTCACTCACACACCTTTTAGCTTCATAATGATGATAATATAGTGTTATCAAAAAAATGCAACAAGATGGGAAATAAGATTTTTTTACAGTAAAAATAAGTAACTCGTTACAATGTAATAATGTGAATTCAATACATTTTAACATATTCAATGTTTGAAGGTTTGATTGGTCACAGGATTTCATCATAAGGTGACATTAGTTAGAGAACCATTGGAAAACCTGAGAGTACTGGACAGCTGTTTCGTCCTAGTTTGGGACTCTTCATCAGTATGCGCCCACCGGGATTCGAACCCAGGACCTTCTGGTTACAAGGCCAGCTAGCCCGTATGCCATTAAGCCTCTGGGACCCGATACAATGGCCCATGAATTCCAACTCCTGCTAACTTCTGGCTAGGGGTCGCGCTATGTCGTGAATTGGCAGGAGTTGGAATTCATGGGCCATTGTATCGGGTCCCAGAGGCTTAATGGCATACGGGCTAGCTGGCCTTGTAACCAGAAGGTCCTGGGTTCAAATCCCGGTGGGCGCATACTGATGAAGAGTCCCAAACTAGGACGAAACAGCTGTCCAGTACTCTCAGGTTTTCCAATGGTTCTCTAACTAATGTCACCTTATGATGAAATCCTGTAACATTTTAACATATTTTATTATTCTCCGATTTGACTAGTAGTGATATCTTCCATATCTCTGGTATTTGAGTTGAGTCACTTCTGTTGCATGTGTTGGGTGTACAGTCAATATCCTAAAGAGTAATATAGGTAAGTGGAGTGCGAGAGAGATTGATTACTAAATCCTGGTTCGTCAAGTTTACACCCAACATATGCAACAGAAATAACTCAAAGCGAATACCAGAGATATGAAGGATATTATTACCACCAGTCAGTCAAATCAGAGCAGGATAATAAATAATCTCAAAATTCTATTTCAATTCAAGCACATCATAACATTCTAACAAGTTACTTATTTTGACTATAAAAACACTCGTCTTATTTCCCATCTGATTGTATTTGACTTATAGCACTAGTATTATTATTTCTGAATGCACATTATCTTATATTGATTTTTATTCGAATGTCCAATTATCAATTTCACTCATGTATATAAATAAAGCAAGAATGTTGTGTGAGTACCTTGATATGAATATGAGCGGTAATAATTTGTACTCAAAACGTGGTCATCAGTTAATATTACTGTACGACAACACTGTGTGATTTCTCAAAATAAAATCCTATCCATAATTGAACCAGGATACTTTTAAGAAATAAGAGCTCTTCTTCTAGGCAGTCAGTACTGCAAATTCTTCTGATACGATGAGCAGGTGATGAAATGATAAGAGCTACTTTCAACTCAGAGGGATCTAACGACAGAAGTTTATTAGTTGGCCATCCCATGATGCATTCCTATGGATCGATCTTTTCAGAGTTATAATATATCTTCTTGTCAATTCTACATCGAGAAATGTACTGTTTGATTCATTTCTAATTGCAATGTAAATTTAATTAAAGGATGGTAGTTATTAAATTCTTGTAAGATGCAATTTAAACAGGAATCATTATGACAGACTATAAAACTGTCGTTGACATACCTTTTGTACAACAGTAATTTGTCGGTTGTTGATTCTAAGATTCCACTTTCCTAATTGACAGTAGAGCAGCCTTCAAAAGGTGGGCCAAGAGGAAAGCCAGTGGAACTCAGAAAAGCCATAATTGAACCCCTCATTGTGACATCTGTCATAACATCTCAACTGACTCATCATTCAGAGTTATTTATAAAGTAAAAAAAAGTCTACCAAAAGCCATTGTGCTTGCGAATTCCGTGTACTACAGAGGCCTCCACCATATGCATTGGAAAGACGGAGGTATGTGTTCAAAAGAAACTAGTTCAACCTCTACATTTACCGTGGATCTAGTTCGTTTTGACTCCTTAGTTTTCATCCCATTTTTTCATTCCCTTAAATTTCTTTCATCTCCAGTTAAAAATGATTATTGGCTGGAGGATTTCATCATGAGCTGACATCAGTTAGAGGACCATTAGAGAACCTGGGGGTACTGCACAGCTAATTCGTCAGACTAGTTTGGGACTCTTCGCAGTACACACCCACTGGGATTCGAACCCAGGACCTTCTGGTTACAAGGCGAGCTCGTAGACCATCGAGCCACTTGGACCCGATCAAATGGTCCTTGAATTCTAACTTCTGTCAATTCACGACATAACGCGACCACTTCGCAATGTCTTCTTCGATGAGTTACTGCCTCATCTTCAACTTGCTGCACCCTGCTAGTCACGGCTTCCCACTAGAACCCCAGGTTGACTGCCTGAATAGGGCCAGTCTCTAGTGAGAGTCAGGTAGATTTTCAATTGTTGGTTTGTTAAGGGATTTTGTTCGGTTGGTTGGAGGACCCGGTGGGTGCGTACTACTGAAGAGTCTCAAACTAGACCAACGAAACGACTGTCCAGTACTCTCTGAAGGTTTTCCAATGGTTCTCTAACTGATGTCAGCTTATGATGAAATCCTCCAACCAATCAAACAAAATCCCTACAAAAACCAATACTTGAAAAACGATTATTATTTCAATTTGTTTCCATGCTCGTCCTGTTCACACTTTTCTTTTTTTAAAATCATTTTTCATACTGGGCAGCTATTTTCTAATCTCGTGTAATTTTGTTTCTAAGCCCCTTGTAATCTATATTCACAACTTCGAACTTTCACATCAAGTTGAAAATTATTATCACCTTTAACCTCCTTCGATATTCTGTAGAATGAAATAATTGTACCTATGTAAACTTTTGTTTGTAAATTCGAATGTACAGCATTTGAAATGAATGAAATAGCCGAAAAGATATCCTTTCTGCTGAACTTCCTCGTTATTTTTTCTCCTTAATGTCCTGATGGGTATTTGTTGTGAATAGGGTTGTTAAGTAGTTGGCTGTTCATATTTTTAATCGCATAGATTTTGAGAGAAACTTCATTCATCAAACCCTTTTAAAATGATGAGATGTTTGCATTATTCAGTATCTAACTGGTATCTAGCTACTTATATCAATCACTTAGTAGTATATAGTGTTGTCGCATTTTATTCGCTTTCCTAATTGCCTTTTATCGTATCAACTTGACTGATCACATATTGTGATTACAAAATGTTTGGTTTCCTGGAGAAAATGAGGTGAAATTTCTGCTCGAGCTGGGAATCGGTTTTCAAATATGAGTTAAGGTCTCAGTTATTTACACGAAATGTTTTAACTATGACCATGGATGACTTTTGTGCGTCCGTGGCTCTCCGACCATGCACATGGTCTGGGGTTCCATCTCCGACCGACGCACTCTTTTACCTCGCTAAACGAGAAATAATGCTGGTAAAGAGGAAAGGTTGGTCATGAGGCTAGCAACCCCATCCTGTAAAATAAACACTGCTACAGAAACTTCAAGCCACCAACTTGAAGCCTTATGTTCCACTGGGGAAAGTGAAGAAAAAAAATTGATGATTTTGGGAATGAATCTTCTACCGAAATCTGCATCATAACAACAATGCCACAACTCAAACAGTAAATAGAGTAAAAATATTTCTTACCCGAAAAGGTTTACTGATCATTTCGAAACCATCCTTCTGGAATTTCTCGTACAATAGCACTTCTTCACTAGCCATCATTGGAACTTTTAAATTACGCCTAGGAGAAACACTAAAAGTTTCTATTCGTGTATAGTGTGGTTCAAATGGATTTTCCCAGTAGTCTAAAAGGAAATGAAATTGTGTTAGGTATTTTGAAAATATTTTTTATATATATTCAGCATTGATTTAACTGGCTTGCAGTGTTAGATGGTTAGAAGTAATCTACAGGAAGATTTGGATATAGGTTTCTTGCCTTTTGCTAATCGTCAGCAAGGCGTATCTGCAAACACACAGTGTTAAAAACAGAACATATCTCTAGCTTCTTGACACATATAAACTCACTAGTAAAGGGAATAAAATTCACATTTGAATCAGAAAATGAACAAGGAGAATTAACTATGTTAGACTGTAAAATAAAACGAAAAGAAGAAGGTAAACTGCACACTAGCGTTTATAAAAAGCCAACGCATTCTGCTCATAGATATTTAGATTTTAATTCATCTCATCCGCTGTCTGCTTGTGAAGGCAGGCTTAGCTAAGTGTCTAACAAACTGAGCAGTTGAACTAAGCACTACAGGAAAAGTCCTAAATGATGAAATGAAACAGATAGAAGAAGCGTTGGTATCAAATAACTAACTATCCTATAAAATTCATTGAGAAAATCGAAAAAGGCCCAAATCAAGATCAAAATAATGGTGAAACTGATAATAATAACATACATAAGAGAGAATATAAGTCATCTACAGTTATACCACATAAAGAGGGGACATCTGATACCCTACGTAGGATTCTAAATAAAGCAGGAATTAGGGTAGCATTTAAACCTACAAACTCACTCAGGGACAAACTCTGTAGGTTAAAGGACCCAGTGGACCCAATTAGACAAAATAATATGATTTTGTGGATCCAATTACAGGTACACACACAAATTCTATAAAAGAATGTCGGGGAAGATTGAAAAATAGGATAAGGGCTATAAATGGATCTCAAAAGGATCTCACTTACAGTCATATAAGTACAGAACGTGGTGTGACTTTTCTGTTGACACTTTTATGCTAAACTGGGAGATATTTCTGTCACATGTTAGAGAAAGATACCCTATGTAACAGTTTTATGCAGTTTTTATGTGTTTTTCTCCATAAATATACGTTTTCCTTAATCAAAAATCCCTCTTTCATGTGATTGCTTAAAGTTTAATTTTGCCGTTGACAGCTTTCAGTGAATTTCCTCTAGCTGTCTAACTTTAATTCAAAGTGAACTACTGCGGTGGGTTTCTTAGCTCGGCAACCTCATTACAAACTTAACTGATTGAAATTTGTCAGCACTAAAGAATGGCCAGCATGTTACAATTATTTACTCCTTGTGTTCTGAGTAGCACATAAGACCTCAGAGATACATTATTATTGCAAGCTGTTCCTTGACATCATATTCAACTGGCATTAAAACTGCTTACAAACTTTCACATCTTCTTCATGTTATCCTTGAGCTTCAAGCCCGTCGCTTCTTATTTAGGTTCCACTAAAGGTACTACCTGAGGTGTTATAACACTGGGATGTCTCTTCAGCATATGATCAATCTATCTCCCTTTCCTTCACCATTTTGTTGAACAACTGATCATTGCCTGTATCAATACCAGAGTTCCTCTGTTTCCTGCTTCACTTTTGTGGCTGGCTACCGAAGGTAGATTTTGATGAAAATCCGTTATCTGTTGGAAATGTTTTCGACGATGCACTCGCTGAATCTCAGAACCATGTAGAAGCACTGATTTGACATCAGTGCAGAAGATCGGATCGTGTTCCTTGTACCAAGTGCTAGAGATCTTCACAATGATTTCAGAATAATAAAAGCTTATTCTTCTTTCTCGATCCTCGTTGACCTTGACATCCTCATGCGCATCACCTACAGCTGAAACTGACTTCCCCTTTTACTTAATGCGTTTTAACAGCACACGGTTTCATGTTGATTAGACATTCAGAAACACTAAGTATACTTTTGAGCAAAAAGAAAGTTGCAGAGAAAGAACACATCCTTTAAACTTGTTAAGTATGCAAAAGAGAGTATTACAGGCACACTTCCACATAAAGATGTGTTTGAGAAAATTTTATGAAACCTTTCTTAACACATATTTTATCTTGGTGTGGTTGTGTTCTCTGAGCTGGATGGTTTGGTTGCGAAGCTTTCATTGCTCTTCTGAGCAACATCTTCAGCGCATACTTCGATGTGAAGTGAGCTTTTAGAATTCTCTATGAGTTTATTAGTCATCTCTTCTAGTAACCTTGAACGTGATTGGTTGTTTTCGTGTGACATTTCACCCCCTAGTTTGCTTGTCTCAGTGCTGGCTGCTTCTTTGGTCTGAATGTCGTTAGTCATTCCTTCTGCTAACCTTGAACGTGATTGGTTGTTTTTGTGTGACTTCTCACTTTCTAGTTCACTTGTTTTGGTGTTGACTGTTTCCTTGACCTGAAGTTTGACTTTGTTTTTGTGTGAATTTCTTCGTATGGATTGGTATATTTTGTCAATCTCTATGTGTCTATTGATTGCGGATTCATTTGAATACCAGGCCTCTAGGAGTTCTCTGGCATTTTTGCAGTTCCCTTTGTCTAAGATTTGAACATTGTCCCAGTCGAATTGGTGCCCGTGGTTGTCTGCATGTAGTGATATGAGGGAGTGTATGTCGTGTCTTTTGACAGCTAGTTTGTGTTCGCGAATGCGAAGACGAAGAGGGCGTCTACTTTGACCAATGTAATGTTTGTCGCAGTCGTTGCAACTTATCTTGTAGATGACCGTAGTTTTGTCTTCTTTTGCCGTTGAGTCCTTTGGTTTACATAGAACTGAGTGTAGTGACTTTGTTGGTTTATGAGGTTAGCAGAAGGAATGACTAACGACATTCAGACCAAAGAAGCAGCCAGCACTGAGACAAGCAAACTAGGGGGTGAAATGTCACACGAAAACAACCAATCACGTTCAAGGTTACTAGAAGAGATGACTAATAAACTCATAGAGAATTCTAAAAGCTCACTTCACATCGAAGTATGCGCTGAAGATGTTGCTCAGAAGAGCAATGAAAGCTTCGCAACCAAACCATCCAGCTCAGAGAACACAACCACACCAAAATCATCCACCTGAGCTACAAATCTTCCCTATTATACTTATTTTGTCTTTGATTTCGCCCTTGACTCAGGATGGTCTAGTCGTTTAAGACATTCACTGTTTAGTGTAAGTGTAGAACTTGGCCAGTGTTGATGTAGAATGTAATTCCATAAAGGATAAGTTTATTTTTAAATATCACACGTCAATGCGGTATTAACAAGTGGATGACGTTTCCAAGCAAAATTTATTGCTCACAATCATATCAAGGTTTTTACTGTATAATATTACCATTCAAAATTCAAATTTTCATAAGTTCATTTTTAAAATTTTTCATCTCCTTTGGTAGTGGATGAAATGATATCACCAGTCAATCTGATTAGATGAATAAAAAATCGAATGATTACACATTTCAAACTTCAGTTTCTAGTGTGGTGATTTTTTTATGAAACCTTTTATCACTAAGTCATACTTGGAAATACATCTGACCAATTAATACAACCATTACAGGAGGTCACTGCTTAATCATGATCTGTATACATGAAGAATTATAGTTTCTTAAGTAAAATAAAAAGCGAACATTATCTTCGTTTCTAAGTACATAAAATGTCTCCAGTTCATTGTAGATGGTTGGAGGCAATCGGCAGGAAGCCTTAGAACTAGGTGCTGCAGTCAGAGATGTTACCACTGGGTGACGCGGGTCCGAATCTCAGAAGGGACATCAGTTCCTTCAAAGTTGCAGATACACCTTGCTGACTGGTGAGTGCCAACTAGCACGAAAACTAGGTCAGACTTGGTTTCCTGCCGATTGCCTCCAACCATCTAATATAATGAAATCAGTGTGCACCGTGGTGGTGGGCACATTGCAAACCTGACTGATAGAATTCAGTCTGCACCAAAGAAAGGACTAGACACATCACACTAGTTACTAGTGTCCAATGGAAGTATGCCTCCAGTTCACTCCTAAATCCTTTTTCCCTGTAAATGTATGTGAATGTGCTGAAATCGGCGAAATGACAGAAGTTAGTGTTCATATACCACTGGGTTCCTCAGCAGTGGGTGAATGCTTAACGTGCTCTCCTCTTAAACCGAATGTTCTTATTTCAATCCCCTGTGTGCGTACCGATGAGGAGCACTAAACTAGGACAAAACAGATATCCAATACTCCCTGGTTTTCAGTAGTTCTCTAACTGAAGTCATTTCCTTGGTCAAACTTTAAATCAGTCAATTCCCTACAAACTAACCCTTTAGAAAATTGCATGACTGTTTAAATTGTGTACTTGTAACTCACCTTTAAAGTAGAATACACTTATCATTATCATCCAGGTATCTTTTGGAATTTCACGAGCACTTGTAAAGAATTTTTTCACTAGTCCATAAGAGTGTTCATCAACCCAATGATTTATATTGATTGCAGCACTAGTCCGATTTCCGAAATCCACCTGAAATGAAATTATAAGTAATTTCCTTTTTTTATTCACTAATAGTTATTTAATCAACGTGTTAATCAAAATAATCCGTTGAAATTTTGATATTATGATACTAAGCAAACTAAAAAAAACTATTTTAATTTGCCATCTGTGAAAGCTGATGAGTTAGAAAAATATGCGACGATAAAGAATCTAGTGCTTCAGTGATTCAATGATAGTGCGCTCACCAAAGACGTCGGATGTCTTGGTTCCGTTCACGGTCGATGCATTCCCAAACCTCACTCAACCGGTAGAAAGCCGTGAAAAGAAGAAGGGTCGGTAGTGAGGCTAGAAAAAACAGTTCCACCTATATTGAAGCTCCAGAAACTTCTTATGTCCCACTCTGAACTCAAAGGAATGAAACAAATCTCAGTGCAATAACTCCATAACAACGCTATTATCTACGTACTACCGACGATTCCCAAACTGGGATGAAACAGCTGTCCAGTACTCCCTGGCTAGTTTTCAATGGTTCTTTAACTGATATCAATCCTTGATCACAGTTGGAAAACAAATCAAATTCTTACAAATCAACTTTTAAGAATAAGTAAATAAAAAAGGATATTTCATGATTTTGGGAAGAAAGCAATAATAAATAACAAATATTATATCTTAGATCTCGTAAGTTTATTACAACCTATTTAACACGTGTAATTAATGCATGGGAATTCAATTTAAAAGTATTGGTTTTGTAGGGATTTTGTTTGATTGCATGGAGGATTTCATCATGAGCTGACATCAGTTAGAGAACCACTGGAAAACCTGCAGGGAGTACTAAACAGCTGTTTCGCTCTAGTTTGGGACTCTTCACAGTACGCACCCACCCCCATGGTTCGAACCCAGGACCTTCTGGTTACAAGGCGAGCAATGGAATTCGCAATGTCTTCTTCGATGAGTTACTGCCTCATCTTCAACCTGCTGCACCCTACTGGTCACGGCTTCCCACTAGAACCTCAGGTTAACTGCCTGAATAGGGCCAGTCACTAGTGAGCATCAGATTTATTTTCAAGTATTGGCTTTGTAGGGATTTTGTTTGATTGCACGTAGGATTTCATCATGAGAAGCCGTGACCAGAAGAGTACAGCAGGTTGAAGATGAGGCAATAACTCATCGAAGAGGACATTGTGAAATGGTCGCGCTATGTCGTGAATTGGCAGAAGTTAAAATTCAAGGACCATTGGATGGGGTCCCAGTGGCTCAATGGTCTACGAGCTCGCCTTGTAACCAGAAGGTCCTGATTTCGAATCGTGGTTCTGGATGCGTACTGATGAAGAGTCCCAAACTGGGCGGGACGAAACATCTGTCCAGTACTCCCTGCAGGTTTTCCAGTGGTTCTCTAACTGATGTCAGCTCATGATGAAATCCTCCATGCAATTCAATTTTAAGCCACTTAATTCCATATTCATTTGTTTATTGAATATACAACAAAATTTATTGTTCATAAGCACACCAATTATAAGTGAATGACTTCGAAACTTTATTTTTATAATTCTCAACCTTCTTACCCATTTGTAGTAGGGGTAGCGGAATTTTCTAGATGTTCGGGGACAAGTGTTGAATCATTCCTTTTACACGTATTCTCAGCTGATTCGATGAATGAAGCTTCTGTTATTAACCTCTCCCTCCATGTTATTACACTGAATTTTAGGCTTGTAATAATGCCTATCCCATTGTATGGTTGTGTGTAATTGCATCTAGTACAATAGCTGAGCTAGATTCTAAATTTATTATCCTATACGGTCAACTAATCTAGATTTTGCTAGTTTCGGTGCTCCGCTAGTCTGACTGACCCCATCCTTCTACTTTGAACTATGTATTTAACCTCACAATCACTGCAGTCACACGCAACCATACAATAGGATGGATTCCGGCCAAAGTGAGTGAATGGTTAACGGGCTTAACCTCATAACCTGAAGTTCCTAGGCTCGATCCAGGACAGTGGGACTGTGGGTGCGCACTGATGGAGAGTCCCAAACTATGCCTAATACTCCCTGGTTTTCAATGATTCTCTAACTGACATTAGTCAGAGATCAAATTTGAAACAACTCAAATCCCTACAAATTAACGCTTGAAAAAATAAATTGTTTTCGAACCGTCATCCGATAATTAATACTGTTTCATTGGACAATATATCCAATAAACAAATCACTATGGAATTGCATCCTACCAGTGTCCAATCAATCATTTGAGCTACTTAATCTTTTAATAGATTGTTGTTTAAACCAGCAGTCTGAATCTCTGCTGGTAGAGGAATACTAGACAACCAAGCCAGTGGTCTTCGGTTCGACTCCCGGCCTAGACACTCTGGAACCTCCCTTAGCCGGCAGTAAGCCTGGTAAAGACAGGAGGTTGGTTGTGAGGCTAGCAAATCCACAGCTTCTTAAACTTCAAGACTCAAGCTTGAAACTCTGTATTCCACTCAGACTGTAAATAAATTACAAAAATAGAACATGAAAACTAGTCATAAGATGTAGAAATGATTTAGAATAATTCATAGTAAAGTTGAACATACTCTTTCTAGTTCTTCTTGAAAGTCATCTTTCAAAGATTGTTGAAATTCTGGATTGATTTCAACTGTCTCCTGTACAAATGTTCCTGTGGATATTTTGATAACTTGATTATTTTTTCGATTTTCTGTTCTTATCTCTGTAGTAAGCGATTCGACTAGCTCTTTGTATAACGATTTAATTTCTTCTCTTGCCTCTGATTGATTGGTTGGTGAAAACATTGACTTCAGCCTGATTGACTTGCCTATCTGGTAACTGGTATTTCCTTGAGTACCACCAGTGCCTAACAGGATACTCAACATGAAGAGTACACCAAGTGGGCATGCAAGATAGTCATCTTGCCCTAGATATTTTATTCAGACACACAAAAAAAACACGAAAATAGATAACTGTGAAGTATACTTATTCAGTTTGTAGAATTTTTATTATACAGTCAAGTTTATACTGAATGTTCGCCTCGTAAATCGGATCATAAAGGTATTCACGGGCCTTTTCATACAACCTCCTAGTCAGATTATAAAATCACCTAATAGTTCAAATGAGCAAATAAAATATAACCATTTTCAATATAATATTATTATTCCCTTTGGTTCCGAGTAGAACATAGGGCTTCAAGGGTACATCTCCGTTCCATCCTGTTCTCTGAAATCCTCTTCAGCTGACTCCATGCTTCCCTAGAGGCTCTCATCTCTTCTTCACAGGATCTCCCCAACTCGCCGCCTCCTATTTGAGTTCCTAATGAGCGCCTGGAGTGTGGTGTCACTCAACAGTCTTCTCAGAGTAGGTCCAATCCATCCCCATTTCCTTCTACATATTTGCTAAGCAATAGGTTCTTGGCTGTTTTGCTGCCAGAGTCACTTGCTGCTTATCTTTCCTGGTGGGATTATCTTATCTTGAAGGCAGCTTTTCCTCAGAGTCTACAGTATCCTGTTAAGAATGATTGTGGTGACACGCCGAGTTTCTGAACCATATAAAAGAAGTGACTGAATTAAGATGAAATCCAAATCTTGTTCTTCATACTGATTGTTTCAGACTTCCACACTGATTGCTGAGTAATCAGTGTCTATCTTGGTTTCTGGTCCTGCCTGCTTTCTGCATCCTTATCCGTACCGCCTGTATAGTTGGAACGGCTCTCCTTAGTTACCTCCTTCAAATTTCTCCCGCTAATGACGATTGGTACTTGCTGTTGTTGGTTAGATATCTGCATTACATCTGTCTTCTCTATGTTCAACTTAATTCCTGTCTTTTCTGCTATCCTCTTTTGCCAATTTGTCGGTTTTTGCCTGTATATCTTCCATTTTGTGTGAAATTAGACGTAAATCGCCCGTGAAGTCCACATCTTCTACAGTCTTCTTTCCAGTTCAGCATATGCTTGTCTCTTCCCATCACTAGTAGACAGCAGGTACGGAGACACGCAGATAAGGAGAGCTGGATGACTGTTGCATCACAGTTCGGAACTCTTCACTAGTGAACATCCATGACACTATGTGGTGTAGACGGCAAGATATTTTAGTCTAATATTTGTTATAATCAAACGTTTGACCTTCTCGAATAACATCCAACTTGGCCTGTATTTCTCAATCAGGTTGCAACCTTTACAGGACTTTAGTGATGCTACAATTATGTCATCTAATGACAGTCTCTTAAGGAAAAAGCATATACCTGAAACTACTTCACTGTTAACCAGTCAGAATGTTTTTCCACAGTCTGTGATTAAGCAAATTTTCGTTTAAATGTGCACAAAAGTAAGTTATGGGATTTTTAACCATCTTTTAAACTAACTGACAGTATTTTCCTTTTAAAGCATAGCATGTATCACCTTCAAAGCACTAAAGCCTTTTAGTGACATGAATAAATTCTAATTAAGTTGGGGAATTTGGAATTGCCACTGACAACGTTAGGAATGTTTCCGGAGAGTAGATAAAATTGAAACCAAAGAAGTAAAATAAAGAATGCATGACAGGTGTACTTGATGTAAGATTATATCATTCCACTACCGATCTATGTGATGGCCTTGTCAAAGAATTGTTTATTCGAAGTAGCAGGGTAGAACGAAACACGTATATAAGATCCAATGTCTGTAACTAATCAACTGCACTTAAACATTCACCATCTATTATCGTCGATAGCATTGCTGTCTGTGGTGGACTGAATCATGCAACAGACTGTAAGAAATAAGAAGACGGACTTCTTAAGTTCAAGATGTCGAGAGTGTACGTTGGTCGGGTACCTCCTAGATGTACTGAGAGGGATATCGAAGGATATGGCAGGTTGAGAGATATCGTTCTAAAGAATGGATATGGATTCGTCGAGTTTGACAATGAGAAGGATGCAGATGATGCTGTTTACGACCTTCATGGTAGAGATCTAAGGGGCGAGCGTCTGATCGTTAAACACGCCCGTTTTCCACCAGGCACCAGAGGTGGCAGCAGAAGAGCTGGTGGAGGAGATGGTGGTAGTGGTCGTGATCGCAGGTACGGCCCACCAACTCGCACGGAGTACCGCGTTATTGTTGAGAATCTGTCATCGCGTGTAAGCTGGCAGGATCTAAAAGATTTGATGCGTAAGGCTGGGGAGGTCACCCATACAGATGCTCACAAATCGGCAAAGAATGACGGAATTGTTGAGTTTGCTGCTTATGCGGATATGAAGGAGGCGATTGAGAAGTTTGATGGTTATGAACTTTACGGGCGCAGGCTTCGTGTGTATGAAGATCGTCCAGGCCAGAGATCTCGATCGGGTTCTTACAGGTCGCGATCTGACAGTCGTCGACATTCCCACAGATCGCGAAGCCGAGATTCCTATCGCAGAAGGGAATCGCGAAGCCCATGACATCGACGCGACAGGTCTCATTCAAGTGATGAACACCGGTCAGAATCTCGTCACAATTCCCACAGACGCTCCAGGGAAAATTCCATCGACAGAGAGTCTAGGAGTCCGTCGCATCGTTCAAGGTCTGACCGTTCTCATGCAAGATCTCTTTATCAACACAGTGACAAACACTCATTGGGTGCTGGTTCTCGCTGTCCAAGTAGTAATGGTAGAGAAGGCAGCATGAAGAATGATTTAGATCGGCGTTCCAGGTCACGTTCTGCTTTGCAGGCGACTTATGCCCAGTGTCACACAACAACAAGTTGCTAAAGGAGGATAGTGGCGAAGACAGGACTTAAACTGAAAATGGAGAAGACAGAGCTGACGAAGATACCCAGCGATCAACAACAACAACGGACCTCAGTAACTGCTGACGGAAAAAATTTGAAGCAGGTCACTGCTTTCACTGACCTAGACAGCTTCTTTTCAAGTATAGTTGGCACAGATGAAGACATCAATGGCAAGATCTGAAAAGTAATACAGAGGTCCACCACTCTGCAATCAACGTGGAAATCTACTGCACTCAACATAAAGAACAGGATCCGAATTTCGGACACTCATGTTAAATCATTCAGTGTTTCTACAAGGTTCGGAGACTCGCGCTGCGAGTTAGTAAATGCATTTCAGACAGGCTGCAGACTTTCATCAACATCCGCCTCCACCAGGAGGCTACTGAACATCAGATGGCCAAAATGGATAATCAACAGGGTGCTATGGGAACGAACCAACCAATAACCTACTGTCTAACAAATATGCAGAAGGAAATGGAGATGGATAGAATATACGACGAGCAGACTGTCGAGTGACACAGAACGCCAGGCCTCCGAATGAAATACGAATAGCAAATGGTGCGTTATGAATCATACGTTGGTATGGAGGAGGTAATGTGGGGAGGAAATGAGAGCTTATGAGCAATCTTGGAGTGAGCTAGAGATGAATTCACAGAACAGTATGGAATAAATATGTGCTACTGAATTTCCATGTTACATTGGCAGCCTAAAGGAATAATAATACAAATACTCACCACCGGAATCACAAACTGGGTGCTGAATACTGAATGAATGTCCAAACTAACATCATATGAATTTAGAGGGAAGTTCAAATAAATGCTTACTTTAAGTATTAAAAGGGTTAATAAGAAAGCTCGTTTACCTCAATTCTCAGAGGATAATAGTAAAACTAAATCAGAAACAGTTAAGTAAAATGAACATATTCTCGAAAATTGTCGTACAGAGCTGACAAAGTTTGTTCTGAATACAAAACGCGAACATGATAAACTCAGTGAGCAGTTGAGTTGTCTTGAAAATCAATATGCAAATACTTATTAGGTTCCAACTGTTGAAAGTTTAGAAAGATCGTGAAAAATCGCATAAGGGATTCATTAGCTTGCATGTAATGCTTCTTCAATCGGAGCTCTACCTTCAAACGAAATACGTCCACCCACTATTGTTACCCTGGTGTGCTGTGGATCCAAAGAATTCATAAACCCTGTATTACATTTTCCTAATTTATCTGATATTTCTATTAGTGTTACTACATTCATTGCTTATTACCGCTTACAATCGCTTTACAAACTGGAATCTATTGACCTTAATGATTCGTTATTGTTAAAACAAAGCACTAATGTTGTTAGTTACAGTTAGTCTTGACTATCGTGAACCTATAACTGCAGAATCTGATGGAGAAGTAGTCATCGAAAAGAATATTCTTTCTTTACTAATCAGTCCCTTCAGATTTTTAATGGATATCTTTGATCAATCTAAAGGTGATGTTCTCTCCCTTCACGAATTTTAAAGTCTAAAATGAACACTACAACACTTCTGGATTTCATCATGAGCTGATGTCGGTTAGACAACCATTGGAAAACCACCAGGGAGTACTGGACTGATGAAGACTCCCAAACTGGGACGAAACAATCTTCCAATGGTTCTCTAGCTGATGTCAGCTCATGATGAAATTCAGAATTGTTGTAGTGTTCATTTCAGACTTGAAAATTCGTTAAGAGAGAAAACATCACCTTTAGGTTGATTAAAGATGCCCATTAGAAATCTCAAGAGACGGATTAGTGAACAAAGAATATTCCTTTCGATGACTACTTCTCCATCAGGTTCTACAGTTATAGGTCCATGATAGTCAAGACTAATTGTAACTAACAACATTAATACTTTGTTTTAACAATAACGAATCATTAAGGACCATAGATTCCATGTTGTAAAGCATCTGTAAGCGGTAATAAGCACGAATGTAACACTAATAGTAATAATAATAATAATAATAATTAATTAATAAAAAATTTTAGCATGTTTTAGATTATTGAATTTAATTTTCTCTTTACATAGCATGGTGAGAGGAAAAACAAAAAGTAACCGTTATTACACAGCTTAAATGATGTCCACAATTATGAGAAAATAAACAAAAAAATAAATGAGAGGACTATAAATATGTGAAGAATAATAACAGTAAAGCTTGATGTTATAAGGATGGAGAAAATTGTTTATTTACTAATGGTAAGAAGGTTAGTTAGTTAATTCGTGCCTGACACCATTTTCACCACATAAAATACTCGTCAAATATGGTATCGTGGAATACCATATTTGTCACGGAATATCAGATGAATTATGAAAAATAATACAGATTTTATGAGTTTACTGCATCCACAGCACACCAGAGTAACAATAGCGAGTAGACCTATTTCGTTTGAACGTAGGGCGCTGTCTGTTTTAGACGTTTGCAATGACTTCTACTGTTTTGAGTGTTTGGTATTTAGAGGCTTTTTGCAATTTACTTGTTACTGGATAGATAGTGAGTGGGAAAGCATTCTTCAATACCGGCTTTATGGCCAGTTTGGATCAGGTGATCAAATGTCGAAGTGTTGATGGTTTTTACTGCCCTTATACTTAGCCACACTGAAGCGGTGTTCCTGAGCACGAAAACCTACATTCTTAGAGTAATGGCCTATGTAGCCAAATAGTATCATGTTAACCTTCAGATGTCATTGAAGCCTTCACACTAACAGTTAACATGTGAACAAAGACTGAGTGTTTCGGGCAGATAAAATTAATCAATAGGAAATTGGAAACAAGTGATTCGACAAATACTCCATTATAGATGAGATTTTATTTTGATAAATCACACAGTGATGAATATGACTACAATTCAAGGGCGATAAACCAAGTGAGTTAATTACAAAGAAATTAAGAAAATCAGTTCAATGAACTTTTAATGCTGGCGAACTACACATCTTATTCTCTACACGACCGATGGTGCTACCTCGACTGAAAGATGAAGTACCTAAACTGGCCACTTCAAATTGTATTTATCAATTCAACTGCGCTTGTGGAGCGAGTTATGTTGGCCGTTGCTCTAGGAACTTGATTTTTCGTGCTCGAGAACATATCCCACTATGGCGAAGTAAAGGTATAGTTAAAACTATTAACAGCTCGATATTAGACCATCTGGTGCAAACCGGCCACAAAGCCAGCGTAGACGAATCCTTCTCCATAATATACCGGGTGCCTAACAAACTACCAAAATCGTCGAAGCACCGCTTGCTCCAAACAGCAGAGGCTATTGCAATTCGCCTCAAACAACCAGTGCTCTGTGTCCAGAAGAAACAAGTCCAGCCCCTACTACTGCCCTGGCCCTCAGTAGAGACTATAAACTCATGAATTTGTACCATTACCTTTCCTAATTCTTCTGACATTCAGTTTATTTGGTGTTGATGCTGTTCAGCTGTAATTTATCAATATTATTGATTTGATGTTATTTAAACATTAATGTCGTTCATAAGACTAATTCATTCATTCATTATAATGTTTATATTATTTTGTTTAAATGGGTCCACTGGTTCCTCTAGCCTACAGAGCTTGTCCTATCTGAGTGAGTTTGTAGATTTGAATGCCACTCTAATTCCTGCTTTATTGAGAATCCTACGTAGGGAGTCTCAGATGTCCCCTTCTTATATGGTATAACTGTAGATGTCTTATATTCTCTCCTATTTATGTTATCATTATTAGTTTCACCATTATTTTTATTTTGCTTTTGACCTTTTTTGATCTTCCTAATGAATTTTATAGGATAGTTATTTGATACCAACGCTTCTTCTTTATCTGTTTCATTTCATCGTCAAGGTTTTTATATAAATGAAGTAAAAAGTTGTGTGAGTGACTTGATATGATTATTAGGAGTGATAATTTGTGCTCGAAACGTAGTCATCAGTTAATATTACTGTACAACACTGTGTGATTTATCAAAATAAAATCTTATCTATAATGGAGTTACACTCTACCACAGTGCCCAAGTTTCATACTTATATCGATTTAACGAATAATAACTTGCTACTTCCTCTGAACAATCAACTTTTGAAGCTTTCTTTTTGCTCTAAACAATATAACTTTATTAGATTATTTATTCAGCATTTTTAATTAGAAATAAAACCTCTGCCTTGAAAATAAATCGTAAATAAGTAAGTATTAATAAACAGTTTATAGGCAGTGATAAATCACGCTTCACCAGTTCCTGATATCTGATTATATTTCTACTTAACTTCGCTTGTAATAAAGATAAACGCATCAGTTACAAATAGCGCCTCATAGGACAAACTAACTGAATAAAATGGCCAAATACAATGGAATCTATCTATGTAATTGAATGAAAAACTGGATTGTCTTTTGTATCTAGTACGGGAAAGCTTTTTGTATAACGCTACAACTTCAGCAGTGTATGAAATTCATTCTTGATGTTTCATACGAATGTGATTCAGAAGTCTTAGGTCAATCTTCGTTCAGCAAAAGAACTTTATACATTTATTCCCTTTAATGAATTTGAATAAAGCAAGAACAACAGAGCTTTTTGCAGAATAAAATGGTACCATCAATGCTTATTTCGTTGGCTTCTCATCAGCTGCTTACAGGCCAAAGTCATTATTAAATATATCTACAAAACAATTTTAACATACTTGCACAGAGTTCATTTTAAACAAAAATCAGTCGATGAATATACGCATACAGCAAACAAACAAACACGTTAATATAGATGAAATATACCAATTAATAAAAAGTAAATCAGGTGATCAAAAAGTTTAAAATCCCAGTCAATAGAAAGTGGTCAATAGATATGTGAAGATAGTAACCAAGAGATGCAATTACATCACGCATGAAGAAATTTAAATCATTTCACTCTGTGCTAAATATGGCGCTGAAGATGTTGTCCGGAAGGACGACGAAAGCTTCGCGACTAAACCAACCAGCTCAGAGAACACTTTTAATTGCAAATCATCCACCTGAGCTACAAATCTTCTCTATTATTTTAACATACTTGCACAGAGTTCATTTTAAACAAAAATCAATCAGTATATGCATACAATAATAATAAACATATTACTAAACACTATTCCGAACAATAATAATCATACACAATCGAAACTTTCGGCATTACGTAATCAGATGAAAAAGAGGTGAAAATATCCAGTTACCAAACAGGGCAAGGAAAGACTGATAACCACTTCTTTCAGTACGCACAAATCAAGTTTCAGATGCTTGACGGAGATGGCTTCAGCAAACTTGAAGAGAATTGAACTCTTTTGCCTACTGATAATTTTGAAAGATCTTGTGAAGTCCACCTCATGACCCACGTCAAGGAGATGCCTGGTGATGGCATTGTTTAAAGCATTTGTTCCCTTTAGACATAAGCTTTTTGGTACATGTTGAGAAAATCGTAGATATGCCCTTCTTTCTATTCTTCCAATGTAACTGCTTCCGCAGACAGTTTCCATAGTGATTGATTGATTTTTGTTTAAAAATGAACTCTGTGCAAGTATGTTAAAATTGTTTCTGTAGATATACTTAATAATGACTTTGGCCTGTAAGCAGCTAATGAGTAGGCAACGAAATAAGCAATGATGGTACCATTTTATTCTGCAAAAACCTCTGTTGTTCTTACTTTATTCAAAAGAACTTTATACTTTGCTTCAAGTGCTATGCTCTCTATATTCTATCAAAATACTGCTAAAGAATTTCACTAATCTATTTGGAACACATATAAAACAGTCTTGGGTGACGATAATGAAAATAATCAGAGAAAATGTAGGCTGAAACTTACCAAATGCCACAGTAGATTTGGAGAGAAAAGCTCGAGTGAATGCCTTATGACTTGGACTATTCACATATGGATCCTGTTGTTGAGGCGGTGTTCTGAAACACATTGTTTACATTACCAAAACTCTAGATATTGATGTTTCATTCACACATATTTATATATATATAGCATATATGCGGGTTTTAACGAAGCGTTCGATGAAATCACATGAAAATATGCGATTTATTTATTGATATATTATATAGTTCATAAGAAGCGTAAATTTTTAGCGTGATAAGATTACATAAATAAACATAGAATTAAGTTATACTCGTTCTTATTAGATTTAATATGTGTAACAATCGAACTGGATGAAATATCTACAAACCAACACTGGTCATATGCAGTTCGATTTTATTAATCTATATGATGATAAGTCGAAAGCTGAATTATAAATGTCATATATCTGATAAGAGTTCAATCGCGTTTTTGATTTAATGACAGCTGTATGACTGACTAAAAAATTCTCCGAATAGATCATTAAGTGTTGACTTTTGAAGCCAAGATGAATAGAATGCTAAGCATGTTTCTTGAACACTGTCAAGGATAATCTTAACATATGAAACTTAGTTAAATTTAATGTCAGTTAAAACAATTAGTCCTTTTGATAAATTTGAATAAGGCATTCAGAAGACAAATTTCGCGAGATGATATCGTCATTTCGTAGTTTCTTTACAACCGCTTTACAACTAACAGGGTTAACAATAATAAAATAAAATAAAACATGACAATTACTCAGTTAAATAAAAAACAAAAGTACATACTGATGACCAATAATATTTAAAAGGTCATGTAGTCCATGGTAAGCGAAGATTGAAGTCTATTGTTTTCGTATACACAGTTTAGGTTGTATGTGATTAATCCAAAGTGCTTCCATCACCTTCAATAACCTTGAATTAGAGTTATGTGAAATAATTGTGAACAGTCATTAATATTGATTTTGTGACCTGACATTAATAAGTGTTTTGCAATGGATGATGCTGGATTTCTATTCAGATTAATTGCATTGGGATTTTCCATATGATTTAGTAGCCATTTTGGAACATGTTCTTTTCGACGACATTGGAACATTCTGTTGGTTCTACCTATATAGGTGTCACCGCAGCTGCAGGTGAACTATTAGATCCAATTTGAAGTAGAGTCCACAGAATTTTTTCCTTTAATCGTAGGCACAGGGATCGAAAATGTTCGTCAAGTGAGAAAAAGAGATGCGGTGGCGTAGAATGTGCGTTTGATGACTGACCGAAGTCTTTGAGCTGTCAACTGCATAATCTGGTCGCCCTTGAATGGTAGGTTAATAAACATAGCGATGGGAAGCCCTCTTGGGCCCCTTTTAGCAGGTATTTTCATGTAGATATTGGAAAAATAAATGCAAGGTATGCTTGGAGAATTTATGCTGTATAAACGTTATGTAGATGATACTCTCATTATTGGTAATAATATTAAATCTATTGAAAACTTTATTACGCTATAAATTTCATAAAACTCCACTGATTGGTCAGTAAGGATGAACCCACATGTAACACTTTCTTTGTTAAACGTGAGTCACATAGTCTAGTCTGGTTTATTAGATCTTAGAACAACCCATTTAAATGAACAACATTGTGCTTTCAATTAGATCTCATCAGGCTTAACTCTAATATACCTCCATAACTTCACAAATAAAAATTCAAATATAAACCAATCATGGTGTTTTGTCTATAGGATAATAAGATGGTGAATATAAATTTTGCAATTAGTCATAATAGTAGTAATGATAATGGTTTTATCAATAATAAGGATGAAAAAGTGAGGCAATCTGTGTTAACACGAATAACGAAAAACAGCATGATTAAACAAACAAATGTTCAGGTAGACGTAGTAATCGATAAAGGCTAAGAAAAACAAATGAACCGATTAAGTAATCCTAGATTGTAAGGGAAGTAAATGACAGACAATCAATAATAATAATAATGGTATATTCTCATTTTTTTTACATGAGGGACGCCAGTTTACAGGCATCATCAATTCGATAAATTACACATACGATTAGTAAGTATAGTCTCAGAGGTTTAATTAATTTTTAAAGGCATTTATTAGCAAGTACATTGATCCCTTATATTATCACAGTCAAAGTGACAATAACAAGTCACAGATTGATTTCTCAGTGTGACTGCAATCTAATGCCATTGGCCACTATTCTTAATGTATGTGTAAGCATGTATGTATGTATGCGTGTGTGTCTGTCTTGATTAGTGTATGACGGGAAACACTTAAGTTGTCAGGTTACTTCTACTGCCATTCCTAGTTTTAAGTGTTAGTACATCCTTCCGGGGTTCTGCTTGGTAGATTTTGTTAAAAAGATTCAGCCGGAAACTGTTAATGCAAGAACAACATCAATGGTAAGGTAATTTTGACAGAATAATTGAACTACTTATATTTTATCAGTAGCCTACCGTGTACAGTAAAATGTTTCGTGGTTTCCCCTCATTGTCCCATTTAACTGGGCTTTTTCCTCCTTTGAAAAGAAATAGCCCCTTTTATCCCACACATTTGTCCGATTGGGAAATTACTCCCCGTGATCACACCAACTGTTGGAATTGCGTTTAATTCACGCATTTATGATTTGTATTCATGTGAACAGTTCTTCTTCTTGTCCATTCATTTTTGTGTATCCAGAATTATATTCCAGGTTGTTGACAGTTGTGCTGAGTCACCCTTGTCACATGTATCCCGTGTGACCTTACTGAATACAGATTCTATTATTAGTCTCACTTTCCATTTATCCTTATTAGATTTCAGAATACAAACATTGTTAAGATCAGTATTTTGGCTTTTGTCCCATGCATGTGCACGTATAAACGAATTTTTTTTTCTAAATTACTGTAAGCTTGTGCTCCTTTGGAATGACCTTTAGTTAGACGTTTATGTTCGTTCACTATTATCTTGAGTGACCTAGACATTTGACCCATATATTCAGTCGGACATTCAGCATGAGATATTTTGTAAATTATTATATTAATTTTGTCCATAATTTTTATTGGATCATCTAATTAATTAATTTCATTTTCAATTAGATTCGTTGGTTTAAACGTGGTGTGAATCCCAATATTTTTGAGGTTTCTGGGAATTACGTCTATGATGTACCATTTTTGTATGATATTGTGGTTGTTTTTTTGTTTTGCCCTCCTCATTCTTATCATTCTCTTATTTTACCCTCTTTCTTCTCTTTTTTATGTTATCTCTGATAAATGTTTTTGGGTAATCGTTATCAAGTAACATTTTGAATAATACGTTTATTTCTTTTCGTTGGTGATCTGGTGTTGTTGTAAGTTCTAGTATCCTATCTGCAGGACCTCGTTTTACCGTGAGTAGATGAATTGAGTGATAATCAGGGAATCTCTCCTAATGTATGCATGGCATCGTTTTTACACTACCATCCACTGCTCTCTGTACTTTGCAGTGTGACATAGGTGGTTCCCCAAATTCACTCTCTATTTCCATAGTGTAGTACACCAACCACAGCTACACAATAATGCGAGATATAAAGTAAATAGATGAAAATGAATCAGTTTAATATTAACTAAATAAACATCTTGTGTGCCTGCGGATGCTTTAGGCTTGTTATGTTTTGCTTTAACAAAGTAAGCTCGGGCGCCATTTTCGCGCTTCTCCTTTGCATTGGGACCGGAATGATGGTTTTGTACAGTCCCTATTAAGAGTTAAATAAATGACACATTGTGTGTACACTTGATCCTAATGAAAATCATTGTTTAACTGTGCCTTTTCCGTGGGTAAGGAAAATACAGCTGTCTGTTTGTGTCTAGTTTTCTATCTCCCCGTGATCGTCTGTTTGCCTTATGAAACTACAGGAATTTCCCATCCTCGTTCAAAGAATATTCAACAATCCAGTGGCAAAAATCTACAGTGCAGAAAACGTCGTTGAAAGATACTATGTGAATTGCAACACTGGGTTATACTATTAAATTCGTGGAAAGTGGAAATTAATCCTGTCCACAAGTAACTGCAATCATTTATAACTCATTATCATCATTAGCTGTAATACACTGTCCATGTACCTTTTAGCAATTCGGATACTGTATTTTGATATTTCAGATGATTTCTGAGTTTGTTACTAATGCCTCACATTTATGCTGATAAAAACACCCCGTCAGAGTATGTAGTTAAGCCATAATTATCAGACAAGGCCTAGAAGCTTTTTCACAAATAAGCTTCAATTTTATTTTATTCAAGTATACTACTCTTCAGAGCACACTACTAAATGACTGATTCCGTCTCATTTGGATCCTGTTATTAGGCTAGTTAGTGTCCTTGTAGTGACCCATTTTATTACTCATCATCGTAGTGTACTTTCACTATGTAATTGGACTTTCATTTGTTTATCACTCTAAAAATTGCGTGTTGACAATTGATACTTTTGTACTCGCTCAATTTTTGAATTTTGATTACTGCGATAATACACGATCGTATTCCTTTGTAAGTGCCCTTTGAATTACCTTGTGGATGTCGAGTAATCACAACGTTTGGGCACAATTATAAACGCGAAGAAGTACTAGGATATACGTTTACTCTAGTCTGGTCAAAATAGAGCAACGCAACACCCTGACTAAACGGGTAATACAGCACACTGCATTTAATAAAGCTAGTATACTGTAGCGTATCAATAACACAACCATACATTTAGAAACTACTTTATGATCATTACTATTGATAAATTTCTGAGCAATACTCACTTTATTTTGTAAGTAAATCTGTTTACTGGATTTAATATAACCATAACCAATTAAAGCACTGACAAATTGGATTGATTTTATTCCGTTATCCTCATTTTAATGAACTTGCTAAGAGTGACAAAAGAATGATGAAATGAATCTGAAGTCTTACAGCATGAATGATTTACATGGTGCATTCAGTTTACGCTTTCAATTAGCACTTAAATGTATTAGTTTTATGTTTATAGCCAAGTAAACTAAGCTTCTTAGAAAAATCGTTTCACATTACACTTAGTTTCCTGTTGATTCTGTTTCACTCCGGCCACTAACTTCTTGCATTTTTGTGAATTACTAATCACATATGATGCCTTCCTCACCTTCCCTACAAATAGACGTAGTAAAGATACAAGAACAAAGACCAGTCAAAAAACTGATAACCAGGATGTGGTCTTACTATGTACCTTACATTGAAACACTGTCCTATAAAATCGCATATAATGTGACGGTAGGTAGAAATTAGCACCTTTTAACATATCATGACAGTTTCAGAAGTTCAAATAAGAACAGATGATGTTTGAGACGCATTCCATATATTTTGATCCTTCAACCGAGAAGTGGTCATTTCATAGAAAACTATCAGTAACCACGTTTGGTTTTGCGAATAAAATCTGCCCGCAGAATAGTAAGTTAACCTAATGTGTCCTAGATAAATGTTCGGTTGCTGCGGTGCATTCGTGAAATATTTTCCTGTGAATCATGACACACGTGTATGCAGTCTAAACAGATATTGCTGTTTTGTAGATTATCATGACTATGATATAGTGCAGTGGATCTCAGAAATTCGTGAATTCTATTAAGCTTCAAACATTTCGCCTTCAAAGATCAAGTTGTTTGTCTGTGCTGATGAAGCCACATGGTGAACAACCGGATTTTCAAGACAACGGAGTTTCAGGGTCCCACTGTGTCGGGTTGGTGTATTTTTATGATCTCCGCATGTTTTTTCCATTTCACAACATCGCAGAATAGAAGAGCTTGTAGTAACCCGTTTTATTACTCATCATCGCAGTATACTTTCACTATGTAATTGGACTTTGATTTGTTTATTACTCTAAATCTTGCATGTTAACAATTGATACCTTTTGTGCTCGCTCGATTTTTGAATTTTGATTGCTGCAATAATACACTATCGTATTCCTTCGCAAGTGCCTTTTAAATTACGTTGTGGATATCGAGTAATCGCAACGTTAGGACACAATCATAAACGCGAAGAAGTACTAGAATATACGTGTACTCTAGTTTAGTCAAAATATAGCAGCACAACAAGCTATTCTGCCCTTACTAGTTAGGCTGTGTTAAGAGCACCCTAGCCACTAGGTTAGATCAGCCAGGCTAAATTTTAAGGTAGTTGTGTGGCCAAGGTGTAGGTTCAGTGGGATTGATTGAGTCAATTCTAGTCCAGGCCAACAGGAAAACAAAACTGAAGATGTTTAAAGAACGTCACTAACTAGCCTCCTAGAATCGTTTGTCAAGACAGGAATCATTAGTCTGGAATAAAAACTATTTCGCATGAAATCCAGATGTCATGTTTTCAGTGTAGACAGTACCCTGGAACAGTTTCCCGATATCATTAAATTATAATCCAGATTGACGTAAAGAACTTACTACTGCATAGAAGTCTGCTTAATCTCTTGTCACTGGTAGGCTTCCAGGTTCTAAATCAACCAGCCAGTTAGATATGGACACGTAAATGTCCACCTGATATTTATAACCCGTTTGACCGCTACAAATTTTCATCTGGTTCACTGTTCAGTAGTAAGCCAGGAAGATAAGAAAGCTTAGGTTAAACAAATCTGTAGCGGTAAATAATTCCCCAAAATTATTAACCACAGCAATCATCACTCAACATTGGATGCTGACCATCACTGTTTAAGTCGACTTGTTTAGCTGAAGGCTTACGGTCAAGCATCCCCGCCATTTGGTGCTCTTCGTCGTGTCACGTGCGTGCACGATTACTAGCTAGCTAAGCATTCATTCCTACCCGCGATTTGGTCCCAAAATATATATCGTATTTGGACGACAAAATCTGGTCTTTTGCTTTACCATTTGGTACTCGAAGAACGAACACTATAGTGGTTGTTGGTATAAGATCTTGCGTTAGTATAATCCGTACAACTCGCGAACGTTCGATACCAGCCCCCTAAACTGGTGAGCCCAACCACGAACTCGATTCCGTCAGCCCCTAAACTGGTGAGCCCAACCACGAACTACATCTTCAATTCACACGCAGATAAACCCGGTGAGTTCGTTCCTTTTTGTGTTTATTCTTGTACTATATTGTTATCGGCATACTTTTCGTCATGAGTGATCCTAGCCCCAAGGTTATTCAGATTCGCTCAACCGCCAAAACCATTCAGCTAGTACCATTTTGGCCAGATAATGCTGAAACGTGGTTTCAGATTGCTGAGTCTGATTTTTGTGAACATGGCATAACTGATCAACGTTCACAGTTCCTTGCAGTTATTCACGCCCTACCGCGAGAATTCAGCAGGTGCGTAACTCTGCAGATGTCGGTAAGTAACTCGTACGAGTTGCTGAAAGCATCCCTCCTAAAGAGAAACGTTCTCACAGATCGACAACGTCTGGATGAGTTATTTCGTAACATCGAGTTAGGAGATCAGTCAGCCGTGAGCATGCTGGCAAGAATGAAAGAGATCATTGGCCAAAGTCAGTTCGATGAAGGACTGTTTAGAGAACTATTTTTATCCAAACTGCCACAGTCAGTTCAGACTGTACTTGTGACACTTCAAAGTGTTCTCATAGATGATTTAGCTGTCTCTGCAGATAGAATTCTAGAGATAACGAAACGGCCAGTTACCGAAGTATACTCTGTTACCGAACAGACTTCGAGGAAGGATTCTGCAATGATAGAGTTATGCAACTCCGTCCAGCAGATGCTTAGGTCAAACAAGCCTAGCAATTCCTCCTATCGTCGTTCTAAATCCCCTCAACGGCAAAGCGCACGTGGACGATCTAAGTCCAACACACGTTCTCTCAAAAATCCTGACTGGTGTTGGTATCACAACACCTATGGCAAGGAAGCAAAATGTTGTCGAAAACCTTGTGATTTCGGCAAAGACTCCAAGTCTGTGGGAAACTATCCCGCCGGCACGCGTTAGCGGCAACCGTCGCCGGTGGCACTAGCCGCTTACTTTACATCCATGATGTAATTAGCCAGACTAGATATCTAGTCGACACAGGCGCCGAAGTCAGCGTCCTTCCTGCTACAGCAGCAGATCGACAGAAGGATCCTAACTTCAACCTACAGGCTGCAAATGGAAAACCAATTGCAACCTATGGTCGGAAATACGTCTATCTGAACGTAGGTTTACGCAAACCTATTCGGTGGATTTTTCTGATCGCTGACGTCACAATGCCCATCATTGGCACGGACCTACTTAATCATCATGATTTGCTCGTAGACGTCCGCCGTAAACGACTAATTGACAACACTACTAGTTTGTCTATCAAAGGCATAACTTACGTAGGCCCCAGCTTGTCAATCGTTAAGATGAAAGCAATCCTCGATCCAACTTTTCAACCGATTGTTGACAAATATCCGGAACTGAATTGCCCATCTAACGATCTCCCGTGCATAACCAGCAATGTTATGCACCACATCATAACCTCAGGACAGCCCGTGACATCTAAAGCACGACGACTGGCCCCTGATAAACTGAGAATTGCCAGAAACGAATTCGACCATATGCTCACCCTTGGCATCATTCGGCCATCGAATAGTCCATGGGCATCCCCATTGCATATGGTACCGAAAAAGGATAGCAACGATTGGCGACCCACTGGTGATTACCGGCGAGTGAACGCCAAAACAACTCCTGATTGCTACCCTTTGCCTCACATACACGACTTGACGGCAACGTTATCTGGAGCATCTATATTCTCCAAAATCGACTTGGTTAAAGCATATAACCAAATCCCCATGGCAACGGAAGATATTCCGAAAACGGCTATCATCACGCCTTTCGGACTTTTTGAATTCCTACGTATGCCATTCGGCCTCCGGAATGCGGCCCAAACATTCCAACGCTTCATCAACGAAGTATTTCGCGGTCTCGACTTTGTATACGCATACTTAGACGACTGCCTCATTGCCAGTCCAGATAAGGAAACTCACCTTAGACACTTGGACTTGGCATTTGAAAGGTTACGCCAACATGGTGTTACCATCAATATACAGAAGTGTCAGATAGGTGTTGACTCACTCGATTTTCTGGGTCACACTATTGACTGTCAGGGCATTCGCCCACTGGCTACTTCGGTCGATCACTCTAAAAAAACGCGTTCTGGACGTCACGTTAGATTCCCAGAATACCTTCACACCTATCTCACATAACTGAGTGACACATCAATTTTTTTTATGTTGCGTCATTTAACACAAGTAAATGATATTTTTCCTATAACCGTACATAAAATTATATAAGATGTATATTTTTTTCCCGATATTTTGAACTTTACATTATTTTACTGTATAGTAGATGCATGTCATATTTTTTAAAAAAAAACGCTTATTTGGTACATTTTTCTTGACAAGGTTCTCAGCATTCTTGTTTTCTTTTCCAGGTGCAACGGGCACTGGACAGGAAACAAACGAAGCACGGGATCCAACGAACAACATTGAGGAAGCTATGTACAGACACCCTATTAGCATAGGCAGACAGACCAGCAGGCTCTCCATCAAGCCGCTCGGAAGATTTTTTTCACCCATCAGGGAACCATCGAGATTTTTTTACTTCCGGCTGGTCATGTCTTAGGGTCCTCACAACCCCACTAGGGGGGGAGTGAGCTGTAGCGGTAAATAATTCCCCAAAATTATTAACCACAGCAATCATCACTCAACATTGGATGCTGACCATCACTGTTTAAGTCGACTTGTTTAGCTGAAGGCTTACGGTCAAGCATCCCCGCCATTTGGTGCTCTTCGTCGTGTCACGTGCGTGCACGATTACTAGCTAGCTAAGCATTCATTCCTACCCGCGATTTGGTCCCAAAATATATATCGTATTTGGACGACAAAATCTGGTCTTTTGCTTTACCATTTGGTACTCGAAGAACGAACACTATAGTGGTTGTTGGTATAAGATCTTGCGTTAGTATAATCCGTACAACTCGCGAACGTTCGATACCAGCCCCCTAAAAATCCATCCGTGATAAGTAATCATGGCCACTGGAAATTCAGGAAACCGAAAAACAAGACTTATTCCTCTTTTTTCTCAGGAAATACCCTCATAGTGAGGAAGGATGTGTAGTGTACCTTGAACGTCTGAATTTTTGTTTTAACGACATTCATTGACTTTGGCGCCACGCCATCTTGTGGTTTCCGACGCGACTGTACACACGTGGTTCGCTCCCTTGTTGTGCTACCATTCAGCGCACTCATTGAGCTTACTACCCAGCCGACGCACCAGATATGTTGTACAACATTCTTATTTATTAAAATTGATATTTCACCTGTGTGAGATACAACTCTCATCAGGAAACACTACCAGTCTCAAACCTTTTTACTTTGAGTTCGTTAATCAGTACTTACACGCTAGGTAGAGTACCGATAAGGGTATTAATAGAAGAAGTCTTTATTAAGTATGGTTGGCTTAGGTCTATCTTGAGTACAACCAACACTTCCAGGTGAAAGTTTTCTGGAAACAAGTCAGCTGGTCTGTCTTCGGTAGAAGCATACGTCACCTCAAGGACATGGGATATCCCCACCATGTTTCAGGCCCGCAATGTTGTTGAAATTATAAAATAAATGAGAGGGTATTATTTTGAGGTTTTACGCATCCAACGGACAAGATGGAACGTAAGCGGACTCTTCAAATTGCTGACTTCAGAGTCAATAATCCCCTTTGGTTAACCAGATGCCAGTCATGAACTCACTAATATCTGGTCGTCTTGATGACAGCAACAACAAAGTCCCTCATGCAGTGGGAACGATACTGCATCGAGATTATGAAATAAGGGTTAAACTCAAATGCTAGAAAAATTACAATTACCCTGTAGTGTACACTGAACCTTCGAACCTTTGTTTGAACGGACTCACCTGACCTTTAGCACTACTTCCTCTTTCGATTCGTGAAACTCTTGTACGTTCTTGGTTCGCTCTCTCGTTGTGCTTTCACCCAGCGCACTCTCCGAACCTACCACGGTCAAGACTGCAGATAAGTGTGTAACCTCTTATTTCTTATCAAATTCCATATCCCTTTTGTGTAAATACAATTCTGTTCCAGTCACACTTTCAATCTCAAGTCTTTTAACCTTGATTCCGTTCGTTATTACTTGCACGTTAGGCAGAGTACGATTAAGGTCATAAGTGGTGAAGAAGTTTTGTAAGAGTGGTTATTTTAGGTCTAAGTTAAGCCAAGCCTAACTCTTACAAGTGGTGAGCCCGTGTTTTCACCGTTTGCCTCCATAGTAGCTTAACGTGTAAGCAGTCCTTTTTCATATTGACAATTTGTTTTTCACGCAGAGTTATAAAATTTTACTTGCCTTAATTTTGCTCATATTTTTTGTTATCATTCTATTAATATATCGTCTTGTTCGCAGGATGGCCGACAACAGTTCCGCCTCACAAATGGCTGTCACCCTGTAACTCCCTACCTTCTGGACACATCGTCCTGTTGCATGGTTCACCCTCCGACATATACACTCACAAGAGACAAAGGTGAACCTGGTAATCGTGAGTCTTCCTGAGGACGTCATGGAAGAAGTGTCTGATGTCCTCACGGACCCATCCCCTGACTTGTATGAGCGTCTCAAGCAGGCGCTAATTAAGCGCGTTGCACTTACCGACCAGCAGAAAGTGCAGGAACTTTTCAGAGATGTTCAGCTCGGCGATATAAAGTCCACTCAACTGTTACGTCGGATGAGACAGTAAGTGGCTGACTTCGAAATAGATGACGCCTTTTTAAAACAGCTTTGGTCACAACAATTGCCGCAGGTGATTCAGAGCATTTTAGCCCCAATCAACAAGTCCCCCTTATCCGAACTAGCTGAGGCAGCCGATAGAGTAGTGGAGACTACTACATCCAACATGAGCATTTCGGTTGCCGTAACCGCTAGTCCCACTCAGACTAAGGACTCCTCTGCTGAGGGGTCATCAGACTTAAATGTGGTGACTCACATAACTAAGCTTTATGAGGAGATATATAAGATAAGACAGGAGATGAGACCTAGAGGTCGCTCGAATAGCCGCACCAACTCGACTCGTAGTAGATCTTCTTCACGAGCTGGCAGCAGGCGTCGTAGGTCTCACAATTCCCAACCTGGAGTGTGCTGGTATCACCGGCGTTATGGTGACAGGGACCAAAAGTGTACTCGCCCGTGCACCTTCGACGTCCAGCAATCGGGAAACTAGTAAGCCAGCACGTATTGGTGACTAACGTCGCTGGCGAACCACTTCCATGTCACCTCTTCTATGTTACTGACCGTAACACTGGGACACGCTTCCTGGTTGACACTGGGGTGGAAGTTAGCGTGATTCCACCAACATCTGAAGAGCACCAGCGGCCACTTTCCTTACAGCTCCGCGCTGCAAACGGTTCGCCAATCACAACGTACGGTAAAAGGTTCTTAGATCTTAACATAGGCTTACGTAGATCATTTCGTTGGATCTTCCTAGTGGTATTGGCATGGAACTTTTGCAAAATTATTAGCTACTGGTAGATACTGGCAACCACAAATTGATCGATTCAGCTACAAACCTTTCGATCTCCGGTGTTGTGACGCACACACCTGCATTAAGCCCAGTATATTCAACCCCTGCCTCTAACAGCCCTTACGCTGATGTTCTCCAGTCCTTTGCCAACCTGTTCAAACCGGTTTCCAAACTTCCTTGTGTGACTTCTACTGTCACTCATCATATCGTGACAACTGATCCACCTGTATTCGCAAAGCCACGGCGATTGTCCCCAGAAAAACTACAAGCCGTAAAGGCCGAGTTCGAACATATGTTAGACATGGAGATAATCCGTCCATCCAGCAGCCCGTGGTCTTCCCCTTTACATGTGTTGCCTAAAAATAACGGGATAGACTGGAGGCCTTGTGGGAACTACGGCAGACTTAATGCACAGACCGTGCCAGATCGCTACCCTGTGCCACATATACATGACCTTACATCTTCCCTCAAAGGTGCAACGGTATTTAGCAAACTCGACTTAACAAGAGCTTATCATCAGATCCCAGTTCATCCCGACGATATTCCTAAATTGGCAGTGATCACTCCTTTTGGTCTTTTCGAATTCCTTCGAATGCTGTTCAGTCTCCGCAACGCCGCACAAACATACCAGCGTTTCATTAACGATGTTTTGCGCGGATTGGATTGCGCGTATGCCTATCTCGACGATATTCTCGTGGCTAGCCCAGATGAAGCTACTCACCGTACGCATTTACAGATAGTTTTTGAGCGGTTAATAACCCATGGTTTGACACTTAACATGTCTAAATGCCAGATTGGCGTCAGTTCGTTGACCTTCCTGGGACATGTCATTAACGAACATGGAATTCGCCCGCTACCTGAGAAAGTGCGGGCAATACAAAACTTCCCGGAGCCTACGTCAACAAAGTCTTTGCGCACATTTCTAGGCATGGTCAGTTATTACCGACGGTTTGTTCCTCAATGTGCACATATTTACAGGCACTCACAGACCTACTAAAGAGTAAGAGCAAAACATTCAGCATGACACCAGAGGCTCGAGAAGCGTTCCAGAAAATTAAGTCGGTGATTGCAGACGCCACCATGCTAGTTCACCTAGACGTCCAACTTCCGCTTAGCATCTCAGTTGATGCATCTAACACAGCCATTGGAGCTGTTCTACAGCAACAGGTACATACCTCATGGATACCAGTCGCCTTTTTCTCTCGGAAGTTGTCCGCTGCTGAAGCGAGGTATAGCACCTTTGGCAGAGAACTCCTCGCCACATACGCGGCTATCAAACGTTTTCACCATTTTGTCGAAGGTCGGAAATTCACAGCATATACCAATCATAAGCTTCTGACGTACGCCCTTCACACCACTACAGACAGGTTCTCACCACGTGAACTACGCCACTTGGACTACATTTCACAGTTCACTTCCGACATCCATCACGTTTCTGGAGCTGATAATCCTGTAGCAGACGCGTTGTCTCGCATATGCGTTATGTCAGCGCCATCAACCATAGATCTTAATAAAATGGCTGAACTTCAAATGAAAGACTTGAACTTAGAACACCTGTCAAACGAAACCTCGCTGAGAATAGAACGTGTTCCCCTACCAAACAGCGAAGCATCCATACTGTGTGACATGTCAAGGCGCTCCTCGACCAATTATCCCTAGGCCTTTACGTCACACTGTGTTTGAGTGCTTATACAACCTCTCCCATCCTGGGATTCGAGCAACGAACAAGTTGATATCGGCCAGATTCGTGTGGCCTGGTATCAGCCGCGATTTGCGTCAGTGGACACGTGCTTGTGTTAAATGCCAACGTGCCAAAGTAACCAAGCATAACATCAAACCGTTGGGGACTTTCGCAACCCCAGATGCTCGTTTCCACCATATACACTTGGATATCATGAGGCCCCTACCCCCTTCCATTGGTTGCTCGAATATACTCACGTGTGTGGTTCGCTTCACGCGTTGGTCAGAAGCCATTCCGATACCAGATGTAACGGCCCAAACCATCTGCCGTGCGTTCATGGAAGGCAGGGTTGCCCATTTCGGATGTCCCGCCACTGTCCCTACCGACCGAGGTCAACACAAGCTTCAAGTAACTCTTAGACATGCTGAGATGCAAGCGTATTCGGACAACCGCGTATCATCCAGCGGCAAATGGGCTAGTAGAGCGTTTTCACCGCCAATTAAAAGCCGCATTGATCGCAGTAGACAACAGTAGGTGAACGGATTCTCTGCCCTTGGTCCTACTTAGCATCTGGGCCACACTCAAAGTGGATCTACAATGTTCCTCAGCCGAATTGGTGTATGGCACTACGCTGCGTTTACCAGGTGAGCTTGTCGCCCCTGACACTTTCGAGCAAATTTTCCCTGATATCACCTGTTACGCTCAGAGGCTTAAAGGTTTTATGCAGCAAATCCGACCCGTTCCAACATGTACTCAAAACCGGAAAGTACATGTCGATAATCGACTTGATGATTGTACTCATGTTTTCGTGCGTCATGACGCCGTGCGTATTACCCAATGCCACACTCCAGCAGATCAAGAGAAGGATTGATTCGACAGTCATCTGTGAATAGTGATTTAAAAGGTCTCAAGTGACCACATCTGAATCCTAACGGCTGATATGAATGCAAGCCTCTCTAAGAGCAGACAACACAAGATAACTTAAAATGGGTTGGTGGGGAAATGGACGAAAACGGCGAAGTAATCGCAGATTTTTGCTTCTTCAGTGATTCTACGATTGGAGGCTATATGTATGTGCACGGAGGCATACATAATGCGATGTGGGTTTCACACGAAAAATTCACCTCAATCTTAAGAAGATGGAGATACACCCTACCTCACACCATATCAAGAAGAGAAATGGATTCACTCAGTGACCATTACCTGGTCAAATTGGAAGCCTTCAACAAGGCTGCAGACAGAAACTGAACGGTGAAACTATAAAAGATACTTTCATCGGAGTCATCGGAAAAAGATCAGACAATAAGCAACACCTAGGAAACTGTCAAGTGAACTGAAGTTGCTAAAAACAACGAGGTAGAAAGCCAGTAGAAACATTCTAGACGGGATAATAAAACCAAAACTTGAGTGCGGCTTTGTGGACTATGGAGGCTAATAGAGAAGAGAAGTAGGGTGACTTAGAAGATGAACCAATACAAAGATGAACAAGGAAACCAGAAGTCGAGTGCAATACTATTATTAACCGATATTATTACACTTAAATAAACAAGGTAGTGAAGCAGTGTTATGGAAGACAAAAGACGGTTTAAAAAATGCTAGCATCTGAGACCAAACAGGGACCAAGTGAGATAGATCACTGAACGTTTTACTAAACAGTCATGGTGATACCAGGAGGAGGCCATCACAGATAGAACCGATGAGACATTGTGAAGGAGAGCTAATTGCTAAAGAGAAACAACAAATGAAATGACTGGTTGATAGCTTCAAAGGACTCTTGAATCGACCAAGACCTGCAGCAGGCCTGAAAATACCACTTACAGTCACAGGGAACCGACAATTCAAGAAAATCGTAGGCCTTAAGATAAATAGGTTTTCTAAAATTTGGGTGTCATCATTTCAATTACGCTCGGTGACGTTGAAGGTACGGCTAGGAAAGCAGTACTGACTTTCGGTACTTGAAATCAGTTTGAAAACTTAAATCATACAAGGAACAAGACCCAAGCTTTCAGAGCTAATTTCAAGTAGCTTCTTCTACTTGGTCCACAGACACTGAACGAAGGTCTCAAAACGCATTTCCAGCAGTCTGTGTACTATAACTAACATTTGTTCTCGCTTGATACGGGAGACCAGAGAGGGGTAGGCAGGTAACAAGGAACTCTAACAATGAACCATGCAGTTTATCACCTGGGAAAAATGCAAGTGGAAACGGAGACGGAGTGGACATGTCTGAAGAGACATCCAAGGGAAAACCCGCCTATTATTGGCCCTTGGCTGTAATCCGAATGGGAAACGATTGGTTAAAACGCTGATAAGGAAGTCCTCTGAAGACAAAAGATGTGCCGCAGAGGCCATATGTTTAACTCGGTACTCAAGGAATGAATAATGTCAAATAAATACCTCGTTTCGCCAGTTGATTGAGAAATTCTATTCATAAAATCGCTAAGTGACGCTTCGACTTTAATACGCTAATATCTACCAGATAACTATCGCATCCGAAATTCAGGAAACGAGATAGTTTAGAAATACACATACGAATAACTGAAACCATTTTGTTCTGAAAGTCATGAATAAGCCGCAATAATAGCTTTGTTTTATCTGTAATATAATACCCATTAGAGAGTCGTTGTTGCTTCCTGACCTACTGAAAATATTGATTCCGTATAAATGAATGAGGAATCAGTGTGATGAGCGCACTACTTTAACAGACACGTTTGAATAGAATATAAATTTTAAATAAGAAGGTTTGTCGAGAGTTTAAGAAGCTCTCAGTAGGAAATGATTACAAGAACCATAATCAGTAGTAATAACGCCCATGCATTATTTTTGAAGGCACACACCTACTTCAAGTTTATCTGTCTTCACCTTAATTATGCATTCCAGCTTGGGAAGTGTTGTGCTGAAAAATTCAAAACAATAAAGTCCTTATGATAAACGATTACTGAAGTGAACTACGTATCAGTGCATGACAGAATATAGAACATATAGTATTGAGCGTGCATCCATAGAAAAATGTAGACGATTAGGCATGCTTCAAATTTACTGTCTGAGTAAAGATCAAACCTGAAGCCAATGCTTCCATACATCTGTGTGATTTGTTCATATCCACATAAATACGTATTGTTTTGACGAAATTGTATTAGCCGTACATTCGATATTTGCATCAACTGTCCTTCAAAGTTCTATTAGGGTGAAAAAATACACAAAGTAAATGGAAATCCTAATATGAGAATAAGAAACTTGCCCAAAATTAACATCATATTTTTTAGAAGAGCCATAAGTCCTCCGTAGTGTACAAGCACGAATGTGTTATGACCAACTTCACATAGGTCCATTTCAATGTGCACGTTCACCTGTTGAGATGGTTGTGATGGCATAGTTAAGTCGCAACGACTGAACTAAATGCTTATTATTTTAACTGACCCATATTTCATCATCTAACTCCTGCTCATCTTCTTTTGCCATGGAAAGGTTTAACTGTCTACATTCTGTTATACCCCTTAGTTAAATTTGAAGTTCCAAGTATTTTTGTAGGTCTTTTTCTCAAAATTGTTATATATGAGGACACAGTAACGTTTAGGTAAGCCTTTTAGTACAGAAAATACTTGAATCTAATCATTAATTTTCAAAATTAGGTCTGAGTTCATTAGATTGGTTTCCTAGTAGCCCTTCATTATTGTTTAGAAATGAGTGTCAAGATAAAATTTGCCTGCCGGATACATTTACACGCATTATCATTATTAACATTATTGCATAAGTCAAAGACCTTGGGATTGTATCAAGTGACAGACCCTCGGGGCGATTCCAGAATAGTGGACAAGCAAATTAGTTGTTCTGCAAAACATTTCGACAACTTCATTAAAAATGTAAGCATATTGGGACGTTTTGCTTAAGGTCACTTGAAGAGATGTACAACTGAGAATGATCCATTTGGTCAACCTTGCAATTGCATGATAATATTTTGCCACAAATCATTGCAGTGGCAGCATATAATGTGGAAGGTAACGAGGAATGTCTCTGTGGTGTATGCCATTACTTTCCGTCTTTATTGACGTCCGATGAAAGTTTTAGTGGGTGAGGAAGTGAAAACAGCTTCTTGAACATATGAAACACTGTAATCTATTAAAAGACATTAAGAAACTACAGTTTATGTTGGTATACCTTCTCGTTCTCGCGTTTTAATTAACGTAGCGTTAAATTTACAAGGTCATCCAAAAATTCGAACTGAAGGTCATTGTCTATGTTGCATCGTTAAAATAGGTATAGTCCTTAAGATGTACTGTATGCCTCCTTGTCTTCACGGAGGCTGCGATTTTCATTAATGTTTTCCCTAAAATATAGTTTAAACAATGGAAACGAATTATAACGTTACAGTCGTACTTAAATATAAATTTAGAAATGTAGACCGTGATAGTAAATGAAGCGGTTCGAGTAACTAAGGGATGCTACATTTTCTACTTCCGTGGAATATTGTATTTCCGAGCATATAATGTTGGTATACACGTGTAGTTACTCATGTACCTTATGTAGTAGAAATAGCAAAGTTAAAATTTATGTACCAGTAAGTACCAACGGACAAATGACCCTGAACGCCGCAACCCCATGATAAAGGCGGTTTGTGCCTATATATATCCATGAAAACAATGAATTAGTATGTATGAAGCTGTTACACAGGATGCCTTTCTCTGACGTTTGACAAAAATACCCCTTACATTTGGTTTGGTGTGTCAACAGAGTAACTTAACCACATTATATACATGTATTCACCAAGGTCTTCTAACCCCAACAATAACCCTAGCGTCAAAATATTCCTAAGATAACCATTATCTATCTCGAACCAACCCTAATGCCACCCTCGCTAGGTTAACCTAACCTTAACCTGTCCTTAGCCTAACCTATAACTGGTCCGATATCTCATTTAATTACACAACACCTCATTAAGCATGTTTTATTCATGATTACAAAATTAATCACCAGGTTTCACTAACTTGCTTACTGAGAGTTTCAAGGTCATTGATGTGGTCGCTCTCCGTTGGTGTTTGCTGGTGCTTAAAGTGTAACTTGGTTGTAGAAACTTCGGCCCCACTTAGAAATGTACATCTTCTAGCAACACAAAAACGTAAAAGTGGGAATTCCATTAAATAAAAATGTCTGCGAGTGCTGGCAGGGAATCTTGTTTTACCATTGTTTCACGTTACTGTTGTCCTATTTGTTAGTTTGCTTACGTGATCGAAACGTTTCGTGTGCCGCTGTTTTTATGGAATCTGTTACTTACCACTTGAGCATATTCAGCTTTATGTCAGTAAGGAAAATTATTGGTGTCAGTTTTATTGCAAGATATTGTTAGTATTCAGGCTTCTAGCTGTATACTAATCGAAGCAAATGACTTTTTGTTGTATACTTGAAATATTCGTTGTCAGCTAAACTTACTGTTATTTTTTTTTATCTAAAGACCACCTAAAATGGCTTAAGTCAAGAGATATGTCATATAATATGAGTGAACTAAAATCAAACTGATAGCTAACTGTGGCTCCTAAATCTGTAGTGCCTATGATACCACTTGAGTTTTATAATTTATTTACAATTCAAGTATTCTTTGCCATTCCATCTTGTGGCTCGTTAGTTAATGAACAAATTCAATGTTTTGATGTTCGCTCCAGTTAAGCGAACACAACCGAATCCAGTTGTGAATCATGGTACATGACTTAATATAAAAAAGTCTTTAGCTTCCTCATTTTGTGAAAATCCTCTATGGTCAGATTTCGTGCTGCATTTGATCTTTGTCTGCAGTTAAATTATCATCTGCGGATTCACAATCTGTCGGTTGTTGATGTCCGATAAGTTTATTGATCATTAGCCTAGTGCAAAGTATAAAATCCGACATGGACAACCGCGTTACATAAGCGTTTTTCTAATAAACTTGACAGATTCAAGTTTCTTGATTACTTTTATACTGATATGCATAAACACAATTATTCAAATAGCCTAGCCGTTAGAATTCAGTTACCTGAAACATACTTTTTTGTACCAGACTAGGAACTATGCTTATTGCGTGAATAGTGATAATACCGTCCAGTTGGTCAGGCAGAAATATTTGGAGCTGGGTTGGAACCTTTTTGTATGACCATTAACGCATATTATATAAATATGCTTCTTTGAACTCATCCCTACACAACTAAGGTTCTAAATGTAGCATAACTTATTTTATCATGTTAGATGGAGGCAATGGGTAGAAAGCCTTGCTTGACGTAGGTTTCGTAGTAGTTGGCACTAACCAGTCAGCAAGGCGTATCTGCAACCTTGAAACTCATGTCACTTCTGAGATTCGAACCCGCGTCACCCACTGCTGCAGTCAGAAACGTTACCACTGAGCTTTTCGAGCTCACTATTGGCCTCCTGACTAGACACATCACATTAGTTACCAGTGTCCAATCAAAGAATAACTTATTTTGTGTTTTTATTTTATCCATAGTTTCCTAATGCGGCTGCTTAAACCGGTCTGGGTAACCCATGGATTTCTTTCGAAGGACAAAGCTGTTGGTAGGTGTCCGATAATTTTACTTTATTCCTCACATCAGGTCGACCAATATATAGTCTTGACATACATCCTGATGGCTCACGTTTAGCTACTGGTGGAGTGATTGACACATGCGGAGTTGTCATTTTGTGGAATATGGCACCTATTCGTGATCCATCACTGGAGTCCGATGAAAACTCTTGTCTCAAGCTTTTTCAAATGGACAGTCATCAAGGTAAGCTTGTGAACTAGTTAATCCTATGAGTTACTTTTAATCGAGAAAAGTCATTAAGTTTTTGCAAAATTCTATCATTTTATCAAATGGCATTCATCTTGTTGTCAGTTATTTAAGGCTTCGTGTGCTTTTGGAAGTGTGTGGGTGGTTGTTACTTCCCGTCTGCCCACACCGTGAAAGTTGATTGATTCTTCGGGAACCTGAAACAGAAAGTGTTGCGTGACCGCAGAGTCAAGGGGACAACTGCTTGAGGCCGGTCACACGCGGCCCGTTTTTGTTTGTTCTTTTTTGTTTGGTGTGTCTCAGTAGCATATTTATCACTTCTGCCCTGTGACACGGCAGCAGGAAGCGCGGTCGTTGTTAATCCGGGCCCCGACCGATCCGGCATGATATTTTGTGAATTTGTTTGAATCATAGTATTGGATTGGGTAGCTGCTTTTTGTCTAACCGCTATCCAAACAACCTTTCTGGCATGGTAGGACCTCAAGCGACATAAGTCTCAGCCAGTATAGGTTGTAGGGTCATTGCGGTGTTCAAGCTCGACCACCACGTCAAGGTAGCAGCTTTCGGTGTCAGTTATTTAATTGATCTGGGATTATCTACGCCTTCCCCTTCTTTTTAGGTTGACATCTATTTACTTTTAAATACAACTTACTACATCACATAAGTTTATTGTCTGACAGTGTTAGGACTCTCGCCGACCGTGCACATGTCCGGGTCGATCCCCTGCCGACGCACACCCGATATCTATGGTCGGCCTGCAAATTTGCACCGATAAATGAATCGTACTTATAGTCGTGCATTAAACACTGTGCTGGCACTAGGTTTTCATTGCTTATGTAAAAATTTTAGGGTTTCCTTTGAATCGCTTTTTCCTAGAGATTTCAATAACTTGTGTAAGTATTAAGAAGCCATATCAAGTAGTTTACCTAAAGGGGACACTACATTGGTGTTTTTTTTCGACAATAGTGTAATATCCGAATTTATCATTTTCGAGAAAGACTCCTCAGTAAATGCAAGATTTTATTTTTCAGCTTGTGTTAATTGTGTCCGTTGGTCACCAACTGGTCGTTGGTTAGCCTCTGCTGGAATGGATAAAGTTATAATGCTCTGGTCAAAAACAGCGTAAGTTGAGTATTGCTTTCACCTACTTTAATTTTTATCATTGTCGTCTTATCAGCTGGCGTGTTTGTATAGTTTATTCAGTGTGACTGACTGACTGGTTTCAAAATAGAACTTTGCACAGATGTGCAGTAGTTCGAGTTACCATACTCCATGTAGTACACAAAGCAAGAAAAGAGAGCAAAGAAAGGCTCAACAAAAGAGAGATAATAAATAGAAATGTCAGTCAAAAAGAATAGTAATATGGAAGAACAATAGAATTTTATTGGATTTTATTCCGCGCCATTGTATTATTATTATTATAATTGTATCCTTTAATTCCTAGAGGAACATAGGGCTTCAGCCGTGCGTCTCCATTGCGTTCGGTTCTCTGCTAGCGTCTTCACTTGGCTCCATGTCTGCCCACACGTTTTCATCTCTTCACACGACTTCCTCCATGTCACCCCACTCTCGCACTGACGACCAACTCGCCGCTTCTCTTTCGGGTTCCACTCGAGCAATGGCTTGTCTAGTGATATCACTTGATGGTTTCCTCAGAGTATGGCCAATCCATCTCCATTTCTTCCTGCCTATTTGTTTCACAATCGGTTCCTGGTTGGTTCGCTCCCAGACATCTCTGTTGGTGGTCTTTTCTGGCCATCTGATCTTGAGTATTGAGCGAAGACAACTGTTAATGAAGGTCTGTAGTTTGTTTGAGATGCTCTTTATGACGCGCAGTGCAAGTCTCTGATCCGTATAGTAGCACTGACTTCACATTGTAGTTGAAAATCCGGATCTTATTTTCGATGCTCAGTGCCGTTGACTTCCACAGAGACTTGAGAGTAGTGAAAGCTTGTCTTGCTTTTCCGATTCTTGCTTTGATATCCTCGTCAGTTCCGCCTGTAGTTGAAACGATGCTTCTCTGGTAGGTAGGTAAAAGAGGTTGTTTCTTTCAGGTTCCTCCCATTTATGCTGATTGTTGTCTGTTGTTGTTGCTGTTGCTGTTGGTGGTGTCGCCCAGGAATCTTCATTACCTCTGTTTTCTCTATGTTCACCTGAAGTCCTATCTTTGATGCGCCATTGTATGGTTATATGTTAATATATGCACTGCAACAACCACACTTTCTTCTAGATTAAATAACTTGGTAGAGTAAGTCATTCTTTATTACTTTATTTCTTTGTGTTCCCAGTGGAAGATTCAGCGGCAGAGGTGCATTTCTACAGGATGGGGTTGCTAGCCTCACGCCCAACCCTACCTGTTTACCGGGCTTACTATCAGCTAAGCGAGGTGAAAGGAGTGTGTCGGTCGGGGATCGAACTCCTGACCACTTGCGTTGTTGACCAAGTGTTCTACCACTGAACCACCGACGTCGCGAAAAAATATGGAACGCTTCACAATTTTGCGTGTCATTTGCTAAGTCATTCTAGATCCAGCTAAATTCTTATGTTCCGATAATCTAGGCTAGTTTGACCTATATAGCTGACTTCACATTCATCACATGGTATTTGGTAAATTATATTATTTTGCTTAATTGAATCTACCGGGTCTTTGGGCCGACAAAGATTTTTTCTCTCTTGGTTTATTCGCCAACCTAATTCCAACATTATTAAAAATCCTACGTAGGGCCTCTGATGTCGCTCCTTTATATGGCATCACTACCGAGAATTTTAACTTATTATTATTTTCACTACTACTTTTATTTTTCTTATGGTTCTTCATACATATTTCAATAGATTCTGGTAGTTATTCAATAGCAGCGTTTTCCTTTTTGTTTTTTGATTTCCCAACATAAATGTTCTGAATTACCAGTTCCGTTCTTCGTCTGATTACATGCAAACATTTAACTAAACCTGCCTTTATCAATTTTCAATGGGATCAATTAAAGTCTAAGTATTTATTAGAATTTGTCAGAGTACTAGATCGGCTGAGAATTTTTTTAGTCGAATTCATAATCGTATTTATAGGTTGTTTCTTTAATCTCCTCATATCGACCTTGTTGGTGTTATCTGATATCTCCAAGATCAGTCTTGTCTGACTTAGCAATTATTATATTCTTGTAATGCGTTCGGCTTTTTGGAGCTGTTATTTCTTGCTATCGTGAGTTTTTCCCCCACTTTCTTCTACTCCATTGCCTTATGAATCAGACTTCAAGTCAAAGTTTCCATGATCGACCCCTTAACACAACCGTCTGGGTTTCCAAGTACTTCTGTAGTCCTCACACAAACTATGGAATTTTTTGTGGTGTACCTGTTAACGCCCATAGTTTCCCAAGTTTTCATTTTAATATTTAATCATAGTAATCTTTTTGTTATTTCCTATGCACCAATGAAGCAATGCCTAGTTTTAATAAAATATGATGTGTAACTGTGGTTTTCTGTCTTCGCAGTGTTACTTCCCGTCCAATTCAAGTATTTGGGTCAAAAGAACCAACAAAGTTTACAGAACATTGGCGTTGTGTATCAACACTTCGTGGTCATAGTGGAGGTAAATTGTTGATTTTTACATTATGTTATGTCGTTTGGTATGAAACCAGTTTAATTAGCACGTTGGTTGCACGCAATTTATTATCTGGAGCTATGACCGAGAATTGCGCAATTAGTGGCAAATGCTCTGCAATTTCCTTCTTTCTTTCCTTTCTAAAAGTAACCTGAAGGGATGAATGTTGATTGATCTTTGCAAGTGTGCTTGCCTGCTTGCTTTCTGGATGATGGCCCTCATTCATTCTATCCTTATTTTCTGTATATTTGGTTTTTTATTATTGTTGTTTGGCGGATTTCTGGGTGCCCCATATGGTACCAAGTTTGTGTCGCAGTAAATAAATCGCCTGTCTTTTTAAGGTGTACGAAAATGAGTGATTCCAAGTGACCGTTTTCTGTGTAAGGCATCTCCTTTACTCAGGCAGGTTTTCAGTAGTAAGCTTTTATGCGCTATCCTATTCTATTTTACTGGTTCATCTTTGGTCCAGAGATAGAACGCTCGCCAGCCACGCACATGGTTAGGGGTTCGACTCTCGACCGATACATTCCTATACGTCGCTAAGCCGGTAGTAAGGCCGGTAGAGAGAGGAAGTTAGACGTGAGGCTATCAACTCCGCCCCGAAAAGTAAAACCACTGCTACTGTAACTTCAAAGATCTAGTTTTAAGTCTTATGTTCCACTTTGAACGTTTACTGTCTGCATTAACTGAGGTTCTAGGCAGCGTCTGGGAATCAGAGGAAGTTCCATCGGGTTCGTGTAAGTCACTGATCATCCCGATATACAAGAAGGGAGAAAAGTCTTCTTGTGATAATCATAGAGGGATTAGCTTGACTAATATAGTATCTAAAGTCCTAGGCCCAATAATACTGCGTAGAGTAAGTGGTGCTTGGGAGACACAAACACGAGAAAACCAGGCAGGTTTTAGGCCAGAAAGAGGGTGTCCAACAATCATTATTTTTCTTGACCTAAAGACGGCATTCGATTCTGTCGTCCGAGAGGTACTCTGGCGATGCTTGGCTGTAAAGGGAATACCGAGAAAATACATTGCACTGATTAAGGCACTCTACTCGTACTCATGCAGCCAGGTGACGGCTTACGGTGAGTTATCATCTGAAGTGGTGACGACTAGTGGCGTTCGTCAAGGATGCCCATTATCCCCATTCCTATTCAACTTCATCATAGAGGTACTAATGGACTTGACCCTAACTCACTTCAGCGACTCAGGGATTGACTCGCTACCAGGGAATAATCTCGTCGACTTAGAATATGCAGATGATATAGTCCTTCTAGGCGAGGACACTGACAAAATGCAGAGTCTTCTGAACACCTTGAGCTGCAATCTTCGTATGTTTGGCATGCGATTCGCCCCTGTAAAATGTAAGATGTTGCAGGATTGGACTACACCGACCCCTAGACTAAAAATAGGAAGTGAAGTGGTAGAGCACATTGTCCGCTTCACTTACTTGGGAAGTACCATCAGCCCTAACGGGTTGATCGCTGACGAAATCTCAACACGAAAACAGAGGGCTAGTTTCGCATATGCCAGTTTACACCGTCTCTGGTGTAGGCGTGATATCCGATTATCGACAAAAGGGCGTGTGTAGTGCTCATCAGTCCTCTCCGTGCTCCTTTATGGATAGCTATGAGACCTGGCCATTGAGAGTGGAAGATATGAAAAGGCTGGCTAGCAATCTTTGATCATAGGTGCCTGCGTTCTATCTCCCGTGTGAAGTGGTATAATAAGGTGAGCAATATTGAGGTTAGGCGTCGAGTTCTAGGTAAGGAGGGGAAATCAGTCGACGAGGCTGTGAAATTACATTGACTGAGATGGTTAGGACATGTGTTACGTATGCCTAGTCATCGCCTTCTTCGTCAGCGGGCAATGTTAGCTGATATAGGGTCAGGCTCGAAAAGAGCCAGCGGCGGTCAAACTAAAACATGGCACCAGTCAATGAAATCTACAACAGTTAGTCTAGGCCATGTAGGTAGGTGTAGACTTCCTGGTTGAGGTCCTCGGGACGGTAAAAACCAATGGTTGGAAACAATTGGTAACATGACTCAAAATCGTTCTCAGTGGCGCAGATGCCTCCACTCCTTGTGACTTATGATTTCAAATGAAACTTTTGTTCTCCGTTATTACTATTCCTTTGTCTCACACCTCTGTTTACTGTCTATATTATGCATTTCTTCTACTTCCTTCTCTTGCTTTGTGTGCTACATGGAGTGTGGTGACTTGAACTGCCGCACATATATGCAAAGTTCATTGTCGAAAACAGACAGACAGACAGACTTTGAACGTTCAGGAATAAAAAATCCTTAAAATTAGTGGATCATTGCAAACGTTTTATGAAGTAGAAAACTTCACAGTCAAATGCCTGTGGTTAATGTGATGGTGTGGCGTGTGCTACGGATAAGATTTATCAGCAGTATATAAAGAGACGTCCATCAGCCGGCGTAAAAAACATCAAATAGCAGAGAGATAGATTTGATTTCAGAGCAAGTAAATGATACAGCGTTGCGGAGATAGATGCATGGGAGGTGTGAAGGGAACACAAAGAAACACAATACGAAGGCCAGAAGTAACACAGCAAATGGTGCGTTGAAGATGTGGTGTGCATAATATGGCTATATAGAGATACCAAATTGCAAGTAAACATTCCCATAGCAAGTCTTTTATCTTCTGGCGTTACAATGGGGCTTGTTTAACGATTATTTTACCGTCCCACTAGCCACAAAGTACAGCAGTACATCATCGTGAAAGGTAGCTAAAGACAAAACAAAATTGTGAATGACGCGTGAAGTCATTAAATTATATATACAGACACTAAAGGGGTATGGTTCCAAGACAACAGTAAAAACAAATCTGTACTATTGTCGTCCATTTTAACTCATCCCCTGGAGTCTGCAACCTTCAGTTTTAGGTGTTCTGTGGAGTCTAGTTTTATCATTCATCCTCAGACCAATAGTCAAAGTGTACCATGTTTTGTTCTACTCATTACAACATGAGATTCATTTCGCGTAAGCACAAAAAATGTGGTGGTGTAATTTATTGGCTGAAGTACTCAATTCTTGAAACTTTCCCTACTCACTTTGCTGAAGGAAACTAGATGGCATGCTAAAACACTATACAGAGCTTAATGTTCAAATCCATCGTTTCTCAATTACATCATTATTCTATTACTAAAGGTTTGGAATCAGCGTTTTCCAACTCCCGTAGGTGTATACCTGAATGTCCATCAGTTCGGTTGTAAGTGCTAGACGTTCTCATTCACTCTTTTACTTTTTTGAGGAATATCCGTGGTGCATGAATGCAGTGGATAGAGCTTACCTAGTAGAGGCTATGAGTGCCTGGCCACGTAAGAGCATTTCGAGACAATGACTGAAATCTGTCCACCCTCAGCCGTACCAGGTCGTGTATAGGTGTTCGTATATGTTTGAAAAAAGTAAAATGTTACTCAATACACAATTGTTATTCCGTGTGGGCAATCAGTGGGCAATCAGTAACACCTATTGTGTATGAAGACTAATAGTACTGTCTGGTTGCTCAAACCTCGGTATTTGGAGTGGGGTTCGTACCCGCGGTCCATGCAATCCTTTTCACTATCATGGCTGTAAATTTTTTACGTCCTTTTGCGTGTAATTCATACTCATTCGGTTTATTTTCTCTTCCTTTTTTCGTTTCAAACTCTCAACTTCAAAATATATACTATATACATATTTTGAATTTTTTACTCGCATGAACATTATTCCTCCTGCCAAGTAATTACAGTTCTCATAGTAATCATTTTTGAGCGATGTTGACCGTTTAGTGTTTTTGGATTACGTAAGAGTAGTTAACTAAGTTTCATAGTTTATTGAAATTATTTTCCCAGGTATGTTTTGTTATCAACTAATATTAATATAAGTGACCTTTGCAGGCATTTCTATGACCTTTTAAAACACTATATAACTAAACTGTATGACTTTTTCT